>CM056053.1:200057585-200431098 GCA_029574335.1 Rana kukunoris
AGCTTAATATTGTTTAAAAAGTATAAATAGTACAAAAAAACTTGAAGAAGTCCCATCGTGAGCTGAACATTCTCCCCACTGATCGCAAAAGTAAGAACATTTCTTTTCACTGATCACCAATGTAAGGACATTCTTCTTCCCACTGATCACCAAAGTAAGGAACATTCTTCCCACTAATCCCATGTAAGGACCATTCCTCACTAATCACCAATGTAGGAAATTCTTCTCACTGATCACCAATGTAAGGGACTTTCTTCCCACTAATCACCAATGTATTGGACATTTTTCTCACTGATCACCAATGTAAGGGACATTCTTCTCACTGATCACCAATGTAAGGTACATTCTTCTCACTGATTACCAATATAAGGGACATTCTTCCCACTGATCACCAAAGTAAGGAACATTCTTCCCACTAATCACCAATGTAAGGAACATTCTTCTCACTAATCACCAATGTAAGGGACATTCTTCTCACTGATCACCAAAGTAAGGAACATTCTTCCCACTGATCACCAATGAAGGGGACATTCTTCCCACTGATCACCAATGTAAGGGACATTATTCTCACTGATTACCAATGTAAGGGACATTCTTCTCACTGATCACCAATGTAAGGGACATTCTTCTCACTGATCACCAATGTAAGGTACATTCTTCCCACTTATCACGAAAGTAAGGAACATTCTTCCCACTGATCACCAATGTAAGGGATATTCTTCCCACTGATCACCAATGTAAGGGATATTCTTCCCACTGATCACCAATGTAAGAATGTCCCTTACATTGGTGATCAGTGGGAAGAATGTCCCTTACATTGGTGATCAGTGGGAAGAATGTCCCTTATATTGGTGATCAGTGAGAAGAATGTCCCTTTAACATTGGTGATCAGTGGGAAGAATGTCCCTTATATTGGTGATCATTGAGAAGAATGTCCCTTACATTGGTGATCAGTGAGAAGAATGTCCCTTACATTGGTGATCAGTGGGAAGAATGTCCCTTACATTTGTGATCAGTGGGAAGAATGTCCCTTAAATTGGTGATCAGTGGGAAGAATGTTCCTCACTTTGGTGATCAGTGGGAAGAATGTTCCTTAAAATGGTGATCAGTGGGAAGAATGTTCCTTACTTTTGTGATCAGTGGGATGAATGTCCCTTATATTGGTGATCAGTGGGAAGAATGTGCCTTAAATTGGTGATCAGTGAGAAGAATGTCCCCTTCACTGGTGATCAGTGGGAAGAATGTCCCTTACATTGGTGATCAGTGGGAAGGATGTTCCTTACATTCTTCCCACTGGTGATCATTGGTAATCAGTGAGAAGAATGTTACTTACATTGGTGATCAGTGGAAAGAATGTCCCTTACTTTTGTGATCAGTGTGAAGGAATGGTCCCGACATTGGTGATCAGTGGGAAGAATGTCCCTTACATTGGTGTTCAGTTGAGAAGAAAATGTCCCGTTACATTGGTGATCATTGGGAAGAATGTCCCTTACATTGGTGATCATGGGGAAGAATGTTCCTTACTTTCGTGATAAGTGGGAAGAATGTACCTTACATTGGGATCAGTGAGAAGAAGTCCCTTACATTGGTGATCAGTGAGAAGAATGTCCCTTTAACATTGGTGATCAGTGGAAGAATTTCCTTACTTATCACGAAAGTAAGGGACATTCTTCTCACTGAACACCAATGTAAGGGACATTCTTCCCACTGATCACCAATGTAAGGGATATTCTTCCCACTGATCACCAATGTCAGGGACATTCTTCACACTGATCACAAAAGTAAGGGACATTCTTCCCACTGATCACCAATGTAAGTAACATTCTTTTCACTGATTACCAATGATCACCAGTGGGAAGAATGTAAGGGACATTCTTCCCACTGATCACCAATGTAAGGGACATTCTTCCCACTGATCACCAGTGAAGGGGACATTCTTCTCACTGATCACCAATTTAAGGGATATTCTTCCCACTGATCACCAATATAAGGGACATTCTTCCCACTGATCACAAAAGTAAGGAACATTCTTCCCACTGATCACCATTTTAAGGAACATTCTTCCCACTGATCACCAATTTAAGGGACATTCTTCCCACTGATCACAAATGTAAGGGACATTCTTCTCAATGATCACCAATATAAGGGACATTCTTCCCACTGATCACCAATGTTAAAGGGACATTCTTCTCACTGATCACCAATGTAAGGGACATTCTTCTCACTGATCACCAATGTAAGGTACATTCTTCCCACTTATCACGAAAGTAAGGAACATTCTTCCCACTGATCACCAATGTAAGGGACATTCTTCCCAATGATCACCAATGTAAGGGACATTCTTCTCCACTGAAACACAATGTAAGGGACATTCTTCCCACTGATCACCAATGTCAGGGACATTCTTCACACTGATCACAAAAGTAAGGGACATTCTTTCCACTGATCACCAATGTAAGTAACATTCTTCTCACTGATTACCAATGATCACCAGTGGGAAGAATGTAAGGAACATCCTTCTCCACTGATCACCAATGTAAGAGACATTCTTCCACTGATCACCAGTGAAGGGGACATTCTTCTCACTGATCACCATTTAAGGCAACATTCTTCCCACTGATCACCAATATAAGGGACATTCATCCCACTGATCACAAAAAGTAAGGAACATTCTTCCCACTGATCACCATTTTTAAGGAACATTCTTCCCACTGATCACCAAAAGTGAGGAACATTCTTCCCACTGAACACCATATAAGGACATTCTTCCCACTGATCACAAATGTAAGGGACATTCTTCCCACTGATCACCAATATAAGGGACATTCTTCTCACTGATCACCAATGAAGGGACATTCTTATCTCAATGATCACCAATATAAGGGACATTCTTCCCACTGATCACCAATGTTAAAGGGACATTCTTCTCACTGATCACCAATATAAGGGACATTCTTCCCACTGATCACCAATGTAAGGGACATTCTTCCCACTGATCACCAATGTAAGGGACATTCTTCCCACTGATCACCAATGTAAAAGGGACATTCTTCCCACTGATCACCAATATAAGGGACATTCTTCCCACTGATCACAAAAGTAAGGAACATTATTTCCACTGATCACCAAAGTAAGGAACATTCTTCCCACTGATCACCAAAGTGAGGAACATTCTTCCCACTGATCGCAAAAGTAAGGGACATTCTTCCCACTGATCACAAAAGTAAGAACATTCTTCCCACTGATCACCAATGTAAGGGACATTATTCCCACTGATCACCAATGTAAGGAACATCCTTCCCACTGATCACCAATGTAAGGGACATTCTTCCCACTGATCACCAATGTAAGGGACATTCTTCCCACTGATCACCAATGTAAAAGGGACATTCTTCCCACTGATCACCAATATAAGGGACATTCCTCCCACTGATCACAAAAGTAAGGAACATTATTTCCACTGATCACCAAAGTAAGGAACATTCTTCCCACTGATCACAAAAGTAAGGGACATTCTTCCCACTGATCACAAAAGTAAGGAACATTCTTCCCACTGATCACAAAAGTAAGACATTCTTCCCACTGAACACCAATTTTAAGGGACATTCTTCCCACTGATCACCAATGTAAGGAACATTCTTCCCACTGATCACAAAAGTAAGGGACATTCTTCCCACTGATCACAAAATTAAGTACATTCTTCGCACTGATCACCAATGTAAGGGACATTCTTCCCACTGATCACAAAAGTAAGGAACATTATTTCCACTGATCACCAAAGTAAGGAACATCATTCCCACTGATCACAAAAGTAAGGGACATTCTTCCCACTGATCACCAATTTAAGGAACATTCTTCCCACTGATCACCAAAGTGAGGAACATTCTTCCCACTGATCGCAAAAGTAAGGGACATTCTTCCCACTGATCACAAAAGTAAGAACATTCTTCCCACTGATCACCAATGTAAGGGACATTCTTCCCACTGATCACCAATTTAAGGGACATTCTTCCCACTGATCACCAATATAAGGGACATTCTTCCCACTGATCACAAAAGTAAGGAACATTATTTCCACTGATCACCAAAGTAAGGAACATCATTCCCACTGATCACAAAAGTAAGGGACATTCTTCTCACTGATCACCAATGTAAGGGACATTATTCCCACTGATCACCAATGTAAGGAACATCCCTCCCACTGATCACCAATGTAAGGGACATTCTTCCCACTGATCACCAATGTAAGGGACATTCTTCCCACTGATCACCAATGTAAAAGGGACATTCTTCCCACTGATCACCAATATAAGGGACATTCTTCCCACTGATCACAAAAGTAAGGAACATTATTTCCACTGATCACCAAAGTAAGGAACATTCTTCCCACTGATCACCAAAGTGAGGAACATTCTTCCCACTGATCGCAAAAGTAAGGGACATTCTTCCCACTGATCACAAAAGTAAGAGCATTCTTCCCACTGAACACCAATTTAAGGAACATTCTTCCCACTGATCACCAAAGTGAGGAACATTCTTCCCACTGATCGCAAAAGTAAGGGACATTCTTCCCACTGATCACAAAAGTAAGTACATTCTTCCCACTGATCACCAATGTAAGGGACATTCTTCCCACTGATCACAAAAGTAAGGAACATTATTTCCACTGATCACCAAAGTAAGGAACATCATTCCCACTGATCACAAAAGTAAGGGACATTCTTCCCACTGATCACCAATTTAAGGAACATTCTTCCCACTGATCACCAAAGTGAGGAACATTCTTCCCACTGATCGCAAAAGTAAGGGACATTCTTCCCACTGATCACAAAAGTAAGAACATTCTTCCCACTGATCACCAATGTAAGGGACATTCTTCCCACTGATCACCAATGTAAAAGGGACATTCTTCCGACTGATCACCAATATAAGGGACATTCTTCCCACTGATCACAAAAGTAAGGAACATTATTTCCACTGATCACCAAAGTAAGGAACATTCTTCCCACTGATCACCAATGAAGGGGACATTATTCTCACTGATTACCAATGTAAGGGACATTCTTCTCACTGATCACCAATGTAAGGTACATTCTTCCCACTTATCACGAAAGTAAGGAACATTCTTCCCACTGATCACAAAAGTAAGGAACATTATTTCCACTGATCACCAAAGTAAGGAACATTCTTCCCACTGATCACCAAAGTGAGGAACATTCTTCCCACTGATCGCAAAAGTAAGGGACATTCTTCCCACTGATCACAAAAGTAAGAACATTCTTCCCACTGAACACCAATTTAAGGAACATTCTTCCCACTGATCACCAAAGTGAGGAACATTCTTCCCACTGATCGCAAAAGTAAGGGACATTCTTCCCACTGATCACAAAAGTAAGTACATTCTTCCCACTGATCACCAATGTAAGGGACATTCTTCCCACTGATCACCAGTGAAGGGGACATTCTTCTCACTGATCACCAATTTAAGGCACATTCTTCCC
Organism: Rana kukunoris; assembly: GCA_029574335.1. NCBI lineage: Eukaryota > Metazoa > Chordata > Amphibia > Anura > Ranidae > Rana > Rana kukunoris. Next base: position 200,063,087 of record CM056053.1, read on the forward strand.
ACTGATCACCAATATAAGGGACATTCATCCCACTGATCACAAAAGTAAGGAACATTCTTCCCACTGATCACCATTTTAAGGAACATTCTTCCCACTGATCACCAAAGTGAGGAACATTCTTCCCACTGATCACCAATTTAAGGGACATTCTTCCCACTGATCACCAATATAAGGGACATTCTTCCCACTGATCACAAAAGTAAGGAACATTATTTCCACTGATCACCAAAGTAAGGAACATTCTTCCCACTGATCACCAAAGTGAGGAACATTCTTCCCACTGATCGCAAAAGTAAGGGACATTCTTCCCACTGATCACAAAAGTAAGAGCATTCTTCCCACTGAACACCAATTTAAGGAACATTCTTCCCACTGATCACCAAAGTGAGGAACATTCTTCCCACTGATCGCAAAAGTAAGGGACATTCTTCCCACTGATCACAAAAGTAAGTACATTCTTCCCACTGATCACCAATGTAAGGGACATTCTTCCCACTGATCACAAAAGTAAGGAACATTATTTCCACTGATCACCAAAGTAAGGAACATCATTCCCACTGATCACAAAAGTAAGGGACATTCTTCCCACTGATCACCAATTTAAGGAACATTCTTCCCACTGATCACCAAAGTGAGGAACATTCTTCCCACTGATCACCAAAGTAAGGTACATTCTTCCCACTGATCACGAAAGTAAGGAACATTCTTCCCACTGATCACCAATGTAAGGGACATTCTTCCCACTGATCACCAATGTAAAAGGGACATTCTTCCCACTGATCACCAATATAAGGGACATTCTTCCCACTGATCACAAAAGTAAGGAACATTATTTCCACTAATCACCAAAGTAAGGAACATTCTTCCCACTGATCACCAATGAAGGGGACATTATTCTCACTGATTACCAATGTAAGGGACATTCTTCTCACTGATCACCAATGTAAGGTACATTCTTCCCACTTATCACGAAAGTAAGGAACATTCTTCCCACTGATCACCAATGTAAGGAACATTCTTCTCACTAATCACCAATGTATTGGACATTCTTCCCACTGATCACCAATGTAAGGAACATTCTTCCCACTCACTTCCCACTGATCGCAAAAGTAAGGGACATTCTTCCCACTGATCACAAAAGTAAGAACATTCTTCCCACTGAACACCATTTAAGGAACATTCTTCCCACTGATCACCAAAGTGAGAACATTCTTCCCACTGAAAAAGTAGAAAGACATTCTTCCCACTGATCGCAAAAGTAATACATTCCCACTGGACATTCTTCCCCACTGATCACAAAAGTAAGTACATTCTTCCCACTGATCACCAATGTAAGGGACATTCTTCCCACTGATCACCAGTGAAGGGGACATTCTTCTCACTGATCACCAATTTAAGGCACATTCTTCCCACTGATCACCAATATAAGGGACATTCATCCCACTGATCACAAAAGTAAGGAACATTCTTCCCACTGATCACCATTTTAAGGAACATTCTTCCCACTGATCACCAAAGTGAGGAACATTCTTCCCACTGATCACCAATTTAAGGGACATTCTTCCCACTGATCACAAATGTAAGGGACATTCTTCCCACTGATCACCAATGTAAGGGACATTCTTCTCACTGATCACCAATGTAAGGGACATTCTTCTCAATGATCACCAATATAAGGGACATTCTTCCCACTGATCACCAATGTTAAAGGGACATTCTTCTCACTGATCACCAATATAAGGGACATTCTTCCCACTGATCACCAATGTAAGGGACATTCTTCCCACTGATCACCAATGTAAGGGACATTCTTCCCACTGATCACCAATGTAAAAGGGACATTCTTCCCACTGATCACCAATATAAGGGACATTCTTCCCACTGATCACAAAAGTAAGGAACATTATTTCCACTGATCACCAAAGTAAGGAACATTCTTCCCACTGATCACCAATGAAGGGGACATTATTCTCACTGATTACCAATGTAACGGACATTCTTCTCACTGATCACCAATGTAATCAATGTAATTCCCACTTATCACGAAAGTAAGGAACATTCTTCCCACTGATCACCAATGTAAGGAACATTCTTCTCACTAATCACCAATGTATTGGACATTCTTCCCACTGATCACCAATGTAAGGAACATCCTTCCCACTGATCACCAATGTAAGGGACATTCTTCCCACTGATCACCAATGTAAGGGACATTCTTCCCACTGATCACCAATGTAAAAGGGACATTCTTCCCACTGATCACCAATATAAGGGACATTCTTCCCACTGATCACAAAAGTAAGGAACATTATTTCCACTGATCACCAAAGTAAGGAACATTATTTCCACTGATCACCAAAGTAAGGAACATTCTTCCCACTGATCACCAAAGTGAGGAACATTCTTCCCACTGATCGCAAAAGTAAGGGACATTCTTCCCACTGATCACAAAAGTAAGGAACATCCTTCCCACTGATCACCAATGTAAGGGACATTCTTCCCACTGATCACCAATGTAAGGTACATTCTTCCCACTTATCACGAAAGTAAGGAACATTCTTCCCACTGATCACCAATGTAAGGGACATTCTTCCCAATGATCACCAATGTAAGGGACATTCTTCTCACTGAACACCAATGTAAGGGACATTCTTCCCACTGATCACCAATGTCAGGGACATTCTTCACACTGATCACAAAAGTAAGGGACATTCTTTCCACTGATCACCAATGTAAGTAACATTCTTCTCACTGATTACCAATGATCACCAGTGGGAAGAATGTAAGGAACATCCTTCCCACTGATCACCAATGTAAGGGACATTCTTCCCACTGATCACCAATGTAAGGGACATTCTTCCCACTGATCACCAATGTAAAAGGGACATTCTTCCCACTGATCACCAATATAAGGGACATTCCTCCCACTGATCACAAAAGTAAGGAACATTATTTCCACTGATCACCAAAGTAAGGAACATTCTTCCCACTGATCACCAAAGTGAGGAACATTCTTCCCACTGATCGCAAAAGTAAGGGACATTCTTCCCACTGATCACAAAAGTAAGAACATTCTTCCCACTGAACACCAATTTAAGGAACATTCTTCCCACTGATCACCAAAGTGAGGAACATTCTTCCCACTGATCGCAAAAGTAAGGGACATTCTTCCCACTGATCACAAAAGTAAGTACATTCTTCCCACTGATCACCAATGTAAGGGACATTCTTCCCACTGATCACAAAAGTAAGGAACATTATTTCCACTGATCACCAAAGTAAGGAACATCATTCCCACTGATCACAAAAGTAAGGGACATTCTTCCCACTGATCACCAATTTAAGGAACATTCTTCCCACTGATCACCAAAGTGAGGAACATTCTTCCCACTGATCGCAAAAGTAAGGGACATTCTTCCCACTGATCACAAAAGTAAGAACATTCTTCCCACTGATCACCAATGTAAGGGACATTCTTCCCACTGATCACCAATTTAAGGGACATTCTTCCCACTGATCACCAATATAAGGGACATTCTTCCCACTGATCACAAAAGTAAGGAACATTATTTCCACTGATCACCAAAGTAAGGAACATCATTCCCACTGATCACAAAAGTAAGGGACATTCTTCTCACTGATCACCAATGTAAGGGACATTTTTCCCACTGATCACCAATGTAAGGGACATTCTTCCCACTGATCACCAAAGTAAGGAACATTCTTCCCACTGATCACCAATGTAAGGGACATTCTTCTCACTGATTACCAATGTAAGGGACATATTCTTCTCACTGATCAACAATTTAAGGGACATTGACATTGACTTCAATGTTAAAATAAGCGACTAAAAGCTTAATATTTTAAAAAGTATAAATAGTACAAAAAAACTTGAAGAAGTCCCATCGTGAGCTGAACATTCTTCCCACTGATCGCAAAAGTAAGAACATTCTTTTCACTGATCACCAATGTAAGGGACATTCTTCCCACTGATCACCAAAGTAAGGAACATTCTTCCCACTAATCACCAATGTAAGGAACATTCTTCTCACTAATCACCAATGTAAGGAACATTCTTCTCACTGATCACCAATGTAAGGGACTTTCTTCCCACTAATCACCAATGTATTGGACATTTTTCTCACTGATCACCAATGTAAGGGACATTCTTCTCACTGATCACCAATGTAAGGTACATTCTTCTCACTGATTACCAATGTAAGGGACATTCTTCCCACTGATCACCAAAGTAAGGAACATTCTTCCCACTAATCACCAATGTAAGGAACATTCTTCTCACTAATCACCAATGTAAGGAACATTCTTCTCACTGATCACCAATGTATTGGACATTCTTCCCACTGATCACCAATGTAAGGGACATTCTTCTCACTGATCACCAAAGTAAGGAACATTCTTCCCACTGATCACCAATGAAGGGGACATTCTTCCCACTGATCACCAATGTAAGGGACATTATTCTCACTGATTACCAATGTAAGGGACATTCTTCTCACTGATCACCAATGTAAGGGACATTCTTCTCACTGATCACCAATGTAAGGTACATTCTTCCCACTTATCACGAAAGTAAGGAACATTCTTCCCACTGATCACCAATGTAAGGGATATTCTTCCCACTGATCACCAATGTAAGGGATATTCTTCCCACTGATCACCAATGTAAGGGACATTCTTCCCACTTATCACGAAAGTAAGGGACATTCTTCTCACTGAACACCAATGTAAGGGACATTCTTCCCACTGATCACCAATGTAAGGGATATTCTTCCCACTGATCACCAATGTAAGGGACATTCTTCCCAATGATCACCAATGTAAGGGACATTCTTCCCACTGATCACCAATGTAAGGGATATTCTTCCCACTGATCACCAATGTAAGGGACTTTCTTCCCACTAATCACCAATAGCCCAGAGCTCAGAATCTTGGCATCATAACTTAAAACTTCCCTGGATATTGGACATACAAAAAGAAAAAGAGAAAAACACTGCTTGAACACTGGAGGGATAAGAAAGGTGGTGTGTATCCTGCTTGAACAGAAAGGTGGGTGTATCCTGTAACAGCACAACTAGTAAATGGACTACCCATCCAGGGTTTAGGCTCTGCTCACTCTGGTAAGACCTGACAACCCTACAAAGGAACTCCGTCCAGAAGACAGAGAAGCTGTCAGAATGGAGGAAGGACAGGGGAAGGGCTGAGACTTGGCCCCCCATTGGGTTTACACATGGCTGTTTCGCTCTGGTTGGGGGGGGATCTAATTAAGAACAAGAAAATGCATTTCCTGAGGGAAAATACGTGGGAATGCTGAATAGCTGAATTGCTAAGCCCACACAAATGCCATTCACCATAACCACTACACTATTTATAGGACATACAAGCAGTGTTCCTTCAGTACTTATAAAGCCTTTTTATCCACACACCAAATGGAATACCGAACCCTTCAAATAAAACTTAATAAATCCTCACATCGATCGATACAGCGACTTCACTGTTCAAACACACAAAGACAAGCCCTTGTGAACGCATCGATAAACTTAAAAATGTGGCCATGTCAGGGATTTAGAAAAGAGTGTCTTTGTTGTGTGTTTTATTTTCAAATTTTAAAGGCTGTGTAAAAAAGGTCAATCGGGAGAAATTTACGAAAAGTAAAATGCACATACGAAAACTGATCACATTGCCTGAAAGCAGACACAAATACCTACGATTTGATATATGAATTGTGTATGACAAGTAGATCTTGTGGGCGTGAGAGCAATTTGTTCCCCCCTTTTTTTTTTATAGATAATACGATTTGTTTCAGTACTCACACTCTAAAGATCACATGACACACTTTGAGCCACACTTTGAGCCAGTAAATGTAAATTGCTTTTTCACAAAAACTATAAAAGATATCAATCTGAAAAGTCATAGCTGAATATTTTGTGACCGAAGGAGCTGAAACTTTTGGTAGAACATGAGATTTTAAAAGGAAAAAAAGGATGTTCTCATTGACTTCAATGTTAAAAACAAGTGTCTAAAAGCCTAATATTTAAAAAAATATAAATTGTACAAAAATATTTTTCCTGAGAAAATATGTGGGAATGCTGAATAGCTGAATTGCTATGCCCGCACAAATGCCATTTACCATAACCACTATACTATCTTTAGGACGGGATGCCCGACAAACAATTTATGCTGGAAACAGCAAAACAAATGGGACTGGGAGAAATGATGACACAAAGCTGTGGTGTATGCGGGACCCAGAGCCTTAGTAAAAGTTAATGGTATACTCTGACCCCTTGGTACGAGGCAAGGTTGCCCTCTGCCCCTTATAATTTGCATTGACACTAGAAATAAGATCCGACTGAATGAAGATATAGTAGGTATACTAGGGTGTTTCCAATGCCGACCACCTCCTTCACCCAGCCTTTTCTCGTTTCATCACAAAGGCATTGCTAGGTCCAGCTTACGTTAGGTAAGCTGGGCCTAGCAATGCCTTTGTGATGAAACGCTGATGGTGATAAGACCACATGTTGCTGTACATACTTCGTGTTCATGGTTATTATGTTTTGGATACTAGGGCTTTAATCGTTAGTTAAACCACAGATTTCTCAATCAAACTTAATGAAAGAAGTAGAACTTTATGAGAAGATGTCATGGTGGTTGCTCTCCCGGAGCTGATTACAGGCTTTCAACATAGCTTTAGGTTCAATGGATAACTAGGGCACTGAATTATCTGGGAACACAAATAATTTAAAGGATACCATCGAGTTAAACTTCAAACCATTACTTGGCACAGTTGCTAGATGGATGGAGTAAAGGTAACACAAATAATTTAAAGGATACCATCGAGTTAAACTTCAAACCATTACTTGGCACAGTTGCTAGAATGATGGAGACTCCTGGTTTGGAAGAAAGAATATTTTTAAAAACGCACACATTTCTCTATCTTTTCCAAGCTCTACCAATTCAGATCCACATCAATCAAGTCTGGGCAATATTTTCGAACGCTATATGGGGGATTGTTAGTAAACTATTGATCCTAATCAAAGGGGCTGGAGGAATATCAACAGGCAGCCCAGCTGGGAGGTATTAGTATACTCTAGTGAGTAGACATGGGGATTATAAATTGTGGATAAAGCAATAAACGTACACCATACCCTTAAATAGTGCAATATGGTGTTATTCAATTTCGACTTATGACATATTTTATTTTTATTCCATAAAGTTTGACCTATCGTAGGGTGTGTTTTAACTATATGGGGTAAAATAATATGTCATAATTCGAAATTTTCGACTAAAAACTCCCCCCCCCTCTAATAATAGGTAATCCAGAATTTCAGCCAGGCACGGAGTCTAAAATATTTAAAGAAATTAAGAGAAAAAGGTAGAATTCAAGCCTCCCATTTTCTAGGAGAAAGGGGGTGGATAACAATAAAATTATCACAAGGGGGCGGGCGATATGAAATACCGACATTACGACATTTTCTAGAGACTCTGGGCGCGCAGAAAATTATAAACGGACACTTACAAAGTACGAGGAGTATTGCGGAGGAGAAAAGGTATACTGCACCACCGGAAGATTTTAGAATGTCCGTGCATGGCCAAAGAGAGAGATTAGGCCAAACCTTCTCCCCAATACAATTGTAATTTTGGGCAATTTTGGTTAACAGTACCCAATCACTTACGGAACATCAGATTCTAGAACGCGGGGTTCATCATACACAAATCTCTCTGAAAAAATAGAGGTCGATTATATGTCATTTGATAAATGCGGCAAAAAGTTGCATTGCAATAAAATGAAGCACCTATGTGCAGGTGGCACATAGGTGCTTCATTTTATTGCAATGCAACTTTTTGGATCACATAGGTGATGTGGCTTAAAAAAAGTTAGGAAATACCGAGGACGATAGGGCACCCTGGGAATTATTTGTAAAATCAAAGGAAGGTAAAAGGTTACTAGGTTGTTTATCGCCCACCGGAGAGGGGCAGCGATAGTTTGAACGGGGAAAGGAAGTGTGATGGAGGGAATTAGTTCGATCAAGAAATATACTTAGGAAATATATGGATAATGGAGATTTTAACTGGGGCAGAACGCAATTTAGTAACGATAGTAATAATATTTTTGTTATGACACCTATGGACTTATGGACTTAAAATTGTCAGAGATATAGTATATATATATATATATATATTCCCCTTGGTGAAATATGAATAGTAAAATAGTTGAAGAGAGATATTGTAATGTAACATCCATATATATTGTTTTATTGGATTTTGCTTACGGTCTGTATTGCTTTCATGTTTTCATGCCTTTTTAAAAAAACAAAATAAAAATATAGAATTGATGTCGTGATGTAGCAAGAATGAATGCGCAAACCAGTCAGTGAGAATAACGATTCAGGTGTGACGGAGGACAGATAATAAACTAGTTATAATGCTACTGTCCGAAATTTAATTTAATTTAAGGGAAAAATGCTTTTGCAGAGACGCTGCAAAATACTGAATACTGAGAAATGACAGAAAGAAAACTGATTTGTTATTCCAAACTGGGAATACTGAAGAAAAGTAGGTATCTGCAAGGTCAAGACAGTTGTGTCTCTACAATGTAGCAGAGTACAATATTAAACTCCACGATCTCCGCTGGTAACCAGGGTAAATCTAGAGTCAGCATTGGTAAGGCAATGTCCCAAATCTCCCCAGTAACCAGACCGACAACACAGCTCTGAGAGTCAACTGACTTTTTATTCACAGGCTTCAATATTTATAGAATTCCCCATGCAAACAGCCAAATAGATTTAACAGGGGTAACCAGATTGGGGAACTTAACATTTTGGATAATTCTCCCATCAGGCATTGCTGCACGAGGGAAAAGTCGGTTGATAGCTGGGGTCTGGGGTTATTGTGTTGGACACCGATAGACTGCCGAACACCGATTGGGCAACATGAATGCTAGTGGCTTACGGTCTTTATCCCCAGCAGAATACAGACAACCTTTTGACATGTAACGTTCAGCGTTCTAGAAGTGGCTAGGTGTGCCAAAATGCTCCCCCAGAACCAAGCCGGCATACACAGTCTGATCCCAACGGATCGGCTTGGGGATGTCCGGGGAAGTACTCACAGATCACTTTTCAAGTTCAGTTTGTCTAGATAACCTGTCGGCGTTACCGTTTTGCTTCCCTGGTCGGTAGTGGATTGTAAAGTCAAACGGCTGCAGCGCCAAACTCCAGCGCAGCAGCCGGGCATTGTCTCCCGCCACACGGTTTAGCCACACAAACGGGTTTTGATCTGTGAGTAGCGAAAAAGATTGTCCATCATGGCACAAGGAACTACTAGAGGAGTATGAAAAAGAGGAGCGGCATGCTCCTAAATGAAAGATCAAACCAAGGTTTTTCAGGATTTAAAAACTACAGGCAAAAATTATGAGAAACAGATGGCAGCAAAGACATTGTCCATGGACAACTTGCTCACAGAGCACCATGCTCGTCACATGACAACGTCCGTCCAATTACGCATCCCCAAAGGTTTGGGCGGACGTGATGACACGACTACTGCGGGCGGAAGTTCTAAAACCGTACACAGTGGGTCGCGCATCCCAGCATGAACCTTGGAGATATTTAGTGCTAGAGGCGTATTGCTCCGTGCGCATGCGTCCCAAACATGCGTCCCAAACCCGCCCCGTCCCGGCTTATCAAACTCATCAACGAAGAGGCCGGAAATCATGTTGAGAGCCGCACTGTAAGGGTGGATGTATGGGGCAAAAAACATTATTAGCTGATGAAATAATCTTACAGGTAATCTTACACCAAGGTTAATCAGCCAAATGAATACCTCAGATTACAAATGCTTCACATAATCATAAACATTCCTACTCACAGCTAGCTAATACATAATGTTGGAACCTAAATAAATATTAAAAATATATTTTAATAATATATTTTAATAGGTATGTATAAAATATATATGAACTATATCTTTACAACAAATATTGGTTGGAAAGAGTCACTTAACCTTAAATGTAGGTAGCGAAATATGTCCCACACAGTGCATATAATAACAGACCGAATGGTAAATCCCACAAAATTTAAAATTAACTGATACACTATGATAGCCCTTTTTTATGTTGGCCTTCGTTCTGCCAACGTATAACAAGCCATACACCAAATGATGAATTACAGGTGGTGAATTCTTTAAATTCAAATACTTGACAAATACATTTATTGCATGAAAAAAATCCTTTTAAACTAATCTGTAATCGTTGGCTGACCTAAGGGGATCTTCCGGACCACTTGGTCACCAAAATTGGGGGGCCCGTTGGTATATAAACCGTGGTTGTTCGGGTAGAATTTCACTCAGATGCCTATCCTTGCCTAAAATAGTAGTCTGCTACTGCAATGACTGAGAGTTCTTGATATATCCAGCTCGGGAATCTTTCCTCAATAGCTGGAAGCACCCCAATTCCTAGGACCAGTCAAGGTGGTTTATAGAGGGAATTCTAGACACGAACTGCTGCAATTTATCAGATAAACAGCCTGCTTGGAAGAACGCAATTATGGAGTCCATCTCCCCCAGTCATTTTCCTTTCCTGGTTCCTATGAATGGAAGCATACCTGTGATATCAGTCTCTCAGAGTTTGTAAACGGGTCGGTGGCTTCTTGGTACTCTGGATACATCCAGCTCATGACAAGACTCTGAACCTGTGTCTGTAAACATTGGTAGTGCCCAGGGTTCCCACAGGTGGCTTGGAGTAGCGACTGTCGGGAGAGAAGGGGGATGTGGCCGTCACGTATCCCTAAAGAGTGAAGTTTCGAGGTCCCTCTGCCAGATGTAATGGCTAGCAGGAAAGCTGTCGTTCTGGAACAAAGGCATGGTCAGATTAGAACTTCAAGGACCGGAGACAGATCCCACTTAGGAAATGATCCCACTTAGGAAATGATCGTCTGACAAGGTGAACAAATCTTCAATACTCCTCTGAGGAAAGTGACTACCAAAGGATCTCTATTTGAATCGGATTTGAAGGATTAGGTCGAATCCAATTCTGGTAAGCAAACAACAAGAACTTGTCCCTGATTTTTGAATATCTCAACCTCCAGATTCGAAGATTAAACTTCTGAGAGATTGGATGAACTAGACTGCCCTGCTGCAGAAGTTGAGGGAAAGGAAAAATTCTGATTGTCTCTAATCACACTGAGGTACATGAGGGAACAAGGGACCCAGGGGTCCTTGCAGCAATGTGGCCCAGGCTGGGGATAAAGAACTTTAGCCTGGCTCCCAATGGGAGTGCCTGGGCTACTCTGGCGTCTGTAGAGCGATAAAAGGTCCTTCATCTTTCTGTTCAAAGAAAATTGTCTCTGGGCTGTCTTGACTTCCCAAATCCGTTGGTTCCCTAAAGAGGTTCCTTTGAACCGCGTCTGAATCTTGGCATCCTTCTGTCCTTGGGAAGCATTACCGGACTTCCCTCCTGACCGCCTGGAGATAGCTTTATCCGTTTTGTCTCCAAATAGTGCTCTCCCACCGAATGGAATTTTGCACCATTTTTGTTTGAAGGATAAGTCAGCCGTCCAATCCTTATGCCAGAAACCCTTCTTCACCATTACTGAATGCAACATCTTGCAGAGCACCTGATCAAGTGAATGGCCGCACAATGTTAGCTGCCAACAATGTAAGTTCTTCCTCCTTGGGGACATTTTTTTTGAGAATAAAAACAAAGCAAAGCAGCGTCAGCGAAACCATGGAAGGTTCAGATGGATATTTTTTTCTCGCCGTTAGGTGAGGGTGCCCAGATTGACTGAGATATTTGGATTAAAATTCTGAGGACTACCTCTTGGGGAGAACCAATTAATTAATAAGGACCAATTGCTGGTACTAGCAAATTTCCTTGAAGAGTGGTCTGCTAGGACAGGAAGGGAAAAGGACTATACAAGTTCTGATGGCAACATGCAAATTACGACCAGAAGCCAATCAAAGAAACAGTACAACCAACAAGAACGGAAAAAAATTGCTGAATATGTGTCGCAATTTTCTTCTAGGAAGGTGCCATGTGTATGTAGGCAGCAGTGTATGACTATGATTATGCCATCACAGAAATAGATAAAGATAGACATCTCTCACCAACTCACTCGCTCTAGCTATCTCTCTATCTTTTTCTTTCCCTCCTTTCTTTCATCTCTCTTTATCCTCTCTCTTTTCTCCCTCTTGGAGAGAGAGATAGAAAGACTATCTCTCTCTCAAATTCTCTCTCTCCATCTCTCTCTCTCTCTCTCATTATCTTTTTATCTATCTCGTTCTTTCTCTGTGTTTTAAGTGTTACTCATCCTCCACCCATGGAGTCAGTGGGGTCACTGTTAACTATCAACTGACTCCTTTTTACTGACACCAACGTACCAACTACTCCTCCCACTTACTCTATTGATGGTTCACGATTCTTTCCACGTACTCCACAATGGTGGGTCACTATTATTTCCACTGATACGACCATTAGAGTACGTGGAAGGAATAGTGACCCATCATTGGTGTCAGTGGGAGAAGAAGCACACCATTGTTGGTGACAGTGTTCCTCTTATTGGTGTAAAAAAAACAGTACGTGGATTTAGTGAAGCATCATTAGTGTCAGTGGAAGTGAAAGGAGTAATGTTTTTGGTGTCAGTGGAAGTAATTGTGTCAGTGAGAGAAATACTGACACATCATTTTTCATATTAAAGAATAGTGAGCCAGTGGGAATTATAGTTAAGAAACGTTTCCCTCGTGCAGCAATGCCTGATGGGAGAATTATCCAAAATGTTAAGTTCCCCATCTGGTCCTCCCTGTATTACCCCTGTTAAATCTATTTGGCTGTTTGGAAACCCCTTGCATGGGGAATTCTATAAATATGGAAGCCTGTGAATAAAAAGTCAGTTGACTGAGAGCGGTTACTGGGGAGATTTGGGACATTGCCTTACTTTTCAATGCTGACTGTGAATTTACTCTGGTTACCAGTGGAGATCGTGGAGTTTAATATTGTATTCCGCTGAATTCAAATTCAAATGGAATGATATTTAAACCTGTGCTAAATTTATCGTAAGTCTGCTACATAAGTAAGTCTTACTTACAGCGATGCAGCGATTTCTACCAATGTTAACCATTTAACTGTCATACTGTGTAATATTGCCTTTTTTTAGAATAATGCAGCTATCTCTCTTGCTATATTTAGGTAATAAATATCACTTATAATCTAACAACCGTATATATTTGTCATACATCGATATTTTAACTAATATCAGTGCTAATAAAATATGATATGCAATATAAACTTGCAAACGCTAGCTAGGGGAGCAAGAATAACAGGAAGGAGGTGTGTTTATCGCTCACCGGTGTGATGGAGATAAAGAGGGAATTAGTTATACCAAGAAATGAATGGAGGGGATAAAACGGGGAAAGGAAGTGTAAAGGACATAAAGAGGACATAAAGAGGACATAAAGAGGGAATAAGTTCGATAAAGGACATAGGACATAGGACATAGGAAATATATGGATAATTTAGGATGGAGATGAAATTATTGGGGCATAACGCAATTTAGTAATGATAGTAATAATATTTTTGTTATGATACCTAGGGAATGGATTTAAAATATATATATATATATGGTGAAATATGAATAGTAAAATAGTTGAAGAGAGATATTGTAATGTAACATCCATATATGTTGTTTTATTGGATTTTGCTTATTCCTTGTATTGTATTTTCTGTGTTGCTTTCATGCTTTCATGCCCTTTGGAAAAAAAAAAAAATATTGAATTGATGTCGTGATTTGAATTGAATGCGCACCGCAAACCAGGAAGTCCGTGAGAATAACGATTCAGGTGTGACGGAGGTTAATAAAAAAACTCGATTTCAACAGGTATAATGCAAAACATTACTTTTCAGCTATTGCCCGACTTTTAATTTAAGAGGAAAATGCTTTTGCAGAGACGCTGCAAAATATTGAATACTGAAATGACAGAAAGAAAGCATGATTTGTTATTCCAAACTGAGAATACTGAAGAAAAGTAGGTATCTGCAAGGTCAAGACAGTTGTGTGGTACCCTGAACATATACCACAAATGGCATTGAGGAACAACTAGAGGAGTATAAAAAAGGAGGAGCGGGGCATGCTCCTAAATGAAAGATCATACCAAGTTTTTTTTAAGATTTAAAAACTACAGACAAAAATGATGAGAAACAGATGGCAGCAAAGACATTGTCCATGGACAACATGCTCAGAGATTACTTATCTCATCTCTAGAGAGAGATTTTGTACAGTTAGGTGACAATGGAAATGCAAATCACCGACTCAAGTCTGCCCTACTAAAAATACGATCTACAATGCAACAACTACCGCAAGATAACACCCATTTAAAAACAAAGTTATACATACTACCCAACAATCGGGAAACAGAACTAAAACAAAATACATCGAAAAACCACATACGGCCCACCTCTTAAAATTAACATTACAAAGCCCAGCAACAGACAAGACAACTGCAAAAATCCAGAAACCACAAGAACTAATAATAGTCTCAAACGGGAAATACCTTAACACTAAACGGCTCTTGCCGGGAACAAGAGTCCCAAAAATTGAATTGAATTGAATTTTGGAGTCCATATTTCACTAACCCTTTGGGGATATCTCGCTGCCAAAATATTTTTAACTTTCGACTCCCTAGTTTTATTTTTCATATTTTAATTTTTTTTTTTTTTTAGTCCACACTTGCTGTGTGACCAGGATTAGGGGCAACGACCTGGAGCACGTTGCAGCGCAGTCCATCCTCACAACTAGAGGCTCTGGTGAACACCTGCTGGCTCTAATGCCGCGTAAACACGGTCGTTTTTTGTCTGGTAAAAACCGTCATTACATGCTACATTTGCAGGTTTAATCATTCTATTTTATGAAGAATTTTTTAATATATGCTCGATGCACCACGTACAACTTGGGTCAAACTGTCTTGCATGAGTCAAGTGCTTCACTCCACTCCTTATCCTCCAGGCTGTAAGCGAGCGTGGTAGATGATGGGATGTGGCGCATGACATAAAAATCAGAGATCAGCTTTCGTGGTTAACCACTGCCATGATAACATTGGGGTGTTGACTGTACTGCAAGTTACAAGGGAATACTGGATAAATGCACAAAACGATGAAATATGGCTCATACACATTTTTTTAACCTTTTTAAACTTTGTTTATGAACTTTTTGTAGGGAAGGTGTTATTTATAGCTAATTTCCAGTCGTTGAAAACAATGTTTAATGCAAAAATGTTTTAGTGAATTTATCCATGCCAGTAGGCATTGTTTGGGGTCCAGGGTCAATGGGGATCCCATGTCATCATGGAGGAAGTCCACAATATGCTTCCACAGACCCTGGAGCGCTGGGCACACCCAGAGCAGATGGAAGAATGTGCCCGTTGTGCACGAGGTAGAAGACTGTTGTCTAAAGCGGGCGGGGGGGGGGGGTTAAGATATACTCGATGCACCACGTACAACTGGGTCAAACTGTCTTGCATGAGTCAAGTGCTTCACTCCACTCCTTATCCTCCAGGCTGTAAGCGAGCGTGGTAGATGATGGGATGAGGAGCATGACATTAAAAAACAGAGATCAGCTTTCGTGGGTCTACACCCTTTAACCACTGCCATGATAACATTGGGGTGTTGACTGTGGCAAAGGCTGGGGAAACTGAGCTTGAGCTGCATGACGCAGTTGGAAGAATCTAAAGTGCATAGAATTGGGTAGCAGGAACTCATTTTGGAGGTCCTCAAAGCTTTTAAGTTTGCCGTCAGAAATTATGTTCGTCAACATTTTAGAGGCAATGTCCCATACGCGCCTATCCACTTGACTACTGGGCACTTAAACCCACTTAATAACCAGACCAATTTTCAGCTTTCGGTGCTCTCACATTTTGAATGACAATAACTCATACAACACTATAACCAAATGAAATTTTTGTCCTTTTTTTCCCACAAATAGAGCTTTCTTTTGGTGGTATTTTATCACCTCTGCGGTTATTATTTTTTTCACTATAAATCAAAAAAGAACGGAAATTTTGTAAAAAAATGAATTTTTCTTCATTTCTATTATAACAAGTAATTTTTCTTCATAAACTTGGCCTAAAATGTATACTGCTACATATCTTGGTAACAAAACAAAAAAAAATTTAGATATTATTTAGTCTGGGTGAAAGTTATAGGATCTAAAAGCTATGGTACCAATTACTGAAAATTGATCACATCTGATGTACTGACAGTCTCTCTCATTTCTTGAGACCCTAACATGCCAGAAAAGTACAAATACCCCCCAAATGACCGCTTTTTGGAAAGAAGACATTCCAAGGTATTTAGAAAGAGGCATTGTGAGTTTTTTGAAGTTGTAATTTTTCCCACAATTCTTTGCAAAATCAAGATTTTTTTCATTTTTATTTTCTTTCCACAAAATTTTCATATTAGCGGGTTATTTCTCACACACAGCATATGCATACCACGAATTACACCCCAAAACACATTCTGCTAGGAGGAATCCCGAGTATGGCGATACCCCATGTGTGGGACTTTTTGACACAGCGTGGCCACATGGAATGGCGCCAAACTTTGCGACTAAAAATCCCCATAGGTGACGCTTTAAATATTTTTACTGGTTACATCATTTTAGTTGGAGAAGAGGTCTAGGGCCAAAATTATTGCTCTCGCTCTAAACGTTCGCAGCGATACCTCACATGTGTGGTTTGAACACCGTTTTCATATGTGGGCGGGACTTGCGTATGCGTTCGCTTCTGCATGCGAGCTCACGGGGACAGGGGCGCTGTATGCCCAGAGTATTGCGGAGTATGCCCAGAGTATTGCGGAGTATGCCCAGAGTATTGCGGAGTATGCCCAGAGTATTGCAGAGTATGCCCAGAGTATTGCAGAGTATGCCCAGAGTATTGCGGAGTATGCCCAGAGTATTGCGGAGTATGCCCAGAGTATTGCGGAGTATGCCCAGAGTATTGCGGAGTATGCTCAGAGTATTGCGGAGTATGCCCAGAGTATTGCGGAGTATGCCCAGAGTATTGCGGAGTATGCCCAGAGTATGCCCAGAGTATTGCAGAGTATTGCCCCCCATAGTATGCCCAGAGTATGCCCAGAGTATTGCGGAGTATGCCCAGAGTATTGCGGAGTATGCCCAGAGTATTGCGGAGTATGCCCAGAGTATTGCAGAGTATGCCCAGAGTATTGCAGAGTATGCCCAGAGTATTGCAGAGTATTGCAGAGTATTGCAGAGTATGCCCAGAGTATTGCAGAGTATGCCCAGAGTATTGCAGAGTATTGCAGAGTATGCCCAGAGTATTGCGGAGTATTGCCCCCATAGTATGCCCAGAGTATGCCCAGAGTATGCCCAGAGTATTGCAGAGTGTTGCCCCCCCAGAGTGTTGCCCCCCCAGAGTGTTGCCCCCCCCAGAGTGTTGCCCCCCCCCCCAGAGTATTGCCCCCCCCCAGAGTATTGCCCCCCCCAGAGTATTGCCCCCCCCCAGAGTATTGCCCAGCATTGCAGAGTATGTGCAGCAGGGATGGCTGAGCAGGGAGGGATGGATGGATGGATCTGTGACTACATTTGTCACAGATCCAGCCCGCAGCACTGGCGCTGCCATCCGCTCCCTCCCCTCTCCTCTCACACTGTACCGATCGGTACAGAGAGAGGAGGGAGGAACCGGCGTCATCAAATGACGCCGGTCTGTTTACATCTGATCGCGCCGTCATTGGACGGCGCGATCACGTGGTAAACCGCCGCTATCAGCGGCGATTTACCGTGATCCGTGACCCGCCGGGTCCTCTGGACCCGGCGGTCACGGACATTCCCGTGTGCGCGCCCCAGGGGGCGCGCGGGAGCGCGACTCTGGAATCACGTTATATAACGTGATCCCAGAGTTAAAGCGGAGTTTCACCCTAAATATAAGATCTCCCATGCGCTTCAGCATACTGGCGTCAGCGCCAGTATGCTGGGTTTTTTTTTTTTTTTATAGCACACTTACTGTTTTATCGTAGAAATCCTTTTCTGTCCCCCGCGGTGGACGGCGCCAGTACAGCGCGTCACATCTTCCTAAGATACCCGATATGGACTCGGGTATTTCCGGCGCTATGCGGCGCCTGCGCACAGACCTAGGAGCTGACTGCGCAGGCGCCGTATTCTCCGAGTCCTACGGCTATGGCGCGTCACGCCCTCCGAAATAGGACTCGGAGAAATACGGCGCCTGCGCAGTCAGCTCCTAGGTCTGTGCGCAGGCGCCGCATAGCGCCGGAAATACCCGAGTCCATATCGGGTATCTTAGGAAGATGTGACGCGCTGTACTGGCGCCGTCCACCGCGGGGGACAGAAAAGGATTTCTACGATAAAACAGTAAGTGTGCTATAAAAAAAAAAAAAACCCAGCATACTGGCGCTGACGCCAGTATGCTGAAGCGCATGGGAGATCTTATATTTAGGGTGAAACTCCGCTTTAAGCAACCACCTTGCCGCCGTTATTTTTCGGCAGGTGGTTGCTAAGTGGCTATACTATAGGGACCCGCGATCTCTATTGGAGTTAATTGGGGTTAATTGCGCCCATCGTGGACAGATAAATGTGAGGAATCTGAGCCTGTCGGTTTTTCTCTATGTGGTGCAGCTGAGGATGCAAGATAATAAAGAATTAGGTCAGTGAGGTCTGTGCCCGCCAGCTTGTGTCTGTTAGTAGCCCAAACGAATGTCAATGGCCTCCATTAATTGGAAAAAATTACCACACCTGGCCTAAAATATTGTATATACTCTGGCACACACCTTGTCAGAGTATATACAATTTTTTTTTTTTTTTTCGAATATTTATTTATTTATTTAGTAGTGAGTAGCATTGAGTGAGTAGCATCGGCGGGAGGACACGCCGGGAACAGGTGCGGAAGCAGACGCGGAATCCTTTTTCTGTTCTAGACTTCTCTTCTCTCTTTCTCCTTGGCTAGCGTCACAAGTGACAACAAAATAATAGTTAGTAAAGAAAGGGAAAGGAAAAGAAAACAGTTCACTGACATGATTGTTGGAGAAGCTAGTTCTCGAGTTTAACTCCCTTTCTGCCCATTATGGGCACTAAAATTATTCCATTCCTGGATAAATGCTTGCTTTGATCCTTAAATGCCTGCGTTAACACTGACCTTTTGACCTTTTAGAAAATTAATTCAGTCCATCAGACCCTCCAAGTTTGCGCTATACTGAATCCTTTTTTGCAGTGTCCCGCATAACTTCTTGGGTTATTTCTGCACCTTACGTTTGTCATTATTTACAACTGACTTCATGCAGGTTTTATACTCTATCATGCATAAAGCTTTCACTCACATATAATAGAAGTACAAATATGGTAAAGAAGAAAATGTGAAGAAAAGAACCAGAAGTAAGAGAGTGATAGTTGTACCACTCTCTTACTTCTGGTTCTTTTGTTCACATTTACAGTTTATTTTCTTCTTTACCATATTTGTACTTCTATTCCCCATGTTTATGTCTATTCATCCATACGCCCTTTTATACATCCGTCCTTAGTGACATGGAAAACGTCTTTTATTCATGTATACTTTTGACTACTGTTGGTTCACAACATGGATATAGTTATATTGGATTACTGCAATCAGTTCGGACCAATCACAGACTTTTAGACTTTTTTCTTTGGAATACTATTAATGAGATTGTTTTTTATGTTGTTCCTAGCTATGACTAAGCATTGTACAACAATGTGAAATGCGTTAGCTATAATATCCCACCGTTTGCTGTTTTTCTGTTTGTGCAGTGTTTTTTTTACTGGATTTTGTTTTTCACATTTATCGGAGGTGCGGCTGTCCCATACCTTCATGCTTCTATTTATGGTTCGTGCATTGCCTGCACCCATTGGATCTTTCTGAGTGTGGACCGCCGCTCCAGATGAGTGCACCTCGGTAGTGAGTGTACAGGTACCTGGCGGTATGTTCCGGTGCCGGTTCTGAGGTAAGAATCGGCCAGGAGAAGGATCACTGAAGGATTCTATTAGGGAGCTCTGCGAGATACGTCCGCTCACATGCCGCTCTTGGCCACTCACTGCTTTTTATATGCTTATTGCCATTTATGTTTGCTATTATGTAAAAATCATGCTCTGCGTTGTGGGTTTTAGACAAATAACGCATCCATATTATATCTTTGTAATACCTCATTTAAAGTCCCAATCCTCCTATTTTTTTCTACTTCTACAGCCTTGGTTCTGCTTACACTACACACCGTTGCCATGTACTTAGGGTTGAAGACTTCGTCTTGGCCTGCTGTCCTTATACCCAATATTTGGACCAAGTCACACCATATTCTACGTTATATGTTTTTATAGATACCTTACAACATCCTCCCCTAAAGAAATGTTTTTACACAAAAACGCGTCGGTCTTTATTAGGATATACCGTAATTTATCGGCGTATAACACACATTTCCCCATGCCTGCGTGTTATACACCAATATTTTACCAAGGGGATTGGGCCATCCGCCCTGGGTGCCAGGCATTAGGAGGGTGTCGGGACGGCCGTCCCCGCCTCTTCTGACCCTGGGACAGCGCTGCCATACTTAAAAATACTTGGTCTGTGTGCTGTTCAGGGGGTCCATGTGCTGTGCAGGGGGGTCTGTGCAAGGGAGTCAGTGTCCTGTGTAGGTGGTCCATGTGCTGTGCAGGAGGTCTATGCAGGGGTCCGGTGTGCTGTGCAGCGGTCCGTGTGCTGTTCAGTGGGTCCATGTGCTGTGCAGGGTGTCCCCATGTACTGTGCAGGGGGTCCATGTGATGTCCAGGGGGTCTGTGTGCTGTGCAGGGGGCCTCTGCAAGGGGGTCTGTGCGAAGGGGTCCGTGTGCTGTGCAGGGGGTCTGTGCAAAGGGTCCGTGTGCTGTGCAGGGTGTGCAGGGGTTTATTTTTCTGAAACTTCCCTCTATGTCAGGGTGCGTTTTACGCTGATAAATACGGTATATCTTTCATACACCATTCACTTTTTTAACCTATTGAATTACTAACTATGCTGCCAATTGATATATGAATTATATACCATACCATTCCATTGCTGGCTTTTGATAGTTAATGCATATGTACTACGGTTATAAACTGTTGGTAGCTGCTGACTTTTTAAAAAAATTACAACTTTGAGTAAAAAAAAAAAAAACTTGTGGCAAATTATTTTTATTTTTATGGGCTCAACATGCCCCTCAACAAAAAGTCTGGGGTGTCTACTTTCCAAAAAAGGGAATTTGGGGGGGGGGTTGATTGAAATATCTTGGCATTTCAGGGCCTCTGAAACTGTAATAGGTAGTTAGTTAGTTAGGAAGTGAATAATAAAATCATGCCTCTCAGACCTTGGGGTGTCTACTCTCCATTAAGAGGTAATTTGTATTTTTTTGTACATTTTAGCACCTCAAGAAATGTGAGGCAGTCAGAAAGTAAAAGCTAAGTAATTTACAGTACTTGATTGTTTTGGAGCAGCGCTGCATTGTTTTTCATTTTGCTTTTTCATTGGGGATATATGCTTAATGCTGGCAGCCACTCATTAGATAGTTCACTAGGAATGTCTGCGTGGTGGATGTTCAATCACTTTGCCTCTTACTAAATACCTTAATGCTGCGTAAAATTTTCTTCCGACGGATGTTGGCTCAAAATTGTCTTGCATGGTCACACAAATAACGCGGTGACGATCGACGATCGACGTACGACGATCCTAAAAAAAGTTCAATAGCCGGTGCGGCTCTTCTGCTTGATTCCGAGCATCAGGGCCGGACTTACCATTGGGCTTGACTGGGCTCAATCCCATGGGCCCCGCCCCAATAGGTGGCCCTGGACAGCAACCCCTACTTTTTTTTTTATTGTTTATAAAAAAAATATGTTATATATATATATAAATAATTATTATTATTATTAAAGGGCCCCGGATGGCAACCCCCCCCTTTTTTTTATAAAAACATTTACATTTCTTTTATATATTATATACTTTGCGACCTTTTGCCACATTCCAGGCTTCAAACATAAAGATATAAAACTGTAATTTTTTGTGAAGAATCAACAACTTGGGACACAATCAAATCAAATTTATTGGATATTTCAAACTTTGTTAACAAATAAAAAAATGAAAAATTGGGCGTGCAAAATTATTCAGCCCCTTTACTTTCAGTGCAGCAAACTCTCTCCAGAACTCAGTGAGGTTCTCTGAATGATCCAATGTTGACTAATGATAAATAGAATCCACCTGTGTGTAATCAAGTCTCTGTATAAATGCACCTGCACTAGTCTCAGAGGTCTGAAGAACAATGAACACACCACTGCAAATCTACGAGGACTTGGCCGTCCCTCTAAACTTTCAGCTCATACACTGATCAGAGATGCAGCCAAGAGGCCCATGATCACTCTGGATGAACTGCAGAGATCTACAGCTGAGGTGGGAGACTCTGTCCATTGGAAAACAATCAGTCGTATACTGCACAAATCTGGCCAGTGGCAAGAAGAAAGACATTTCTTAAAGTGGTGTTCCAGCCCTTTTTAATGTTTATTAAAAGTCAGCAGCTATTAAAATAAACAGACATGGTTCCTCTCCCCCCTCCCCGGCCAGCGTCTTTATTACAACTGTGTGGGCACCCAGCCATGACAGCATTCGGCTTCACGGCAGGGCACCCACTGTGATCGGCACTGCGCATGCGCATTTGACAGGAGATCACCTGGGAACTGTCAGTGTCCCAGGTGATCGCCTACAGGGAGCGGCTGCTGTAGGTGATTAAGCTTAATCGCCTAACCAGCCCCTCGGCGGAAGGAGGAAGTGGGAAAGGAAGTCCCACTCCCCCCCAAAAAAATTACATGCCAAATGTGGCATGTAAGGGGGTAAGTAAGTAAGTGGGGGTAAGTGGGTTAAGCGGAAGTTCCATTTTTAGGTGGAACTCCGCTTTAAAGATATCCATAAAAAGTGTTTAAAGTTTGCCACAAGCCACCTGGGAGACACACCAAACATGTGGAAGAAGGTGCTCTGGTCAGATGCTTTGGTTAAAATCAAACTTTTTGGCAACAATGCAAAACGTTATGTTTGGCGTAAAAGCAACACAGCTCATCACCCTGAACACACCATCCCCACTGTCAAACATGGTGGTGGCAGCATCATGGTTTGGGCCTGCCTTTCTTCAGCAGGGAAGATGGTTAAAATTGATGGGAAGATGGGATGGAGCCAAATACAGGACCATTCTGGAAGAAAACCTGATGGAGTCTGCAAAAGACCTGAGACTGGGACGGAGATTTGTCTTCCAACAAGACAATGATCCAAAACATAAAGCAAAATCTACAATGGATGGTTCACAAATAAACATATCCAGGTGTTAGAATGGCCAAGTCAAAGTCCAGACCTGAATCCAATCTCAACTCTCATCGTATATCCTAGACGGTGAAGGAATAGAGGTAACATGCTGCCCAAAACAAACCAGCAGCTCCTTCGGGGATAGTGCTACACGTACTCCCCTTGACACTGTCAGAACTATGGCGTCTCAAGCCTGATCGCCAACCTGAAATCACTGAAATACATTAAAGAGGAAAAGAAAGAGAATACTTAAAATATAACAAGTGTCATCACATCACAATATTCTGTGCAAAAAATTCACATTGTTTTTCCTATCTATCTAGTCTCCACCATTCTCCAACAGTCTTGATAGAGGATCAACTGGATCTAAATAACAAAAAAACACACACACACAATCTCAAATGATCTACATTCCCTGAGGAAGAGTGAAGCTGCACCTTCCGCTACAAAGATGAAGCCTCCGAGGCCCAAGGAGCATTCAAAACCTAAGTGCTAGGCAAGTTATGAAAAGAGAGAGAAAAAAAAGTCTCTCCTGAAAATTACAGATCACCAACGCATTCTGCCAACAAAGATATATTCTTTTTTTTTCTAAAATTACTAAAGTCCACATGGGCCAATATCTAAAATGACTAAAGTCCACATGGGCCAATATCTAAAATGACTAGGTTCTTATCCCCCCCCCCCCCCCCCATAGTCGAACACATCTCAGCAAGTGCAAGGGGAGGAAAAAAAACAGCAAGCAAGTTCTGCCGGTTCCAACAAGTAGAACCTGGGATCGGGCAAGCTAAGGGTTTTTCCCTGGTTATCAACAGTGGTGATCGAGAAGATTTGGTCATCCTTTCCAGGCCGTTGAATGACCACCCAGCCATAGCTCCAAGACTCCCGACAACATTCAAAGGTGAGTTGGGATAAACGACAGATTAAAGTCCCGGGACGGCTTTGGCACTTTGAGGGAGCCTCGGACACATAGGGGAACTCCCACCCATAAAATTCATTAAAATCCTTTGCAAACAGGCAAGTTTGGACCACGTTCCAGTCCTGGCTGGCATCACACAGGCCTTCAGGAGACCTTTTCAAGGTAGGTGTCATGGTTGGAGGCACACATCCTCCGGTGACGACACCTTTGTTAAACACAACCCAATTTGTTTGAGGGATACACCCGTTGTATTCCCAGAGTCCATGGGTGAGCATCTTCCTGAGTTGCGAGTAGATGCAGGAATCCTTTACCCCATGTAAGCTCAGTAGAGAGTGTATCGCTCTAAGCCCTCAACCACCAGTAAATTGTTCCCGCCCTGTTACACTGACAGTTGATGCACTAATCCATGGAGCAAAGAGACCATCCTGGACTGCCGCACTCTGTAAAAGCGAATTTATTGCAAAAAAATGACAAGAAAAATAAAATCCAAACAATGCAATGCAAAATCATCCAAGAATTAAGCAAGCATAGCCGAAGCATGTCCACTTTTGGCCTCGGCTATGGTTGCTTGCTTTAATGATTTTGCATTGCATTGCATTGGATTTTATTTGGATTTTTTTTAGATTTGTTTTGTAATTGTTTGCAATAAATTCGCTTTTACAGAGTGCGGCAGTAAGCTCAGGCAACTTTGTCTCAAACCAGTGGTCATCTAATTCGGAGCTTTTGTTACATTGTTACGTTGTCACGGCCGTGAAAACGTAGCCCACCTTCTTGGTGGCGAGATATTTTTTTTTTTTTTTTTTCCACATCAGACTTTACCCAGAATTTAAGGGTATTTGTGGGGTTCGTTTTGTTCCGCCCTGTAGCTTATTCACCCCGGATTTGCATCATTTGTGGGTTTTGTATTATTATATCCCTCTTTTTTTTTTTTTTTTTTTTTACTTTTTTTTTTTTTTTTTTTTAAAGTATTATGGTGAGGGTATCATGATAAAACAACTATTTTGTTACATATAATTGTGCGTGTACATGTTACGTGACTCTAGTGCGGTGTTTTCTCTCCTCCGCCCCTACTATCCTGGGTCTGGGTCTCTTATATAAACGTATTTCTTTATTTGTTCCCCCCCCCCCCCACCCCATTTCCCTTTTTTTTTTTTTTTTCCCCCCTTTCCATCCTTTAATCGGGTCGAGAGCTTAGGAGTAAATTTCTAGTAGAAGTAAAGAATTTTTTTTCGAGGTTTTGTAAGATCTCCACTGATCCCATATCTTTCCCCTGCTTCCACCCTCCTCCTCTCCCTGATCCACCCTTCTTAGGTACTCCATTTCTGCTATGTGGTCAACCCTTTTTATAAATTCTTTTAGGGGTGGTTTTTGTGGGTGGAGCCAGAATTTCGGAATCAGTCCCTTTGCTGTGTTTAACAGCACTGGGACCAATGATGAAGCATATTTTCTTTTTCCTTTGACTAAGCCTTGTCTATGGAAAAGGCAGGAGAGGGGATCTGCTGGAATCTTTTCTCCGGAAATTTCCTCAATTAATTTGAGGATCTCGGTCCAAAATTCCTGAATTCTCGGGCAGCCCCACCATATATGCAGAGTCGTCCCCACTTGATTGCACTTCCTCCAACAAAGGGGGGATTTATCCAAAGATATTTTGCTGAGTCTAGCAGGTGTCCAATGCCATCTCAGCATACATTTATAATTGGCTTCTACTGTTGTTATATCTTTAGCATATGAAAATGTCGCACTAACCATATGAGCTTCTTCTATTCTTTCTCCAATTTCTTTCTCCCAGGCTTCAATGCTTTGTAGTGTTTCTTTTGTCCCTATGTCCGTGAGAAGTCCTAGCAATTCCATGTGATATTAATTCTCCCCTGGTACAAAGTTTCTCTATTGAGTTTTGGGCTCTATCATCCCTTATTGGTGCTGGAAGTGTATTTACAAAGTGTTTTAGTTGTAAGTATTCCCAGTCAGTTAACTGTTGTGCCCCTGCTACTACGTGTATCTCTTCTTTATTTTTAATTTTTCCTCGTGCTACTATATCCCCCAGTCTTTTGCTACCTATTTTTTTTCCAAGTTTGGTCCTGTTCCCTGGTGCGAAAAAAATTGTGTTTGCTAGTGGGATTAATGGGGAGTTATATTCCCATTTTTCCCTCTTGTGTATTAAATCCCATGTCTTAAAAACCTGTTTGGTGATGCTATGTGTTTTTGGGTTAATTATTCTATATTTAGGTGGGATCCAAATGTTTGTGTTTAAGTGCTGGTCGCTTATCCCGTTTTCCAAATTGGGCCCATTTTTTTAAAGAGTTCTCATTTGTCCATTCGACTAGTCTCGCTAGAAGTACTGCTTGATAATATCTTTTTATATCAGGGAGGGCCACTCTTCCTCTTATTTTTCCGCGGGTTAGGGTTGCATAGCTTATTCTGGGTTTTTTGTTTTGCCATATATATTTTGAGATTATATTTTTTATTATCTTGAAGAAGCTTTGTGGAACGTTTATTGGAAGCATTTGGAATTTATAAATTATCTTTGGTAAAACTGTCATTTTAAATAGATTAATTCTCCCCATCCAGGAAATCTGCTTGTAGGAGAGGTTTTTTAGATCTCGTTGAGTAGGGGAATATAATTAGCCTCGAAGAGGCCAGCTACTTTGGGAGTGATTTTTATTCCCAGGTATTTAAGTGATTTTTGTTCCCACGTAAAATTAAATATTCTACGTAGATCTTCCTCTTCCTTTTGATCGAGCCCTATGTTCATGATTACAGTTTTTACCAGATTTATTTTAAAGTTGGAAAGGCTACCATATCTTCTTATTTCATCCAGTATATTGGGGATTGATATTTTAGGCTTGGTCACATACAAGAGAACATCGTCAGCATACGCTGCCAGCTTCTGTTCCTCTTCTCCTAATCTCACGCCTCCTATTCCTGGGTTGTTCCTGATCTTACACAACAGTGGTTCTAGGGCTATCACGTAAAGAAGGGGGGAGAGCGGGCATCCCTGCCTTGTTCCATTCATCATGTTAATCATCCCAGAGTCTCTCCCGTTTACCTTTACTTTTGCAGAGGGGGATTTGTATAAATTTCCTATCCATTTCATGAATCTAGGGCCCAAACCTATGTTTTTTAAGGTCTCCATCATGAAACCCCAGTCGACTCTGTCAAACGCTTTTTCAGCATCGAGTGACATGAGTACAGCTGGGGGTCCATCTCTTTTTTCGTCTTGTAGCATCAGGAGTGTTCTTAGGCTATTATCCCTCCCTTCTCTGCCTCTTACAAATCCCGTCTGATCTGAGCTTATTAGGTCAGGCATAAATGGTTTTATCCTTGTTGCCAGTATCTTTGCGAATATTTTTATATCCGCATTTAGTAATGCGATTGGGCGGTAGTTAGCACAAAGGGTCTTATCTTTTCCTGGTTTAGCTATAATAGTGATGTTGGCAAGAAGGGATTCTTTCCTTACGTCTTCAGTACCCCCTAATTTATTGAAGTATGTACACATTTCTGGGATCAAGGACTCTTTGAATTTTTTATAATATTTGATTGACAGGCCGTCGGGTCCTGGGCTTTTCCCCCCTGCAGTTTCTTGGATCGCTTGACTAATTTCTGTTAGTGTTATTGGCTCTTCTAGGGTTTCTATTATTTCCTGTGTTAGTTTTGGTAGGTTGGTCTCCCCTAAGTATTTTCTTATTTTTAGTTCTCTATTTGTCTTTTCCTCTTGTGTCTCCCCTGCCCTAATAGAGTATAACGAGGCGTAGAACGTTCGGAATGCTTCGGCAATCTCGGTCGTTTTATACCGGGTCTGCCCTTCCTGATCTACTATTTTTTCTATATGGTTTATATTTCTCTTTTCTTTTGAGATCCTGGCTAGGTACTTCCCCGGTTTGTTCCCCCAGAGATATCTTTCTTTCATCACGTTTTTAAAAGTTTTCCTAGTTTCACTCTTCATTTGATCTATTAGTTGGGCCCTCTTTGTTAACAATTCCTGATATGCTTTTTTATTGTTTGGCTGATTTTTATGTTTGGTTTCTAAGTCTTGTATCTCTTTAATTGTCTTATTTCTGTTTGTATCTCTTTCCTTTTTTTTTTTTGCCCCGAGAGAGATTAGTTTTCCTCGGATACTTGCCTTATGGGCCTCCCAGATTGTTGCTGTACTAACGTCTGGGGTATTATTGAGTTTAAAATATTCATCTAGTCTATCCTCGTTTAATCTCCAAGATCCCCTTCTTTCTTCTGTTTCTGGAAGATGTATACATACCATAACCGGGGCGTGGTCTGAGAGTGACACGACCCCTATCGTGGCATTGTCTACATATTCCAGAATTTCATGATCGACCAATATGTAGTCTAACCTCGAATACATTTTGTGAACGGTGGAATAGTATGTATAGTCCTTTTTGGTGGGGTTAGAGACCCTCCAGGGGTCTATTAGCTGACTTTGGGAAAGTTTTTTTTTCACTATTTGTTGTTGCTTGGTGTTCGCTATATTAACTGCCGATATTCTATCGAGTTGTGCATCCAGAGTAAAGTTAAAGTCCCCGGCTAGGACAACATTTCCTTGTTTGAAATCCGTAAGTTTATTCAGGATGGTTATTAAATACTTCTGGGGGTGTTTATTTGGACAATAAACATTAGCCAACGTGTATCGCTTTCCTTGTAGGAGACCTCTTAAAAATATGTATCGGCCCTCTGGGTCCACCAACCTTTCTTCTACTACAAAACTTATATTTTTCCCTATCCCTATGGCGACTCCTCTAGATCCTCTCTGTGGGGAGTCTCCATAGTACCATGTTGGGACTGCTCGAGAACTGAGCCTCACCCTGGAATCGAGGGTTATATGAGTCTCCTGTAAGAAGACTACGTCAACAGAATGTCTCTCCATCTCTTTTAGGATCATATGCCTTTTTCGCGGAGAACAAAGACCCCTTACATTATATGTAATTAAATTTACCTTAGTCATGTATATATTTCTGTTCTCTTATGTCTGGTCTACCTCTATATCGTTTTCTCATTGTAATCTGCAGATCGCCCGGACCCGTTATCCTTTTTCTCATTTCTACCTTACCCCCCTCCCTCTCTCCCGCCCCTCCCCTATACCCCCTTACCCGACCTCCCGTATCCCCCTTCCGCCTCCCTTGAACTCCCCCCCTACCCACTCTACCCCTCCCCCTCCCCAAACCTCCCCCCCCCCTTACCCATGTAGATGGAATCTTAAACCCAAAGGTTATATTTCGGAGCATCTTCTCCTGCACTTGTTGTGCAAGGGTGCTCCCTCTAAGTTGAGGCGGAGTACAATTTGGCGCCTCCTCTGTTTCCCTGAACCCAGGGGATATCCTCCAGTGGTCAGGGGCTCCCGAGCCCCGATGTCTCCACAACGCTGAGCCCAGCAGCCCTAGCCATATTTCATATTTTTATATCTATACGTTATTAGCCTACCCTCCCGCCTTCTCTCTCTCTCCCCCTGGCTGTAGTTCTTCTGTTTTTGTTTTTTTTTCTATTAATTACTTGGGGTTGGTATCCCCAACCTTTGACAGAACTCAGGGATTTCATCTAAAAATCTTAACTTAGCCATAGCCCCCTCTTTTCTTGCTATCAGACATGCCGGAAAACCCCAGTTATACTGTATTTCTTGGTCCTGTAACACCCGTAATAGTGGCTTCAGACTCCTTCTTCTTCTAAGTGTCTCTTGTGACAGGTCTTGATATATTTGGATGACGTGGTCCTCGAATTTAATAGGATGTTTTCCTCTTAGATTTTTCCATAATTGATTTTTTTCCTCCCAACTTTCAAATCGTATTATAATGTCTCGGGGTTTATCTTGAGGGATTTCTCGGGGCCTCCTTATGCCAAATCTGTTAATTGCTCTTCTAAGTCCGGAATTGTGGTTGTTTCATGCTCGCAATCTGTCTCTGGCTCTAATTGGGGTTCACTATTTGGGTTGATTTGGGCGGATTTTATCTTCTCCTTTTTTTTTTCCCTCTCCCTACCATTCGTTACCTGCGATACATATTTACTCATAGGCCCTGGGCTTTGACTCAATCGGGGCGTCGAGGAGGAGCCCCCCCTGGCGCCCCTTGCTCTAGTACTCATACCTGTAGAAGAAGTAACTGGAGGCAAATTTTAATTTAGGTAATGAGAAGAGGAGAAGAAAAGAAGAAAAGAAAAAAAAAAGAAAAAACAAAGGGAAGGGGAAATTAGAAATTAATATCCTGGGTGCCGCTATGTAATCCAAAAGTAGGAGAAAGTAAGTACTTTCAGTGTTGCAGGGTCTAGCGTTTCTCTCTTTTCCACTTAAATTTATTTTTGCAGCCTTGCAACCTCTTTCAGCGGTTTTGATCGCTGTTAGGGAATGTCCTCGTGTAGCTCTCTCATCAATGAGTCATTCCCTTGTACTACACTTTTTTTTTTTTTTTCCTGGCAGATAGTGTCTTGTTAACCGACCGAGTGTTTTATTTCCCAGTAATCTTCCGGACCACATATCACCTTATGTTGCCATATGTCCCGTTCAATCCACATTAATTAATTAGTTGATTAAGCTGTAGTTATTGAGAACATGGAGAGAGGGGCAGGTAATGTATTTGTTTTAAGGTGTAAAGGTGTGTGGATATAGATCCACTCAGGCGTAAGCTCTCATTCAACCGCCACCTCTGACCTCAGCAGACTCACTTTTATCAGTACTACAGAGTTCAAACAGAATTCATGCTGCAAATCATATAAAAGTCAGGGAACATAATAAAACCAGAGAATGTCTTACTCACAGTCCGACAGGTCCTCTTCTCCTTATTCCGGCTTCTTGGTTCTGGCTCTTTAAGTTGATGCTTAGTACTTACTTATTTATGTTGAAACTTGAAGTTCTATCATTTGTTACCGTGTAACTATGGCAGTGGCTGCTTTCGGTGACTTAACAGTGGCGGTAGCGTGGGGTTATAGGTGTTTTTTTTTTTTTTTTGTGCTGGTTTAGGGTGGGTAGGATCTGGGTAGGATCAGGGCTTCACTCCTCTCTCTCCGTGGCCACTTCTACCCCTCCCCCCCCCGCGTCTACGGCCGTGCCTTCACCTCACCAACTCCCCAGCTCCTCCGCCTCCAGACCACGGGTCGGGGCGCCCTCTGCGCACCGCATCCCGGAAGAGGCTCCACAGCGAGCCCCGGGAGTCCCGCACACAGGGCGGCTCCAGCAGGGACGCCGCTAACAGGTGCGAGTAAGCGCCTACAGCCGAGCCGACCGCAGCCCTGCCCGGGAGATCCAGTAGCCAGTAGCCAGGGACCTGACGAACGGGAGCAGCGAGGCCAGCCGGGCTAACGAGAACAAACACCGAACTGAGAGCTGCACAGAACCGCACGGTAATGTTGTTTACAAGCGCTGTGGGGGGTTGAGCACAAAAAACGGGAGAACCGGGGGGAGAGCTCGAGGGGGAGTGCGTCTCTTTAGTGATTCCATAGCATTGCAGCGGGCGGGCTGGTAGACAGGCAGACAGGCATCCAGGCTGCTAGAAGGACGGCTTCAGCCATCTCAATATCTCAGCGTTGCAGGACCTTCTCGGGAGCCCAGTCCCTAACCGCCCTGGAGTGAGGCGCGCGCCATCCTAGACTCCTCCCTCCGCGTTCCCCACACATCTGCTTGGTGGCGAGATGAGCCACCATTACCATACACGTGGTCTCCGTAGCAGCATCCACACCTGCCACAGAGGCCATTCTTCCACTTACCACACGCCTCAGTTCTGTGGATGAAGGGGTATGAGGCATACATAGACCTATGAGAAGCACTTTCTATCCCACATGTGTGATTACCTGTGATCATTTGTTTCCCTCACTAGCCAAATAACTAATTCACACAATTGTTTCTGTCTGTTGCTTAGAGTATTTATTTCTTCCTTTTTGCTATGCACATTTAGCTATGAATAAGCACTGTATTTTTTGCTGTGACATGTTGATGTTGTGATCTGTTTTATTATAAAGGAACATTTTTTGGAGTGCGGCCGTCCTGGTTTTTCTCCATATAATTTTGCATAGTATTGCAGTGTCTGCACCCAGGGTTTGGATCCTACCTTTCAGCTTTAGCTCCTTGGGACCTCTGAGCGGTTAACTTTTTCTCTCACTACCCCAAAGCAGCTGCTGGTCTGTTTTGGGCGGCATGTTACCTCGATTCCTTCACTGTCTGGGGAATATACCATGTGAGTTAAGAAACTTCAATGTCCATACTGCAGGTTTCTTTTTCTATGCTTTATTTACAAACCATGGTAAAAGGATAAAAGTAGTAGTTGAACCTGAGAGACCAGCCTCTTGCTTGGTGCTCTCCAAGACAGGTTCTTCATCGAGTGGCTTCCTCGCTCAGGATGGATAGCAACAGGACCACTCTGCAAACGTAGACCCAGTCTGACTACTAGATTACAACCCTTGGACCAACACTTGAACACGCACCCACGGCCATGAGGGCCACACACGGGGGGTGGTGGGACGACAGGACAGGATCGGTGACGACGACCTCGGGACGATCAACTCCCTCTGATTGGCTGCTGAAGGGGAACATGCAAAACACCTTGACCTGACTGCTGCCACCCTTGGCCTGGAGTGACAACGACACCCCAGACGACAATAGCTGGTCACCCACAGTACAGCCATGGCTGAAGCAGAGGCCCACATTTTGTGAAAAACATAGTCAGAGGTAGTTAAATCTCTGACTACCCTCTAAATTTAAAGTAGTGCTGGCCATAAAATAGTATATATATATATATATATATATATATATATATATATATATGCCCCTACATATGCAATACACCATTACCCCAGTAATGATGAGAATGTTGGACCATCTGTCTGAAATTTGAACAGGAATTGGATCTTTAACAGGAAAACTAGCAAATACACTAAGAAATGGCAAAAAAAATATTTCACAGATGCACTAATGCCTAAATATGAGTTTTGCCCATCAGGCCTATAGACATTAATCTAAATCTTAAGGATATTACATTTCTTTTGTGAAATGGCGCTTCTCAGAAATATTTTAAATTTTGTTTCAAATGGCAAAGTATTATCTACAAAGTGATCAAAACTGATGTCACATGTGCGCACCAATGGATAGATTTCCCCACTCCCTGGAAAAATAACTTTAAAAACAGATTACAGTAAAAAAATAAAAATAAACATGATACAGCATTTGAACTAGTTGATTTACAATTCTGTAGACTTTTTGCAGTGCTCTTGTACACGAGCCCTAAATTCTGTTTTATTGATTGCCATCAAGTCGTATACCCAGACAGTGTCCACACCTTCTCCAAATATGTGATCTGGAACCAAATGTGGAAAAGGAAAACGGCAGGCAACAACTCTGGCACTTTCACCCAACTCTCTTTGAAGTTTTTTTTCCAGCTGAGGCATCTGTAGACAAAGTAATACAATTTCAATTTCAAATCCTCAACAACTAGCAGAAAAATTGTACAGCATAATGGCTCAAAGGAAAATTAAAAAAAAAAAAAAAAAAGTATTTTGACTTTTGAGCTGTAATTTCTTTATCCAGAAATACAATACAGAACATGTATTCTTAGACTGTCTACAGTATATGCAGCTATCTTCAAAAGACTGGAAACTTGCTAGGCCCACCCCCCTATAACCCCACCCACTCAATGAGACTCCAGTTTTTTATCAAGCAATAATAGGAGTTATCAAGACACAGAGGGGAGGGGCCTGTTACAGGTAAGTCAAAGTTCCTCTTCCCACCGACTGTACATATATATGGCCTCACGGAAGTGGGTCTTCTTCCATGGGCCTGCGTTTGTGTTACACAGCATGCTGCCACACAGAGACTGGGCTTTGACCTGATCATCCCATACTATTGTTTGTCTATCATGGTTATACAGTCACTGTATACCCCACATCTGTTTTTTTTTTTCTTCTCTTGAAAGTGTAAACAAAGAAGTGTGTGCAAAATAAAATACAAATACTAAAGAAAAAAAAGCTAGATTATGGTTTGATTTAGGTCAGTGCCAGGGTTAAAGGAGTTGTAAAGGAAAAAAAATATTTGCCTAAAATTAATGTCTGCAAGGTAGACAGACAGGATAGTGTAATGATTCTGTTAACAAACGAGTAAATATCTATTAAATTCCTTCATTTATATCACCTCTGGCGTTCTAGTTTCTGTTCTCTCATTCACTTCCTGGTTTGCATCACTTGTTCATGTAAGAACTACATTTCCCAGTATGAATTGTGGCACACCCAGTAATTCACACCATCTTCAAGTCTCTGAGGCGGCGTACACACGACCGAGGTTCTCGCTGGAAACCAGCGAGAACCTCGCTGGAAGCTGCATTCCAGCGAGGACCTCGGACACAGAGCGCTCGCCCCGCCCGTCGGGAATCCCGTCGAGCGAATAGAGAGCACGCTCTCCATTTGCTCGACGGCCCGCCTGGATGAATGGCTGGTTGCCATTCCCAACGGGCGGGTCGCCGATTTCGACGGCCGGCAGAGAACCTCGACGGGCGGAACGATGTGTTCTGCCCGTCGAGGTTCTCTGCCGTGTGTACACGGCCTCACACGTAGAGAGTGTCCTGCTACACAGATGTAGTTCCCAGGAGGGGGCGAGCACTTTACTGACCACTGCAGTAAAGTCTCCCTTCACGGTGGTCAGTAAAATCAGACATGCAGGAAGTGAACAGAACAGAGAAGAAATAGAGCAAACTTCTGAGCAAAAACGAACAATGAAGAAGTGAAAAGAGGAATGTCTGCAGGTAAAGGATGCTTATTATGAGAAAAAAAAAATTCCTTTACAACCTCTTTAAAGTCAAAGGTAATGGTCAGGGTCAAATGTCAGGGCTAGTGTATTTTAGGTAGGAATAACATTTTTGTTTTTACATTTGTATTAATGTCACTTAGTGTCAGCGTGTTTTAGGTAGGAGGCCCTACGGTGGGTACAAACAGCAAATAATAACACACACATATGTGATATTATTGTGATTGTCAGAAAGCAGGAGAAAAAAAAAACCCAGTTATATCCATATTACCAAACAAAATGTGGGAAAAAAGGCCTAATTTCACAGTCTCGGTGCTAATGGGGTATGGGTATTTACAGTTCTGCAAATAAAATTATCTATGTCCTATAACTAGGACATGAATAAAGCAGCTGCTCAAAATAACACAAAACATATACACATAGTAAAATAATGATAATAATGATAAAATCATCAAAAGTCTCTATGCTGTTGCTGTTTGTATGCATGAATTTCAACAGCATGTTAAAATAAAAGTTTTTTAAATGGTATCACACCATATCGATCTTTTTTTATGTGCCCTGACACCGGATGGTCATTAGGAGTACTGCATGCTGCTGGAATATCATCTCCATGAGGAAGAGGGAAACCGATGACATTACTGTTCAAAGCCTGTTATAACATCAATCTGGTGAGTAGACATCCTTAAGGGGACATTGTCACAGGATCTTTGCATGCTTTGTTCGGTTCACGAGTGAGGTCACCAATCATGGACAGTTGAAATTGTTTTAAAGAGCACCCCCTTTTTTGTCATGGAATATTTGTGCACCCTCTGAGCTCTGGAGAACTTTCTTACTTTCATTTATCTCTTTGAATGTGAATGAGTGATCGGATTTGAACTGTGCCCTGATCACTAGCGCTGCTGTATTTTATTGATAGAGACTTTTGATGATTTTTATTATTATTTTTATCATTATTTTACTATGTGTATATATCCATATTACCATTTACCACCAAATGAAAACCCAATTTGTCCTGAAAAAAATAAAGGTTTAATTCATCTCGATATGCTATGTACAGTAGTTGTAATGACATGTAAGGCCTTGTACACACGAGGGAATAAATCCGCTGAAACTGGTCCGACGGACCATTTCATCCGAAAGATCCGGTCGTTTGTATGGTCAAACGGACCGTTTCGGCCGTATTTTTCCAGCGGAAAAATTTCAAAGCATGCTTTGAAATATTTCCGCCGGACCCATGTCCGTCGGATATGTCCGCTCGTTAGTACACAAAAGCCTCGGACCAAAAACCCGCGCATGCTCAGTCAAAACGATGGGACGGGAGCACTCGTTCAGGGAAAACTCGCGTTTGTTTGGGACCTGGCACATTCGTCACCTAAACTCTCTATATAGTGTTCCGTTTAGATCGTTTTTTTGTGCTTTCTTCTCTTGCTAGAATTAACCCGTTTTTTGCTGTAGCAATTTTCTCCAGATGTCACATACTGCTAGCTTGCATTTTCATTATTTTGTTTTCTATTTGACACAGTTTGCTTGCCAGATGTCCCCACATTTGTTTCTGTTCTCCACATTTTTAAAATGTCTATTTGGACTTAATGTTTTTTTTTTGAAGATTTGGATTTAACGTGTTTGGAATATTTCAAATTTAGTTTTTTTTTCTTGTTTCACCTTTTTTTTTTTTTTTAATGTCCCTTTTTTCACCAACTTATGTAATTTAGTAGTTTCATCCTTTTTTTTTTTTTTTTTTTTAATCAAAAATTTACGCTTCTTTTGGGTTTACCAAGTTCAAACATAAAAGGTCCCCCCCCCCCTAAAAGGAGTTTGGGTCCTTTGCAAATGCCACATTTTCTTTGCCAAATGTCTGATGCTTACTCACCACAGTATAAAACACAATAGACAAGGTTTTAAAGTAAATACAAAAGCCATTTATTTCCGGCCAAAAAATAAATTAGAAATCACCAGAACGGCAGCACTTGATGAGATTGCAACATACATGCATACTTGGGAATTACAACATGATGAAGGACAAATTAAGTAACCTCAGGAGTCAATATCAAAAATCAGGATCAGCAGCACATGAACAAAGGAACCCAAGCTGTGCTACTACAACGAGCTCAGTTTTTTGGACAATAAACTGGATGGCAGGGATTCATCTTCTCGACTTCCTAGCAGACTTCCTTCCAGCGAAACTTCCACGGGTCCGTCCACGGAACCTTGCAGGTGGGGCTGATGTGGCAGAAGGAGGATGATGATGATGGGGAGCAGGCCAAGCCGGGTCCCACAGCACAGTGTCCCTGGTCAGCTCGTTCCTTTTCATCCTGGCCAGGACCTGATTTATAATGTCCTTGGCCAGGCTTTTTTGCTCCTCCCCCCCTTGGTTCAGCTCATTGGCCACAAATGCGCTATAGCATTCCGTGGGGTTGAGGGGGGCTCTCATGATTTCGGCAGCCTCCCGGATGACCTGAAGGCTTTCATCATGCACCTCCCTTCTGCGCCTCCTTGCAGCTGGTGGCCTCATTTGGAGGGGAGGAACTTGGCTGATTGTGCTCAGCCTGGGCCTGGGGACCTGCTGCACCTCACTTGACCCGGCCTCCTCCTGGCTGCCACTCACCCCTTCCGCCTGGCTGACATGGGCCTCAGGAGCTGCCACCTCCTGGCTGGTCTCTTCTTCCTGTGTATAAAAAAGGCAACATGTTGTAATTTTTGGCACAATCAAGCACACACATTTTATTTCTCTTGACTTTTTTAGTTAGTATTAATTGAAATTAAACAGACTGTCCTTCTGACCCCTGCATTTGGCATCCCTGTTTGTTTTTTGTTTACAAGATCAACTCACGAATTCAAAATAAATAGCAGCACAAAACTAGTTTTGAAAATACTAGACCTCACTGAAGATGGCCAGATCTGGCTCCATGTCAGCCAGCCCTGCTTCTGATTCTGCAGGGCTCCTGGGATCCGGGGAAGTTCCGCTGGGAAGTGTTGAAACCGAAGCCCTGCCATCCAGTTCATCATTCAAAAAACTGAGCTCTTTGTAGTACCAGAGCTTGGGTTCCTTCTTCTTAGCTGCTGCTGATCCTGATTTTGGATATTTCCGCTTTTTATATACATTCCTGTAGCTTCTCCTGAGGTTACTGAATTTGTCCTTCACCATGTCGACTGTGCAACTTGGCACCCAAGTGTGCAGGTATGTCTCAATCTCATCAAGTGCTGCCTCTCTCTTTCCAGTGTCCAAATAATGGGTGTGCCTGGTGTCCCAAAGAAGGGGCATATCCCGATACCGTGGTATTAACTCCATTGTTGCCTCCTTCCCTTTGAGCAAATCCATTCTTTTGGGCTGCTTCTAGAAATGTCGCTTCTCAATAGTAATGTCTATAATAGAAATTGCCAATCAAACACAAAGCACAACTTTCCAAAGGCTCAGCTTTGTCATTCTTAAAATATGTGCACATTCATTCATTTTAGAGCATCTACTTTATACAAACACAGTGTCTTATGCTGCTACATAGCTGGCCTGCTCTGCCGCATTGTTGTACCCCCCAAAAAGTTGGCATTCAGAGTCCATGTTGCAAGTTGTAGCATGTAGTTAAGAACACATCCACCATGAATATGAATGCTAGCATTCACCTCAAGGCACTAGTTCATGTGTAGCTATCATGCCCCTCAGCATTGATGGCAGAAAACACTACCTACTTATCTCTGTCCAACCAATACACAACACTACTGGCATGATCTGACTGCATACTCTAAAATACAAATAAAGAGGAAAGAGCATTCTCTACATATATCTTGATGAAGTGATGTGTCCAAGCACTTTACTCTCTAAATGTTATGGTGGGCCCCAAAATACATAAATAACAGTGGCCTAAAAAGGGTGCAAACAACATAGAAAAGCTCCATCCCCCATGCCTGTTGAAATTATAGGCCTCTGATCCGATGTTTGCATTTACCTTCGTCTCTCTCTCTCCTCGTTTCCGCTCGAGTAATCTCCGCGTAACCTACGTAATCACGTCGTTTCCATTATATTCCCCACGCAATCCAGAAATGCCGCCCTCGTCTCCGCCCATGACGTACCAATTTCTGCTTTCCACGCCCATCTGCAACGTTGATTGGAAAATATGGCGATGTCACACGAGCGCACATTAGCCTCTGATCGGGATCAGGAAGGGACACAGGCCGGAACGTCCCAATCCAGGCCAAAACGTTACAAGGCCACAAACATGTCTCTACAAGAGATGGTGGAGTTGGTGTCCATCCTGCGACGGAAGGACTATGATGGTGAGCATGGCCCATACAGCACCCCTAACCGGAGGAAGTCAAAAATTATGGATAAGGCAGCAAGGAAACTTTGAGATGTTTGGGGTCACCAGGTCCAAAGAGCAGCTCCGGAAACGCTGGTCCGACTTAAAACTGCGTGAGCCAGAGCAGTATCGCAAAATAAAAAAAATCATTGAAAAAAGTAAGTACTTTAAAATGTCTTTGGAGTGCCTATTTTTGGCGAAAATGTTTTGCCATGTATATTTCGCCATCTGCCTCGTTGGCCTGCTTGTATTTTTTAAACCCTGCCTTGTAAATTTAGTAATGTTTGTCTAATATAAATCCGACGACTTGCCACGATCGTAGTCAACCTCGTTCCAATCACATCGTTTATCCTCAATCCGCGGGTCCAGGAACATCACACCTGGACGAGGCTATTTGGCGAAAAACATCGTTTTCAGAAACAATGTTGAAAATATGATGTGTTTGTGCAAACTAATACGTTTAATTAAAAAGGCAATCAGGATTCTGTAATTCACACAGTGCTGAGATAACTTAATATGCAGCTGTTTGGACATCTGTAATTTAGAAAACCTGTCTACCCACATAAAATAGTAATTTGGAGTTTAGGAGAAGGGACTCCAAAAAATACTTATTCAGGAGGCCAGACATGTGTGTCACTTCCCCAAAAAGCCTCATTATATCACAGCTAGGGAGACGTCAGCTAGCAAAAAAAAGGAACATGGTTTGTGCTGTAATAAGGCCAAAACTAGAATTGTAACCCCTCTTCTAAGCAATGTTTGCAAATTAGTCCCTCCAAAAAGATCTGTTTGCTGATGTTTTTTTTATTTTTTTGGTTGTTTTTAGGGGAAAGAAGAGGACAGCGCTATGAGGAGTCAGGGAGGCCCACACTGTCTCCCAAACGGCCCGAAAAAATTGTTGAGCAGGAGGATGATGAAGAAGGAGAGGAGGAAGAAGGAGAGGAGGAAGGGAGAGAGGAGGAAGGCGGATTGGTGGAGGAAGGCGGATTGGTGGAATTTGGTGGATTAATGGAGGAAGGCGGTTTGGTGGAATTTGGCGGTTTGGTGGAATTTGGCGGATTGGTGGAGGAAGGCGGATTGGTGGAATTTGGCGGATTAGTGGAGGAAGGCGGATTGGTGGAGGAAGGCGGATTGGTGGAATTTGGTGGATTAATGGAGGAAGGCGGTTTGGTGGAATTTGGCGGATTAGTGGAGGAAGGCGGATTGGTGGAGGAAGGCGGTTTGGTGGAATTTGGCGGATTAGTGGAGGAAGGCGGATTGGAGGAGGAAGGCGGATTGGAGGAGGAAGGAGAAGTTGAAGAAGAAGGAGAAGTTGTAGAAGATGTTGAACTTGTCAGTACAACAGGTCAGTGACACCCCAGCTTTGCAGGGAAAAAGAGATGTAGATAGGCCTGCACCTTACTTACTTACAATGTTGTGTTTTTCCTTTGGCATTTTTAGGGGATGAAGAT
The DNA here is from genome assembly GCA_029574335.1 of Rana kukunoris. Lineage (NCBI taxonomy): Eukaryota > Metazoa > Chordata > Amphibia > Anura > Ranidae > Rana > Rana kukunoris. The sequence continues at coordinate 200,103,789 of CM056053.1, forward strand.
GGGATTAGCACATCTGTCGCTCCTATTTTTTCTCGTGCAAGTGCACAAATACTAATACAGCAGATAATGGAGTGCAGCACCGATCTGGCCAATATGAGGGAAAGGATGGTGGTGATGGACCAAAACTTCAAACATGCTCGATATTTTGGGACGTATATAAAAGACTATCCCACCCAGCTGCCCCCCATGCCCCCCCCCCCTGCCCTCACCCCTAACCACCACACTCTCAAAGATGTTGTATAATGTTCGTTTAATATCCCCCAAAATTTGAGGATGCACACACACACACGGGTTTATTTACTAAAGCTATAAGGTGCAAAAGCAGCATCACTTGGCATATAAAACAATCATCTTCCATGTTTGGATGCAAAGTCTTAATTGACTAAGCTTAATTTAGAAGCCGATTGGCTTATATGCACAAATAAGCCGGAGTTTGGACTGTTTAGTAAATAAACCCCAATGTGTGTTCACATGTGCGATCTGCCATCACAGGACATCAATTGTATGTGCTTTGTGGGTGCAACCCCTTCCTTACTTATCAAGTAGGTGACAGAAAGGGGTTGCACCCACAAAGCACATACATTGATCACCCATGATGGCAGATAGCACATGTGAACATTTCGCATGGGATCTCATGTGAAAAATCACCATTTGGCCCATCACACACACAGCATGTGTGCATCCTCAAATTTTGGGGGATTCCGGCGTGACCTAAGACCATGTTGTCTGGGTTTGTTATGCCAAATAAAAGGTTGAACTTTGTAAGTTCGATTGTTATATATGTTTGTCAAAACCACAAAATATTTTTTGAATAAATAAATACTTTCTAAACCAAGTTTTCTAATTAAAACACAAAGATTTTCGTAAATAAAAAAGAAATAAAAAAACCTTTTAAAAACACACACACACACCAGTGGCTTCTTATTTCTAACCTCAATACCCAGTTTGTAGAAGAGTGACTAGAATGTGTAATTGTGTGTATTTACTAAAACCTGCTAACTAAATTGGGCACAAGAAATGCACTAGTTTCAGAACCTGGAAGACAGATAAAAAGAGAAAAAGCAATAATGACAAACAACTGTATAAAGTCCAATGGTCAAATTATTTATTAGTTCTTGGTAATATTTCTTTATTTTGGGGGCCGAATTATAAAGAAATATTAATCTGGCATAGCTATGGCCCCCCGACCCATAAAGTACTCAACATATTTGTCGCGTACCTCACGAGCAGATTGGGTGACCGAGCCAGCGCGACCAGTGTCCAGCCCAGGAAGTGTATCTGAGGGTAGTCCTGCCTCAGCACCGATGTTGGGTAGGTACGTCTGGGAATGCCTGCGTAAAAAATTATGCAATATGCAGCAGGCCAAAATAACAGAGTTAAATTTATATTCCGCCAGATGTATCGCTGTCTGGAACAGGCGGAACCGGCTGGCGAGTATCCCAAAGGCATTCTCGACTACCCTCCGGGCCCTGGCCAGCCGGAAATTGAAGACTCTCCTCTCCGGGGCGAGGGTCCTCTGGGGAAAAGGCCGCATGAGGTGAGGTCCAAGTCCAAAAGCCTCGTCCGCTAAAAAAACAAACAGAAGTCCTTCCACATTGTCTTCATCCGGTGGCAGTTCAAGACCACCAGTTTGTAGACGCCTGTAAAATTCGGTCCGCGCGAACACTCCCCCATCAGACAGCCGGCCATTCTTCCCCACGTCCACATACAAAAATTCGTAGTCTGCCGACACCACCGCCATCAACACGATACTATGAAAACCTTTGTAGTTATAATAGTACGAGCCCGAAAGAGGTGGCGGCACTATGCGGACGTGCTTCCCATCAATTGCCCCTCCGCAGTTTGGAAAATCACAACGCTGGGCAAAGTGGCCAGCCACAGTCTGCCATTCCTGCGGCGTGGAGGGAAACTGTGGGGACAAAAGCAAAATAACAATTAGCACTTTGGCACAGAAACAACATTGCAAACACTAGTAAAAAAACAACATTCTGCAACATCACGGTATTAACATTTCAAAAAATTAGTGTATAGAGAGTATTTAGGGCAACAAATCTAGAGACAATTATTATCAGACTCCACATCCCGCTGATAGGGCAATACACTTTTTTAGGGGGAGGGAGTTGAACTACAATGGAGCAGGACACCAAAAATAAAAAAGAAGGTGTTTTTGTCCCTAGGAGATGATGCTGGACAGGTTAGTAGTGTTGAAGGTAAAAATATGCAGGTAGGCCAAACCACATAAACCTGGAAAGCTTAACAACATGCATGGGGAGAAAAGGGAACATTAAGCACACAGCATATTACAATCATGGCGACTAGGAAAACCAACACAAAAAGGTGAGAAAAATATGCAAACATTATTAAAGACACAGATTGTGATGTTAAAGGAGGAAACTTACCTTAATAAACTCCTCCTGCATGACTTGTATGATGGCAGAACACGTCTCCGGTATGATGATCCCAAGCGCCTGGGGAGAGATGCCTGTTGAGAACTTGAGGTCCTGCAGGCTCCTCCCAGTCGCCAGGTACCGCAACGTGGCAATAAGCCTCTGCTCAGCCGGAATGGCTTGGCGCATCACAGTGTCCTGCCTCGTGATATGGGGGGACAGGAGATCCAGCAGACGGTGGAAAACGGGGTCCGTCATACGGAGAAAGTTCCTGAAGTCATCAGGATTATTCTCCCGGATCTCCCTAAGCAGAGACATATGAGAGAATCGATTACGCTGCCGCGACCAATTCTTGGCCCAGGAACTCCTCCTCCTACTGTTCCTATCCAAATCACTGGAATGCACACAGACTCCAGAACAAAACCCATAAACAGCACGAACTCGTGAAAAGTCGCGCTGCTGCTCCATCATGGCTTCAAACCGGCCGGCTGGTCAGTCAAGAACACACTCAAACAGAAAGCACCCCCAAATCCAGCAAGACCTGCAAAGATCGCACGTCAAACAGATACGACCGTACAGGACGGCACTGCAAAGCAGAAACGCCGCGTACGGCGACACTGAATGACAAATACGAGCCCACAAGCACACACTGAACCTGAAAATACGACCTGTTAAGCGCGGAGACTGAAAAGCACGAATCAGCTCTAACCAAACCTTCGCTAACACGGAACTACCGTGTTTCCCCGAAAATAAGACGTACTCCGAAAATAAGCCGTAGCGGGATTTCGACGCAAGATAGAAATATAAGACACCCCTCCGAAAATAAGACGTAGCGATGTAGTGTCGAATCTCCGAAAATAAGATGTAGTGTCGAATCTCCGAAAATAAGATGTAGTGTCGAATCTCCGAAAATAAGATGTAGTGTCGAATCTCCGAAAATAAGATGTAGTGTCGAATCTCCGAAAATAAGATGTAGTGTCGAATCTTGTAGTGATAGGCGTGTCGTATGCGGCGCGGTAAACAACACGTCATAGGTGTATGTTACTGTACTGGTGCTCAGGAGCTGTGAGGAGAAGAACACTCTGTAAAGCAAAAAGATTCTCCCAGCATTGACCAGCAAACCCCTCTCTCACCCCACACAAACAGATCACCCCAGCTCCACTGTGCTCCACATCAGCTTTGCTGGCCTATCTTTTTGTACAACCAGACAAGATGAGTGCAAAAAGAAAGAGTTATTCTGTTGAGTACAAGAAAGGAATTGTGGAGGACTCCCGAGGCAAGAATCTTACGGCTTTTTGCAAAGAGAAGAAGTTGGATATCCGAATGGTCCAAAAATGGCGTGCAGAATACGATAATCTCAGTCTATAGGTGGACAGAGGAAATGCTAAGAAGCGCAAGTGTGGTTCAGGTAGGCAACCTTTATTTTCTGTAATAAAAATAAGACACCCCCCCGAAAAGAAGCCATAGTGTGATTTCTTGAGGAAAAAAAAATATAAGACGGTGTCTTATTTTCGGGGAAACACGGTAGCAGAAGCGGAACAGAGGGTGGCGCCGATGGCTTTGTCATTCCCCTTTATAGTGACGTCGTACGTGGTTTACGTGCCCGCGTTCTGGTCCGCTGGGATTTCAGTCCAATGGTGTGTACGCTCATCAGACCAACGGACAAATTTGACTTATCCGCTGGGAAATATCCGTCGGATGTTTCCGACCGGATACATTCCCTCGTGTGTACAAGGCCTAAAGGTTTACCAACACATGTCAAACTTGCAAAAAATGTGTACCGGACACAGGACTTGCATTCTTAGACCATGGGACAAACTCAACCAATAACCCGGGGTAGGGGGGCACTATAGCAAATCAGAACCAATATAGAATCCTATAGCTGGCACCAGGGTGCACGTTGGTGTGCAGGCGTCAGCGTCAAGTGACGTCACGTGTATCGCGCCTCCGTGCACTGTGGCCCAGGACCCTAAAGAATCCTCCACCATCTGCTCCTCCGGGGCGATCACGCCCCTCCTCTGCAAAAACGGTGCTGACTGACCTAAGGATTGTCATCGAGTGGCTGGTGCCAGACAGGAATACATGTAACTGGCATCGGCAAACTTACTATGTGCTACTGCCAGTGGTGTCACTAGGGTTGGACCAGATCTTCAGTAAGTTAGGTACGCGATGGATAGCATAGGAATAAGAAGGGAGGCATACATCGCATAATCCTGTTTAAAACATTTAATAAAACCGGCGGGATGGACGTGTGAACAAGATACGCACCTTCTAAGGGAGAGGTCTAAACAGCGCTGCCGAAGAGAGTGCAAGGCATGCCTGAGAAGATCCATGGATCCTTCAGAGCGTGAGAGGCTGTCAAACCATAGAGAATGCCTTGGCTCCTGGGGCATACCGAACCCAGGCTCAGCTAATCCACAGTGAGTTACAGCGCACGAAACAGAAGGGAGGATTGAAGCCTGTATCAGCCTGCTCACTGCGCGTACCCCCCGCTCCCCTCCCATTAAGGGATCGTTAAGCCTTGCCAGGATGGCAGGCTTACAAACTCAAGTAAGCAACAACACAGAGGGACTAGGAGAGTCCTGTCGGTGACCACTCATAGAAAATAAGGTAAAGCTGAATTATTTCTTAAACAGCTGGTGTTGTGTAAGAAGTATTACATGATGGAATGAATATCTTAGAAGCAGACTTTTCTTTTCTTGCCTAGTGAAATGCTTCCACATATCCCCTAAACATGCCTGTATGATCTGATAAGTTAATTACCTACAGCCCCTCTGCATGGATCTTTTGGCAGCTTGAATGTAGTGCTTTGCGTGGGAGCAGGTCTTGGCAAATGTGTAGAAGATACATGCAAGAAATGTGCTATAAATATTGTTTCTATTTAACTGTCATACCCTGTCTATAAAGATTAACAAGTTGCTATATCTGGTATATGGCTTGGAAAATTAACATAATTAACATAAAGATTAACCACTTAAGGACCCGCTCACGACTATATACGTCCTGTTTTTCTTCATGGATGTCTCGGAAATGGCAGCAGCTGCTGCCACAAGCGAGATATCCATCTTTCCTGCGAGCGGTCCTGAAAAATGATAACGGTGGTCTCTGCGGCGGATTCACTGCGAGATCACCGTTATCGGCGGCGGGAAAAAATGTTTTTAAAGAGCCCCGTCCCGACGAGCTCGCGCGCAGAAGCGAACACATATGTGAGTAGCGCCCGCATATGAAAACGGTGTTCAAACCACACAAGTGAGGTATCACCGCGAACATTAGAGTGAGAGCAATAATTCTAGCCCTAGACCTCCTCTGTAGCTCAAAAGATGCAACCTATAGAATTTTAAGTGGTTAAGGAGGACGCGAGGCAGTGGGAGGAGCAGGAAAAAACAAAACAAAGTGATTGTAAGAATTGCATTAACTGAATAGACTGAAAGGACGGCTGAATGAGCATTAACAGAGCCCTATCATATATGCCTAATTCCCTTTTAGACCAAAGCTGCTGGAGGGCACTGATTAACATATAAGTAACCCCATGAGCTGCAGTAGTCGGTACTAAGGAAGCAGATAAAACTGATTTTTTTTTGTGCTTTTTCTTTTTTTTTTTTTTGTAAAATCTTTATTTGTGGACGGCATCACAACTCATGTTGTCAGAAGCGTCTTACATCAAACAATAAGCCATCCGTTTTTGTTTTATCAACATATAGAAAGAAGACAAAATAGACTTTGAAAAAGAGGGAGCACATAAACACATTGGGACCTAGTGCTCATGGTAGTATCACAGGGGTTCTAAGGGCCAGGTAGCGGGCCGAGAATGGAGATCACCCCACCATACAAAGTACATAAATTAAGGTTTAAAATACAGGGGCGACACATCACCAACATCTCATCAGGATTAGGTTTTTTTTGGTACCCGAAGGAGGGGTAGGGGGCCGGAGGCCAGCCTGGCCAGTCCAACAGACAACAAGTGAAACCATATATGTTGTGCGAGATGAAAGGGTAAGCCGGTCAAGTGCGCATGAGGGAAGGGGGGCCACCATGGGCCTCAATCGCACAGTTGTCCGGAGCTGTGGTGGCATGAGTTGCAGAAACAGTTTAATTATCCGTGTGTCATCACAAGAATAGAGGCACAAGCAAATATCAGCCAGTCCGTCCACCTGAGGCAAACTATTAATGCAAAACTTCCCTAACTTGCTGTCACAAGAGAGTGAAAGTGGAGCTCTTTTTCTTTTTTTTTTTCCTAAAATAACTTTTTATTGAAAAGAAAAAGGTTGCTTACAACATACAGGAACATATGATACAGCATAAGGAGAGAGATAGGGAGATAAGGCACATATCTGCCTGTGTTGCAGGTATTCAGGTAGTAAATCACGTGGGCCGTCTACATGCCCCTAGACAATAGCAAGCACAGAACTGGGGTCGAGGTTGCCATATTATAGTAACATAGATTAGTACACTGCAAAACGTTAAACATCGGGGGAGTCACAAGGGTACTCCCAATAAGAGGGATAAAGGAAGAAGAAGCAGGAGAAAAAAAAATGAGGGGTAAAGAGAGAAGAAGAGGGAAAGGTCATCGAGTTAGCACATGTACCTGGTCACGACTGATCCTCCTGAAGGCGCCATTGGCTCCCAGACAATGTTGTGGGCCTCCAATCTGTCCTGCATCCTGGCAGTCATTCTCTCCATCAGCTCCACTTCTTTGATCCTAGCGTGCAAGGGCTCTGGGGTAGGGGGAGAGCTGTTTTTCCAATTTAGGGCTTATAAGACAGCGGGCAGCTGTGAGGATATGGCAGGTTAGCTTTTTGTAGGACGTGGAGGTCCTCAGGGGGGATGGGCCCAATAGGAAGAATTTGGGGGACATGTGGACCTGTGTGTCAAACAGGTGGCTCCACAGTCGCTGCACCGCGGTCCAGTAGGGGGCAATCATTGGGCAGCTCCAGTAAATGTGAAAGAGGGAGCCCTTGTCTCCCTAAAATCGCCAACAGCGATCAGAACTATTGGGGTATATGGCGTGAAGCACGTCAGGGGTCATATACCAAAATAGGAGGACTTTATATGTATTTTCTTTGTACAGCGTACAGAGTGAACTCATAGACCAGATAGTCCACCATTGCTCTATGGGTATTACTTTGTTAATAGCTTTTTCCCATCGGATCATGTAAGAATGTTTACCCTGGGATTCTAGGGAATAGGCATTTAGTATTTTGTAAATATCATAAATTAGGCCTTTCTGGGCCGATACGGCCAAGATCAGTCTTTCAAAGGGAGTTGGAGGGGAGAATTGCAGGTTATACATGAATGAGGTCAAGAGCGAACGCTCTGAGGACAGTCCACCTGGTCGTGACAGCAGACGCCAAAGTCGTCGGAGCTGTGACACAGAGCCCAGCAAGCGTGCAGGGGGAACCTCCACATCCGCACTCCAAAGCAGGTTATTAGGGTGAGTCGGGGCTAACCACAGTTTTTCGATCTCCGTCCACTTGTTGTAGGAGCGCTGAGTGAACCAAGAAGCTATTGCACGGAGTTGAGTGGCCTGATAATACTTAACAAGATTAGGAAACACAAGGCCTCCGTCCGAGCGCGCTGCCATTAGTACCGTCTGGGGAACCCTATGTCTTTTGTGATTCCAGGTAAATTTAAGTAGGTCGGACTGAAGTTTTCTCAAGTGTTTATAGGGAACAGGGATGGGTAACGTTTGAAAAAGATAAAGAAGCTTCGGGAGTATCGTCATTTTAACTGAGGCTATCTGACCGAGTAGGGAAATATGGTGTTTTTTCCATTGCATCAGCAAGGATCCTATTGAGCCGAATAGGGGAGGAAAGTTTTCCTGGTACAAGGTAGTGAAACTTGGAGTAATGTGTATCCCCAGGGAGGTTGTTTTCCATTGATAGGAGAAATTGGCCTGCAAGTGAGCGACATCCGTTCCAGAGACATTAATTTGGAGGGCCTCCGACTTGGAGGTGTTAATTTTGTAGCCTGACAAAGATCCATACCTGGCCAACTCTGCATGAAGGTTCAGGAGGGAAATCCTAGGATGCGTCAGGAAGAGGATGACATCGTCCGCGAACAGAGAGATTTTAAATTCCCTGCCTCGGACTGACACCCCCCGAATGGACGGGTTGCCTCGAATAGTGGCTGCTAAGGGTTCAATGCAAAGCGCGAATAGTAGGGGTGAGAGTGGGCACCCCTGCAGGGTCCTGTTGGTAATGGGGAAGGAAGGTGAGAAGGGCAAAGGGTGTCGGAGTAGAGATGACGGATTGCACTCATGAATGGGCTCCGGATCCCTACGTGGTTCAATGTGGCGAACATGAAGGGCCACCCGAGCCGGTCAAAGGCTTTCTCGGCATCCAGGCTGAGAAGTAGGGACGCCGTATTTTCCCTGTTCGCCACATCCACCAGATCAATTACCTTTCGGATATTATCGCCCGCCTGCCTAAAAGGCGCCAAAGCCCACTTGGTCCTTATGGATAAGGGAAGGGAGAACCATGTTCAAACGGATTGAGTGTAATTTTGTAACCAGTCCAAATTCAGCAGGGCGATGTGTCTATAGTTGGCACAGAGAACAGGGTCCTTGTCCGGCTTGGGAATCAAAGTGATAAAGGAGCGCTGCATATCTGCCGGGACAGGGGTGTCCCGAAGGAAGGTATTAAAAAGTTTACACATGCGGGGGAGCAAGAGGGGCATGAAGGCTTTATAATATTCATAGGGTAGGCCATCCGGGCCCGGAGACTTATGGGAGGGCAAGGATTTAATGGTCTGCTCTATCTCCTCTTCAGTGATGAGCATATTTAGGGATGTCAGGTCAGAGGGTTGGAGTCTGGAAACGACACTTTGTTCTAAGTATTGCTTCATGCGAAGGTAGATGTCCGGGGGAAGAGGGTCACTGGGAATGTCAGGATTGTTGTAAAGGCATTTGTAAAATTCTGCAAACGTGTGGGCTATGTCTCTCGGGTGGGACTGTAGGCAGCCCGAGCTGTCCATTTTTTTTTAATATCGTAACCACATCTCTCTTAAACCATACACACATGTGGGCGTGGCCAGGATGTGAAGGAGAGGAGACCAGACGTGTGCAGGCTGAGCTCCGCTCCTTCTCTTATCCTTACCTGATTTCAGCGCGGATTCCTCCTCTCAGCGACCGACCTTCAGACACCCTGGGGCGGAAGAAGACGTCCGGCACCCCGAGGCCACCTCCGCTGTCTCCGGGTAAGCTCTGTTCGTCCTCGGTGTCCAGAGACAGATCCTCCGCGGCCATCTTTCCCACGAGGCTTCCAGCAGGGGTTACATCAGGAGTTGTCAATGAAGCAATTGACATCTACTTCGATGTTCAGGCCATGAGGTTCAAAACATCTTAGATTGTGTATCCATGCCATTTCAGAGCGAGAGATGCTTCTGACAAGATCACTCCCTCTCCAATGGGCCTGATATTTCTCAAGAAATACAAGAGGTGGTGGGGGTAGTGGCGCTGTCACTAATATGTTGTTTATTAAGCCGGTAAAATAATGGGCTTTAATGGGACAACATACCCCTGAGGAAATATAAGAATATAAAAAATATGAAATATGAGGAGACACAAATAATAATATAAATGAATGTGTAAGATCACTAGTAGTGATACCTCAAACAGCCACCGGAGGTGTGATTACATAAAAAATATATAAAATATAAAAATGTAGATAAATAAATTAGGTCTTCTTGGTCATATAAGATATGCACTAAGAACACAGTCAGTGGCCCCAGTGTATAGTATAAGTGGACCAGTCTGTGATAAGTGGCATAGATACAAATGTGCATAATATGAAATAGAAGTCCAAAAAACATAAAGTTAGATGACAATGTCCATAGATATATATAGCAGGTGAAGTAAGGTGGTCAAGGTGCACCTAATGGGATAGGTGGTAAGCAAAATCACAAGTGACTTTCGCAGTGGGTCCGGTGTTCCCCCTTATGGGTCCCCACTCACCAAAGGCAATCACCCCTGCAGGGGTAGAAAGCATGTAGATCGTAGTCCTGCTCCAAGTTGCCGTGGCTCCCTTCCTTAGTTTGCACCGATTTCCTTTGGATCACCTGGGCTCCTGCGATGTATCCTTAGTATGTATTGTTGTTGTAATGAATTTCAGTTGGTATTATAATTTCCTCAAAGGCAAGAAAAAAGAAGCTTCCATAGCGTGGTATGTTTTTTTAAAAGGGAATAATTTTAATAGCACTGTAAGACTATCACATAGTACAAGTGCACAAAATATACAAAATAAAAATGAATACAAAAAATATAAAAATAGAAATAAAAATAATGTCAGACTTAGACGGATATAAACCGCAACTGACAGTCACAATACCAAAAAATCGAGTTGGTAGCTGCCTATACCCAAAGGGGTTATAGGTTCTGAGAATGCACAGCACACATGCAAGGTCCAATTGAGAGTATCATCAGCGTGGAAGCGGCGTGCGCTCCAAAGACTAACAGCTGGTTAGGACCGGAAGTGTATGTGGGTGTGCGTGTGGCCGCTTGACGTACGTTTCGTATGTTTACTTCCTCTGAAGCGGGTACACGCATACCGCTGTTGTTTGTCTATATAGGGGACGTAACCATGGCAGTTTCCCGACGCTTCTAGCGTCCTCCAATCAGATACAATGACAGGTCCGGTTAGCCTATCAGGTGGGTTAAATTAGAGGGCGTGTGCACATCTTTATTTACCCAATAGAGCGGAGCATGAAAGGCCGACTCATAGGGGCGTGTGCAGAAATACTACTGCCCAATAGAAGGGAGTCCACTCGCATACCAAATTGTACTAAACCGGATGTGTTTATTGGTTGCCATGCTGACGGCCCCGAAAGTAACAGGAAATGCAGATGATCACTAGATTAATTAAAGACAGATTTTATAATGCGAAGTAGAATAGGTACCAATATAAATTATAAATTATAGTGGTGTATGTTAATATCTGTAATTAGTGTCAACTGGCTTGCGGAAGCAACAATGAAATTATATGTCTATCAGGGGTATCTCTATGGCTAATTACATATACTCCAGCGGTATATGCTGAGTATTAGTGCCTGAATGTTATTTAAACAAGAGAGATACTTGTATTTAATAGAGAGAATTAAAGGTAATATATGTTATATTAAATACTAGTAAGGGATCAAACTACCAGGTAATGGATTTTATTGTCCCAATATAGTAGATAACTGTCCAACTATATAATAATGGGCCATAATTAGAGCGAGGTAATATATACACCTGTGAATGCTACATGACCATTAAAAAATAAAATAAAGGAGTGACATGAAGTATAATCTGTAAATCATATCATATCATGTAGTGAGCCTTCGTGAAATAAATTCAAGGCATAAAGTAATGTTATAATTGATAACCAAAACATAGTGTTATAATTAGAAGGAGTGACAAGTGATAAATATATGTATAGAACCAAACATAGGTAATGTGATACAGGTGACACATATATAGTGTGTATCATATGACGATATGTCATAGTATGAGGGCTAAATCCAGCAGTAAGAAGGGAATGTGCACTAAATGTGGGTACAATTTGTATATATATATATATATAAATATGTCCAATAAGACCTATAGCCTGAAGGATCACATTTGAACAAATGGTACATATAATATATATATATATATTAATAGATACATTTACATAAACATAATATTGAATATATGTGTGTATCGAACTCTTGTATAGGAGAAGTGTTAGTTGAGGATAGAGTTTCACTAAATATGAAAACTAACTGAAAAAAAACTGAGAAAAAAAGGGGAAGAAGTGTATATATAATAATTATCTGATGCCAGAATAAGATACCATAAATATCCCATTGATCATAAGGTTATGGTATTAATAGGCATCCATATGAAAATTGGTGCTATGCTGAAGATATTAATAATGCAGGGTGGTAATTAAACCTCAGTGAAGTGGACTATAAGTGGATTTGGGTCATGGGTTTGCCAAAAAACAATTAAGATCTATGTCAGAATTTAACCCATGAGGCTTAAGAGATCCCAACCGGTAAATCCAGCTGGTTTCATTTTGTGAGATGGTCGTAGTCTTATTGCCACCCCTCCAGTTGTCTTTAACGAGGTCTATACCATAAAAAATAAGCCCCGTTGGATCCTGCTGGTGGAATCTCTTAAAGTGGCGTGAGAGATTATGTTTGGTGGATCCCTTTTTTATCCGGTTGACGTGCTCACGTATTCTCACTTTAAGGGGTCGTGTAGTACGACCTACGTACTGTAGGCGACAGGGGCATTCAATGACATAAGTTACATGTGTAGAATGACATGTAATAAGGTCCTTGATTTTGTATTCTGTAAAGTCAACCTTCGACTTGAAGCTCGTTTTTCTCCTTGGTTGCTTCTTAGTTACTCTGCAGGGTAAACATTTTTGGCATTTATAAAAGCCTTTTAGATCCGGGCATAGGCTGATGGACTGGGGTGGATCTATGCCCGGATCTAAAAGGCTTTTATAAATGCCAAAAATGTTTACCCTGCAGAGTAACTAAGAAGCAACCAAGGAGAAAAACGAGCTTCAAGTCGAAGGTTGACTTTACAGAATACAAAATCAAGGACCTTATTACATGTCAGTCTACACATGTAACTTATGTCATTGAATGCCCCTGTCGCCTACAGTACGTAGGTCGTACTACACGACCCCTTAAAGTGAGAATACGTGAGCACGTCAACCGGATAAAAAAGGGATCCACCAAACATAATCTCTCACGCCACTTTAAGAGATTCCACCAGCAGGATCCAACGGGGCTTATTTTTTATGGTATAGACCTCGTTAAAGACAACTGGAGGGGTGGCAATAAGACTACGGCCATCTCACAAAATGAAACCAGCTGGATTTACCGGTTGGGATCTCTTAAGCCTCATGGGTTAAATTCTGACATAGATCTTAATTGTTTTTTGGCAAACCCATGACCCAAATCCACTTATAGTCCACTTCACTGAGGTTTAATTACCACCCTGCATTATTAATATCTTCAGCATAGCACCAATTTTCATATGGATGCCTATTAATACCATAACCTTATGATCAATGGGATATTTATGGTATCTTATTCTGGCATCAGATAATTATTATATATACACTTCTTCCCCTTTTTTTCTCAGTTTTTTTCAGTTAGTTTTCATATTTAGTGAAACTCTATCCTCAACTAACACTTCTCCTATACAAGAGTTCGATACACACATATATTCAATATTATGTTTATGTAAATGTATCTATTAATATATATATATATATATATTATATGTACCATTTGTTCAAATGTGATCCTTCAGGCTATAGGTCTTATTGGACATATTTATATATATATATATATATACAAATTGTACCCACATTTAGTGCACATTCCCTTCTTACTGCTGGATTTAGCCCTCATACTATGACATATCGTCATATGATACACACTATATATGTGTCACCTGTATCACATTACCTATGTTTGGTTCTATACATATATTTATCACTTGTCACTCCTTCTAATTATAACACTATGTTTTGGTTATCAATTATAACATTACTTTATGCCTTGAATTTATTTCACGAAGGCTCACTACATGATATGATATGATTTACAGATTATACTTCATGTCACTCCTTTATTTTATTTTTTAATGGTCATGTAGCATTCACAGGTGTATATATTACCTCGCTCTAATTATGGCCCATTATTATATAGTTGGACAGTTATCTACTATATTGGGACAATAAAATCCATTACCTGGTAGTTTGATCCCTTACTAGTATTTAATATAACATATATTACCTTTAATTCTCTCTATTAAATACAAGTATCTCTCTTGTTTAAATAACATTCAGGCACTAATACTCAGCATATACCGCTGGAGTATATGTAATTAGCCATAGAGATACCCCTGATAGACATATAATTTCATTGTTGCTTCCGCAAGCCAGTTGACACTAATTACAGATATTAACATACACCACTATAATTTATAATTTATATTGGTACCTATTCTACTTCGCATTATAAAATCTGTCTTTAATTAATCTAGTGATCATCTGCATTTCCTGTTACTTTCGGGGCCGTCAGCATGGCAACCAATAAACACATCCGGTTTAGTACAATTTGGTATGCGAGTGGACTCCCTTCTATTGGGCAGTAGTATTTCTGCACACGCCCCTATGAGTCGGCCTTTCATGCTCCGCTCTATTGGGTAAAGATGTGCACACGCCCTCTAATTTAACCCACCTGATAGGCTAACCGGACCTGTCATTGTATCTGATTGGAGGACGCTAGAAGCGTCGGGAAACTGCCATGGTTACGTCCCCTATATAGACAAACAACAGCGGTATGCGTGTACCCGCTTCAGAGGAAGTAAACATACGAAACGTACGTCAAGCGGCCACACGCACACCCACATACACTTCCGGTCCTAACCAGCTGTTAGTCTTTGGAGCGCACGCCGCTTCCACGCTGATGATACTCTCAATTGGACCTTGCATGTGTGCTGTGCATTCTCAGAACCTATAACCCCTTTGGGTATAGGCAGCTACCAACTCGATTTTTTGGTATTGTGACTGTCAGTTGCGGTTTATATCCGTCTAAGTCTGACATTATTTTTATTTCTATTTTTATATTTTTTGTATTCATTTTTATTTCGTATATTTTGTGCACTTGTACTATGTGATAGTCTTACAGTGCTATTAAAATTATTCCCTTTTAAAAAAACATACCACGCTATGGAAGCTTCTTTTTTCTTGCCTTTGAGGAAATTATAATACCAACTGAAATTCATTACAACAACAATACATACTAAGGATACATCGCAGGAGCCCAGGTGATCCAAAGGAAATCGGTGCAAACTAAGGAAGGGAGCCACGGCAACTTGGAGCAGGACTACGATCTACATGCTTTCTACCCCTGCAGGGGTGATTGCCTTTGGTGAGTGGGGACCCATAAGGGGGAACACCGGACCCACTGCGAAAGTCACTTGTGATTTTGCTTACCACCTATCCCATTAGGTGCACCTTGACCACCTTACTTCACCTGCTATATATATCTATGGACATTGTCATCTAACTTTATGTTTTTTGGACTTCTATTTCATATTATGCACATTTGTATCTATGCCACTTATCACAGACTGGTCCACTTATACTATACACTGGGGCCACTGACTGTGTTCTTAGTGCATATCTTATATGACCAAGAAGACCTAATTTATTTATCTACATTTTTATATTTTATATATTTTTTATGTAATCACACCTCCGGTGGCTGTTTGAGGTATCACTACTAGTGATCTTACACATTCATTTATATTATTATTTGTGTCTCCTCATATTTCATATTTTTTATATTCTTATATTTCCTCAGGGGTATGTTGTCCCATTAAAGCCCATTATTTTACCGGCTTAATAAACAACATATTAGTGACAGCGCCACTACCCCCACCACCTCTTGTATTTCTTGATATATACCCCTTTGGGGAGTTATATTTAGGGGGGGCTGCAGTCACACACGCCTACTCATCTCAGTGCGCTCACTGACCTTAGTACCCTTCATTTAGTATTTCCTAAGCGCAGCTACCCCTTCTTTCTGATATTTCTCAATCCCCAAAAAGATGGTACCCCTCGGGTCTTTATTATGGACTTTAAGAAAGTGATTAGAGACTGAATGTTCTGGAAAGCCGTTACAGATATTTGTCAAATGCTCATTTAAGCGCACCTGAAGAGGGCGCTTAGTCCTACCTACATACTGTAACCCGCACGGGCACTGGAGCATGTAGATGGCACCCACAGTCAGGGCCGGACTGGGAGTAAAAACCAGCCCTGGAAAAAATGTCATACCAGCCCCATAGCGTTATTATACCAGCCCAACAGCAAACATCATTATTTTCTTGTTCGTAAAAGGGAAAACCATGCATTTTAAAGCAGTTGAAGAGTGTATTATATATAGATACGGCAGATATGAAAGCACATAGGGCTAGGGATATATAACAACAAATTACAGTTAAAAGTGGAGCAATCATCAAGGGGGACACCTTACATCAATGACCCCCCCCCCCTTCTCAGACTGGCCTGGCGTTGCTGTCACTGACCACTGTGCAGGAATCAGTCAGTCGGCTCCCGGTTGATGGCTCTGGGTTTCATATTGTCTCCTCTCCACAGTCCACACACGTCTGACTTCTCCCGTGACCCCCATCCCAGCAGTGCTCCCACCGTTGACTCCTCTCCAGACTGCAGACATGATATAAAACAAGAGATGGTCAGAGGTTGCAGACATGATACAGAGATGCCAGAGCTTGTGGGCATGGTACAGAAGATGTTAAGATTTCAGAGGCTGTCGGCATGGTACAGGAGATGTCAGACTGTGGGCATGATACAGGAGATGTCAGAGGCTGTGGGCATGATACAGGAGATGTCAGAGGCTGTGGGCATGATACAGGAGATGTCAGAGGCTGTGGGCATGGTACATGAGATGTCAAGGTGGCAGAGGCTGTGGGCATGGTACATGAGATGTCAAGGTGGCAGAGGCTGTGGGCATGGTACATGAGATGTCAAGGTGGCAGAGGCTGTGGGCATTGTGCAGGAGATGTCAGAGGCTGTGGGCATTGTGCAGGAGATGTCAGAGGCTGTGGGCATTGTGCAGGAGATGTCAGAGGCTGTGGGCATGGTGCAGGAGATGTCAAGATGGCAGAGAATGTGGGCATGATACAGGACATGTCAGAGGCTGTGGGCATGATACAGGACATGTCAGAGGCTGTGGGCATGATACAGGAGATATCAGAGGCAGAGGCTGTGGGCATGTACAGGATATAAGATGATATATCAGTTAGAGGCTGTGGGCATGGTACAGGATATGTCAGAGGCTGTGGGCATGGATACAGGGCTGTGGGCATGATATGTCAGAGGCTGTGGGCATGATACAGGATATGTCAGAGGCTGTGGGCATGGTACAGGATATGTCAGAGGCTGTGGGCATGGTACAGGATATGTCAGAGGCTGTGGGCATGGTACAGGATATGTCAGAGGCTGTGGGCATGGTACAGGATATGTCAGAGGCTGTGGGCATGGTACAGGATATGTCAGAGGCTGTGGGCATGGTACAGGATATGTCAGAGGCTGTGGGCATGGTACAGGATATGTCAGAGGCTGTGGGCATGGTACAGGATATGTCAGAGGCTGTGGGCATGGTACAGGATATGTCAGAGGCTGTGGGCATGGTACAGGATATGTCAGAGGCTGTGGGCATGGTACAGGATATGTCAGAGGCTGTGGGCATGGTACAGGATATGTCAGAGGCTGTGGGCATGGTACAGGATATGTCAGAGGCTGTGGGCATGGTACAGGAGATGTCAGAGGCTGTGGGCATGATACAGGAGATGTCAGAGGCTGTGGGCATGATACAGGAGATGTCAGAGGCTGTGGGCATGGTACAGGAGATGTCAGAGGCTGTGGGCATTGTGCAGGAGATGTCAGAGGCAGAGGCTGTGGGCATTGTGCAGGAGATGTCAGAGGCTGTGGGCATTGTGCAGGATGTCAGATGTCAGGGCATTGTGCAGGAGATGTCAGAGGCTGTGGGCATGGTGCAGGAGATGTCAAGATGGCAGAGAATGTGGGCATGATACAGGACATGTCAGAGGCAGAGAATGTGGGCATAATACAGGATGATACAGGAGATGTCAGAGGCTGTGGGCATGATACAGATGTCAAGATGGCAGAGAATGTGGGCATAATACAGGAGATGTTAGAGGCTGTGGGCACGATACAGGATATGTCAGAGGCTGTGGGTATGGTACAAGATATGTCAGAGGCTGTGGGTATGGTACAAGATATGTCAGAGGCTGTGGGTATGGTACAGAAGATGTCAGAGGCTCTGGGCATGGTACAGGAGATGTCAGAGGCTGTGGGCATGATACAGGATATGTGAGAGGCTGCGGGCATGGTACAGGATATGTGAGAGGCTGTGGGCATGGTACAGGAGATGTCAGAGGCTGTGGGCATAGTACAGAAGATGTCAGAGGCTGTTGGCATAGTACACAAGATGTCAAGATGGCAGAGGATGTAGGTATGATACAGGAGATGTCAGAGGCAGGGGGCATGGTACAGATTTCAGGGGCTGCGGGCATGGTACAGGAGATTTCAGGGGCTGCGGGCATGGTACAGGAGATTTCAAGGGCTGCGGGCATGGTACAGGAGATGTCAGGGGCTGTGGGCATGGTACAGGAGATGTCAGGGGCTGTTGGCATAGTACACAAGATGTCAAGATGGCAGAGGATGTAGGTATGATACAGGAGATGTCAGAGGCAGGGGGCATGGTACAGGAGATGTCAGAGGCAGGGGGCATGGTCAGGAGATGTCAGAGGCTGTGGGCATGGTACAGGAGATTTCAAGGGCTGCGGGCATGGTACAGGAGATTTCAGGGGCTGCGGGCATGGTACAGGACATTTCAGGGGCTGCGGGCATGGTACAGGAGATGTCAGGGGCTGCGGGCATGGTACAGGAGATTTCAGGGGCTGCGGGCATGGTACAGGAGATTTCAGGGGCTGCGGGCATGGTACAGGAGATTTCAGGGGCTGCGGGCATTGTACAGGAGATGTCAGGGGCTGCGGGCATGGTACAGGAAATCAATGCAGCCTCACTGTACTCATCATTGCAGCCTCACTGTGCCCATCATTGCAGCCTGACCGTGCACATCATTGCAGCCTGTGAATTTGCTTGGCAGAGTCTGCCCATGTGAAAAGGCTCTAAGGGAGAGCTCTGTGGACTGTAATGTAAAGGGAAACTGATGTAAGGGCCAGTTCACACCAGACGCAGTTTCGTACAGTTTTGTGCGCTAAAAATGCATGCACAGTGTTTTCCATATATTCCAATGGCTCTAGTTGGCTCTAATTCACAACATGCAGTCAGTTTCCGGTGCAGAAACTGACCGAAAACTGACTGCATGGTGTGAACTAGAGCCATTGGAATATATGGAGAACACTGTGCATGCATTTTTTGCATAAAAAAAGCACATGGAACTGTGTCTGGAGTGAACTGGCCCAAAGAGGTACTCTTGGAATCCTGATGTAAGGGGGTCTCTGATCACCAAAGCCCCCACATACATCAGAGTCCCCCTTTACATCACAGTCCACAGAACTCTCCCTCACATAAGTGTGCTCAGAGGCTGGTGAGATGAGAGGGGGGAGGGGGGAAATATTTCCCTTACCAAAGATGAAGGCTTGGGCCCTGGATTGGTCAGCAAACAAGGCCTACTAGCCTGTGCCATACATAGGCTGGTAGAGCATGCTGGGGCTTGTAGTGCACCACACTAGGGAAATCCTAGTGGGCTTTTGTGTTGGTTGAGGGACTCTGGAGGTGACACACTCTGTACAGCCCCATCAATGACTGACCCACCTGTGTGCTGCTTTCTTTTCATCATTGATTTTTAGCTGACCTGGAGAGCTGTGGATCCTCTGTGGGGGGTTGCAGGCAGCATCCATAATACAAGTTGTCCTTTCCTCCATTTTCACTATCTACCTGCAGACTGCTGGAGTTTCTTTGGGAAGCATTGAGGAGATGCTGAGGATTGGAATGTGGGAGGGGAGGGGCTGTGGGACACACACAAGGGGGTTGAGAGGAGAAGATCCTGCTAACTGTATCTCTTTTTCTCTCTCCTGTCTGATGTCTGTGCGAGGAGGAGGAGGGGGGGGGGTGTGGGCTGTCAGTGCGGGTCTAAGCAGTGTTGTGACAGAGAATGTAATACACACTCTGCTCTTAACTAAAGCCACATTACTAGCTTCCCCCCCCCACAGCAGACACGATCTGGTCTAGGAGGAGGAGGGGAGGCTTTTCAAACAGCAGCACGGCCAAAGTTTTCACACTCTCAGACACACAGCAGGAGATGCCTGCTGACTCTGTGTGACGTGGAGGGGGAAGGAGGGAGCGGAGCGCTGGCAGATCAAAAAAGGCCATTCACTGGCACAGCCCAGCACACTCACCTGCGGGGAGGAAATAGAACGAATCATCCTTCCGGGGTGACCAGCAAACAGACGCGCGCATTCGCTCATGCGCACTGCCGCAAGCAGGGCTGGATAGGAACTAGTGTGCACCAGCCGCAAACTCGGGGACACAAAACAACGGCGTACACAGGAAATTACATTGACACATAGGAGGGGCCAGGCTAACAGAGCAGAAATCGGCCAGCTCCGACGGCAGCCATGTTTTTTTCTGGCGCCGCTGCCCTCACACCGTCCTCCAGGAGCAGCCAGGCAGCCGGCCCACCGGGATTTTTCCCAGTATCGCGGTGGGCCAGTCCGGCCCTGCCCACAGTTGAGCATGTGATAAAAGATTTAATCTGATATACCTTAGGTGAATATTTAGATCTAAAGCTATTAGTCCTTTTGGGGGTATGGTTGTTGACCATACAAACCCAGCATCGTCCCCATTTAAAGAAACCGATTAACCCCGATGAAAACATAGAGGGAATCCTTGGTGGATCTAAAATATTAGGTGCCAACTTATTTCTCAAAGAGCCTGCACCCCTAAAAACTACCTGTGGCCTGTCAGGCAAAATGCTACTCAAAATTTTGCTTAACATTGGCATGTTGACAGGAGTAGTCTGTCACAACGGGACTTTTAAATCTATCCCCCATAATGGGTTTAGGTTTATCTTTTAGAATATCTACACGGTTGATCTTAGTTACTGATTCTAGAGATTCAGCCAAAAGGGGGGAGCTATACCCCTTTTCCAGAAACTGGCTATTGAGTATTTCAGCCCGTTTCAGAAAAGTCACCTGATCAGTGCAGTTTCTCTTTAAACGAAGAAACTGGCCTTTAGGGACAGCCTTGAGCCAACTGTCATGATGACAACTGTCATGTGGAATGAAGGAGTTTCTGTCCGTTGCTTTAAAGTAAGTGGACGTAGACAATTTACTACCCTCCTTTGTAATAACTAAATCTAGAAAGTTGATAGTGACTAGACTCGCTTCGTGTTTGAGGACGATCCCCCTGTCGTTATTATTGAGAAACTGTATAAACTGGATAAGATCATCTTCACTGCCCTCCCATAGGAGGAAGATGTCGTCGAAATATCTAGCCCACAGCAGAAGCTGGGGTCTAGATGACACATCGACGACATCCTCCTCCCACTTCGCCATAAATAAATTGGCCAAGCTGGGGGCATATTTGGCCCCCATCGCGACACCTCTATCCTGCCTATAGAAGTGTCCATTATGCCAGAAAAAACTATGGGAGGCCGCATATTCCAGTAGCTCCATAATAAATCCGATCTAAACATCAACAAGGTTAGAATCCCTTTTGAGAAAATGTGAGACTGCCTCTAAACCCAAAGTGTGGGGGATGATGGTATATAATAATGTTACATCAGCAGTTACTAACCACACATTAGGGGGAAGAGTCAACCCTGCCAGTAAGTTAATGACATGCTTAGTATCTCTAACGAAGGAGGGCATGCTCTTAACGAGGGGCTGGAGAAAAAAAAAAAAAATCGATATATTTGCCCACCCGGGACGTGACAGAGTCTATACCACTGATAATGGGACGTCCAGGGGGGCAAACCGGGTATTTATGTACCTTGGGGAGGTAGTATATGATAGGTACTCGAGGGGCCTTAGGGATCAGAAAGGATTTCTCCTTTGAATTGAGGATATTCAAACGTGATCCTTTATTTACAATCACTGTCAGAGCTTTTTTGTATTTGTCTCCCGGATTAAGGGGAAGGGGAGTATATGTGTCTCTATCACTTAAGATGTTTGCCATCTCATCTAAATAGTCCGTCTTATTTAGAATGACAATCCCACCCCCCTTATCGGCGGGGCGGATTACAAGGTTTTTATAATCACACAGTGATTTTATACCCATCTCAATATCCTGTTTGCATCTAACTTTTTTGACCTGTAGATCATCCAGGAGTTTAAGGGTTAGGTCTCTAAACACCTTTAAAGATGCCGGCAGGTGGCCTGGTGGGTTATAAGTGGAGGCATTAGCCAGACCAGAATGAACATAGTCATGGGTAAAGTTATTGGGGGGACCAAAGGGATTCGTGGATAGATATCTCTGGATGTTCAATTTCCGGACGTACTTATGTACGTCCAAATATGTTTTGAATTTACTAATATTTTTTGGGGGGCATATTTCAACCCCTTATGCAAAACCATAAGTTCTGACTCTGTCAAGGTATGGGAATTTAAATTGAATATCCCAGTGTTCATTAAGTTTTTGGTCTTTTTGGGCTTACGACGCCTCCCCCTCTGACCCGTCTTTTAGTTCTGCTAGTCTTTTTACCCCCTGTGTGGCCCGGGGAAAACCCCAATTGGGCTGAACAAAATTCATGGACTGGTTACCAATGTCTCTATAACCAAATTCATATGATGCTGGGGCTGCAGAATGATCAACATTAGGGAAAAAATTTCCATTGCCAGGATTTTCCAGATTACCCAACGGTAAATAGCTATTATGGGTCAAAATATTGTAATCTGGTTCGAAGTTTCCTGTATAGTGGACCACCTCGTTGTTCCTAAATCCCTGGGAGGGAGTGGGGTTAAGCCCCTGGTTATATGTGGTGCCCCTATTGGGGCCTTGTGAAGTTAATGGGCCATTGCCATAGCCCAACGAAAAACAGGGGGGGCACCACCATAGTTACCACGACCCCGAGAGGGGGTTAGAGCCATATTCCCAATAGCCCCTTGTCCCCAGGGTTGGGGCCGGTAGCCTGGGGGTGGGCAAAACTGGCCACGTTGGCCACCATAACCTCCTCCACTTTGGTGTAAGGGTTGTGATCCGGGATTTTTTTGAGTAAAACCCTTTTTAAATTTATTTTGATTTTTAGGTGTACCACCTGAGTTGGCGCGATTGTGGTTGTTCCTGTTTGCTGGTGCTGCACAGTCTCAATCGCTCCTGTATTAGCTGGAGTAACATCCATCTCAGATGTGTTCGGGTTATCAACTACAGCCAGAAGTTTCTTCTGCCACTCGAAAACTAATTTGGAATGGTAGTCGCCAAAATCTCTATTAAACTTCTTTTTCTTCTTAATTTTCTGCTCTCTCCTCTTTTTCCAGTATTCTAAGAAGATTTTTGGACCTATATGCATAGTCCTCACTGCTCATAAAGGGAGAAAGTTTTTCTTTAATGAGCTTAATCTCATCATCTAATTTCTTAATTCAATCTTATTTTATTAGAGAAGAAAAGAGAAGCAGAAAGACAAATATCGTCTCAAACATTACAAACATCACAGTCGAAAACATCAACAATAGGTACCGTGCATGACAGAACATAAACATGTCTATGTTACATATAGATGAGAGACAAAGCATGAGTACAAGGACCACCATAAGGCCGTTAGTGTTAGCAATCCCTGTAGACAAAAAGTGCTGCCACACATACGGTGTAGTATATGGGAGTGCATATTAAGTTGTATGGGGAAGGAAAAATAGAAAAATAAAAATTAAAGAATAACGT
The DNA here is from genome assembly GCA_029574335.1 of Rana kukunoris. NCBI lineage: Eukaryota > Metazoa > Chordata > Amphibia > Anura > Ranidae > Rana > Rana kukunoris. The sequence goes on from CM056053.1 coordinate 200,127,613, forward strand.
ATGGGGTCAGAAAGCGAATCAGTAACATTCGGCAGGATAAAGACATGTATGTGGACTAATGGATTCCTAGGAATGTAATCAGACAACGAGAAAAAGAAAAGAAGCAGAGGCAGAAAAAAGGGGGTAGAGATAATGGGGTAAGAATTGGGGGTCAAGTATCAAGTATCACTCCATCATGGCACCAGGGCGACATCATCCAGGTCACCTCCAGCCCAGGAAATAAACTCAGAAGAGTATCGGAACATAGACCATGAGGTCCAGGTGAGAGAGAATTGTTCGCTTTTATCGCACTCCTCCGCCAACAGACGGTCAAGGTCCCTTATGCGGTCCACCTCAACAGCCCAGTCCCCAAGGGATGGCGCAGCCGCCGATCTCCAGTGACGGGGGATCACCACCCTGGTCGCCGCCAGAAAGTGTCGTAACACATCATTTTTAACGGACTTGAACGAGCCAGGGAGTATAGGTAAGAGAGCCACCTCAGGGGAGGGGTGGATTGTGGTCGCCATCAGTTTGCAGTATAGCTTGAAAATCCGTTGCCAAAATGCCTGGATAGGAGGACAGTCCCACCAGATGTGGAGCATTGTTCCCCGGGATCGCAGACACCGCCAGCAGGTATCTGGCACTGTCGGGTTGAAGTGTTTGATATTTGTTGGGCATCTGTACCATCTCGTTAGCAGCTTAAACCCCTTCTCCTGGGTCTTAGTGGCCAAGGATAGTTTGTGTGTCAGGGTAAAACACTTCCGCCAGTCAAGGGGGGATATAGGGTGATGCAGGTCCGCCTCCCAGGCCACCGTATACGGCGGGGGATCAGGGGAAAAGATGTCGAGCAGTAGGGAGTAGAGTTGAGATATCACATGTGTTGGAGGTTCTGCCTGTAGAAGCAGCGCCTCAAATCCCGTCGGTTCAGCCAGGATGTCTGGAATGGATGGCAGGGTTCGGATATAGGAAGTGATCTGTTGCCTGTGAAGCCACTGCATGGGGTGTCGGGAGGTCGGGTCGGCAGGGGTATCAGCTCTTAGAGTGGGGTCTGCTCTAAGGACCTGGGCAATTCTCCTATGATCCTCCTTACGCCACGGTCCAAATCTTGTTACCGACAGAGCAGGTAGAAAGGCCGGGGTCCCAAAGAAGGGAGTCAAAGGCCCCATGTGGTTCGACAGACCCCCTCTGGATCACAAATGATCCCAGATCCGTATCGTCTGTAGAGTAAGGTCGCTGAGAGGGCCCAAACTCCCCCGATCTGTGGGCAAGGTCCATGGGAGAGCAGGGAGTTCAACTGGGTTCATGTGGCTTTCCAACTGAACCCAGAGCTTGGTTGCATCATCTAATTTCTTAAGTTTAATTGCTTTACGGTCGGCTAGAAATCTTAGTAGATTTAACCCAGTATCGTTGAAATACTTGTACCAACCCTCTAAATCCAGGTCACCCTTTTGAGGTGCAATTTCCCATCTAAGGCTCCTGGGAACCATTTGGTGTTTGAGGTAGGTGTCAAGAAAAACCACATCCCATTGAGTATGTAGCTCAGAGATAGTAAGGTTTTTCAGTCTCATAAAGAGACCCCCTATGTCGTTTTCACCATCCTTGAATGTTTCAAAGACCCCTTCTGGGTTGACAACCCGTGTGGCCCTGAATTGAAAAACATCCATAGTGTATAATGTATAAATTAATCAGTGAAGAGAGGTGCCTATTGATAGGGCACAAAAGGGAGGGGTAGCTGCAATAATTGTGTATACGAACAAATATTAAACTAGGAGAAAAAAATTGCGCATACCTAGTAGAAAAACAAAAAAGCTGCGATGCAAAAATGTTATACAACATAAACAAGCATAAAAAGAAGGAGTGGAATCGCGCTAGATTGAAAAAATTGGCCTAATAAAGGCACAATGTGATAAACACAGTCAAATGCGGGATATAGTCTGTAGACCCACAGAGACACACTAAAACTACACCACAAAAACACATGAAAAGAGAAAACCAAAAGGATCAACTCTACTAAAATAGTGTGGCTATGGTCATATGAAAACAGCATAAGTGATATAGATATATAGTGAAAAAAATTTGTTATACTATGGCCACCACCTAGTTGTATAGACCAGGACAAACATCACCAAAGGGAAAGACTCGGTCAAGATTAAGTGTACCCCAGAGGCTAAAGCAGCCTTTCAGGCCTTAAAAAAAGACTTATGTAGCCAGCCGGTCTTGTACTCACCAGATTTCTCCAGGGACTTTGTGGTACAGATGGATGTGTCAGACGTGGGGTTAGGGGCAGTGTTATCCCAGGAGGAAAGTTAAAGGCCCATGAGGTAAATTATGCCACCATTGAGAAGGAGTGTTTAGCGGTGAAATGGGCTCTAGATTCCCTTAGATACTACCTGCTAGGTTGGCACTTTGACCTAGTGACACCCTTAACCACTTCCTTACTGGGCACCTGACCAGGTGAAATGTCAGCTTCTGGCACTGCATCGCTTTAATTGACAATTGCGCGGTCATGCTCCCAAACAAAATTGACGTCCATTTTTCCCCACAAATAGAGCTTTTTTTTGGTGGTATTTGATCACCTCTGTGGATTTAATTTTTTGCGCTATAAACAAAAATAGAGTGACAATTTTGAAAAAAATATATTTTTTTTCTCAGTCTAGGCGATACGTATTCTTCTACATATTTTTGGTAAAAAAAAAAAAAAAAAAAAAAAAATCGCAATAAGCAAAAGTTATTGCGCTTACAAAATAGGCGCTTACAAAATAGGCGATCAGCGTTTTTTTTCGTGACTGCGACATTATGGCGGACACATCGAACACCTTTGACACATTTTTGGCGCCATTCACATTAATACAGCGATCAGTGCTATAAATATGCACAAATAACTGTATAAATGTGACTGGTATTGAAGGGGTTAACACTAGGGGGTGAGGAAGGGGTTAAAACGTGTACCCTGCATTGTGTTCTAACTGTGGGGGGAGGGGGGTGACTGGGGAAGGTGACCGATCTATGTCCCTATGTACAAGGGACACAGATCGGTCTCCTCTCTCCCCTGACAGGACATGGATCTGTGTGTTTACACACACAGATCCACATCTTGTCCCTGTAGCCGCCGTCGATCGCGAGTGAGTGGCGGACATCGTGGCCGCCAGGCACGCGCATCGGCATCTCACCCAGTGGCCTGGAGCGGAGGCTGTAAAAACACTGCCTCCCAGAGAAGTAGAACCACCCTGGCGTCCGTATAAAGTCGTACGGCCGTCAGGTAGTGGTTAAAGTGGATGGCCCAGAACAAGGAGACAAACAGAAGGATAAGCAGATGGGGCTAGATTCAGGATGGAGAGCGTATCTTTGTGCGGGCGTAGCGTATCTTATTTACTAGGGGTGCAACGAATCGTCACCGATCCGTGATCCGAACGGGTCACCCCGTTCGGATCGGCACACCCCGCGATCCGCGGAGCCTCGGCCTAGGAAATTCCTCGGCTTCAGCCTAGCTCCGGAGCGGCGGCCAACTTGGTAGACCCGGCGGTGGCCCTCCTCTCTGTTCACACCCACAGAGGAGGAGGAGCCCGCACTCTAGGAAAACACACGCCGCTGTCTGAGGTCTGCACTACTGTGGGGGTTACTGTCTGAGGTCTGCACTATTGTGGGGTTACTGTCTGAGGTCTGCACTATTGTGGGGGTTACTGTCTGAGGTCTGCACTATTGTTGGGGTTACTGTCTGAGGTCTGCACTATTGTGGGGGTTACTGTCTGAGGTCTGCACTACTGTGGGGTGTCTGTACTGAGAGGGGGGGTCTGTACTGAGGGGGGGACCATGGTGGGGGGTGACACATTTTTTTATAATTTTTTGCACCGAGTGACGCCACTGCAGTGGGGGGGGGGGGGGGGGATGTGGATATTACAGTGAGGGAGATTTTTTTTTTGCTGATCTGAAAAATGATCCGATCCGTGACTCCTGATCCGAGGAATGATCTGAACCATGCGTTTTTTGATCCATTGCACCCCTACTATTTACGCTACGCCTCCGCAACTTTTATAGGCAAGTGCTGTATTCACAAAGCACTTCATCCTTAGGTTGCGGCGGCGTAGCGTAAATGGGCCGGTGTATCCCCACGTAATTCAAATAGGGCAGGTAGGGGGCACTGTATTTAAACTAACACTGACCCCACGTAAATGACGTGCGAACGTACTGCGCATGCACCGGCCGTGAACGTATCCCAGTGCGCATGCTCCAAATCACGTCGCAAATAGTCAATGAAAACGTCGTGAACGTAACTTACACCCAGCCCTATTCTGAATCGACTGACGTAAACGACGTACAATACGACGCTGTCCTGGCGTCCATACTTAACATTGGCTGCACCTCATATAGCAGGGGTCACTTTACGCCGGGCATAAGCCTAGTGTAAACGACACAAATAGATACGCCGGCCGCAACTACGTTCCTGAATCGGCATATCTAGCTCATTTGCATATTAGACGCGTAAATCGACGGAAGCGGCATCTAGCGGCCAGCGTAAATATGCAACTAAGATACGACGGCGTAAGAGACTTACGCCGCTCGTATCTTAGCCAAATTCCGGCGTATCTTGTTTTCTGAATACAGAAAAAAGATACGCCGGCGCATCTTAGAAGTTACGCGGCGTACAGGCCCGGATTGGCCAATCGGGAGAACCGGGATAATTCCCGGTGGGCTGGTCAGGTTTGCGGGCCGGTTGAAATATAGTTCAATCAGTGTAAATGGCAGCCCGCGGTCCGAGTGACGCTTCTCCCCGGACCGCCAGTAATGTCTGCGTTGGTGTGCTGGGATCGCGGGTTTCCTCAGCAACCACTGACGCTGCATGCATGTGCCTGCCCCCTGCTCCTCACCGCAGGTCTCGGAATAAAAGTTCTGACAGGCCGTACTAACAGGCCGCGGCGGGTAGGAGCGTGACATCACGCGTGCCCCGCCTCCTGCTGCTCGCGGTTCCCGGCTCACCCTGCGAGTAGGGGCGTGACGTCACGTGCGCGCCTGCCCCCCTGCTGTTCGCAGGTTCCCGGGTCCTGGCTCTCAATATCTTTGCAGCTTCCGCCCCTTTGGTATTTCAGATGTGCCCTCCTGCATGCAAGGTATGAGGGACAAACTTAAATAGTGATCACTAAAATATTTTTATTGTGCTCTGCATATTTTGTTAAAAGTCAGGCTGATGGGCACCTTTTTTTTTTAATTTTAAGGGACACTCTGATGGACAAATTTTAATTAAAGGGGCACGCTGATGGACAATTTTAATTTTAAGAGGCATGCTGGATGGGTATATATTTTTCCTGACGCATTCATGGCAGCACACACTGGGTTGTGACTCCGCCCCCACAACCTGACAGGATTGGTTAGCTATAAATTTGATTAGGAGACACCTGGCATCATTCTCTTTTTTTATCCTCACCTGAACAGGACATGGACGTACAGCTTGTCTCCTACCGCTATCGCCCCAGCAGGTTCAGCCTCTCCTGTTTGGAAGTCCCCCCTGTACAGTCTCTAAAGGAGCTTTATGGGGGGAGCCCCGCTCTGGTGGTCTCGGGGGTTAAATCCCGGCAATACCTGGCTCTACACAAGCTCTAAATGAGCTTATATATTTGGCATGGCTCCCCTTAGGTCCAGTGGCTATATATCTCCTCGGCTGGCTATTTTTCACACATTACTCTAAACCTTTTTTCTCCCTCGCTCTCACCTTTTTAATTCAGCAGGCTTGCTGGGCTCTGCTGTCCCACGTCTCTCTGCTCCGCCGCGCCCCCCCCTGGCCGCTCTGCGCATGCGCGCAGCGGAGCTATGAGGTCGACAGTCTCTTCTGCCCTCATCCAAAATGGCGACGGGCCGCGAGCGGCGCTTCTGCGCATGCGCGATGACGTCATCAGCGCTGCGACGGCGGCGCCAGATTTAAATAGCTCTTTTTTCCTTTTGTCTCTCAAGGCTGCTGCTTTGCCCCAATTCTTCTGGAATTTTCTTTTTTTTTTATAATTATCTTTTATTTATTTTTATAAACAAGAAAGCAACACGAAAAACACAAGAAAACGGGATATGCAGAATCCAATACAACAGCTTATTTATATATGGACATTATAATACATCTCTATCTTAAACTCTTTTACTATTCCTGGTCTATAGCAGAGGGAAATTATAATATTTTATATCACAAGCAATTTCCATTCCCCCCAGGGGAGATATAGAAACCAAAATACTATTTCAACTTTTAACTAAATTTCAAACTTCCCCAAATGTTCCATCTCCTCCCTGATTGTCCATATATTCTCTATGTATTCGACAAATTCCCTCTTTTATCTCCATCACGTTGCCTTCCCTATTTTATCCCCTCAATCCCTCCCCCCTTATCCCCTCCTCAAGACCCCCATCTCCACCTCTTCTCCTCCTCCATCCGCGTACACCCACGGACATGGAGGGAAGAGGAGAGGAAGAAGGAGACAAAAAAAAAAAAATACCACAGACATAACCCCATAACACAGCAACCCTCCCCCCTCCGCTGTCCCCCCCTCGGCGAGAAATTTCATCTTTCCTTCCCTCCTCCCTTTCCCTTCTTTCCTCGACCTCTAATCTTTATTCTTACTCCCCTAGTAACTTTTTACCTTCTTCCGATTGTACAAATAATTCCCAGGGTGCCCATATTATTTTATTTTGCTCTTTCTTATCTATTGGCCTCGGTAAGAGTTTCTCCATTATTCCTATTTTCCTTACTTTTTTAAGCCACATAGATATTGGAGGTGCTTCCGGGTCTTTCCATTTTATTGCAATGCAACTTTTAGCCGCATTTATCAGATGACCTATCATTGATCCTGTATATCTTTTCAAAGAAATTTCTGTATGATGTAATAGGAAGAATGAGGGGTCATCTGGAATCTGGTGTTCTGTAAGTGATTGGGTAATTCTCCGTACTGTTTCCCAAAATTGTTGTATTATTGGACACCCCCAAAATATATGCAACATTGTCCCTTTCTCCCCACACCCTCTCCAGCATCTCTCTGAAATTTCAAAAAAGAATATATTTAGACGCGCTGGCGTATAGTACCACCTTGTTAATATTTTATAATTTAATTCTTGTATTTTCGTACATCTTGAGGAGTTTAACGCTAAATTTATGATATTTTGGCATTGTATTGGGGAAAAGGTTTGGCCTAAATCTCTCTCCCATTTGGCGAGGCTTGGCATTCTAAAATCTTCCGGTGGTGCAGTCAACAGTGTATACATTTTCGAGACCATATGAGCCAATGGTTCCGCTCCTCCACAATACTCCTCAAACTTTGTAAGTGGGCGTCTGTACTTTTCTGCACCACCTAGAGTCTCCAAAAAATTTCGTAATTGTCGCGCTTGCCATATCGGGATTTCATATCCCCCTTGTGAAATTTCTCCTATTGTTTTCCATCCCCTTTCTCCTAGAAAGTGAGAGGCTTGAAATCTTCCATTATCTCTTAATTTCTTGAATATTTGAGACTCCATGCCTGGCTGAAATTCTGGATTTCCTATTATTGGATAGAGGGGGGAGTTTTTAGTCGAAAATTTTGAATTATAACATACTTTATTTCCAGTCCATAATGTTGGACCTATCGTAGGGTGGGTTTTAACTATAAGGGGTAATGCTGAATAACACCATATTGCCCTATTTAACGGTACTGGGCTCATTTGTTGCTCTAAAGTAATCCATAGTTTATAATCCCCATGTCTGCTCCAATCGGCTATCCTTCCCAGCTGGACTGCTTGATAGTACTTTAGCATATCCGGTGCTGCTATTCCACCAGCCTTCTTGGGTAGGATCAATAGTTTCCTACCAATCCTAGGCCTTTTACTCCCCCATATAAATTTCATAAATAAAGCCCTGACTTGATTGAAGTATGCCATGGGGATCTGAATTGGTAGCGCTTGGAAAAGATAGAGGAATTTTGGCACTACACTAATTTTTAAAATATTGGATCTCCCGAACCAAGAGTGCATCCCTCTACTCCATCCATCCAGCATTGTTCTAACTGTACTCAGTAATGGTTTAAATTTTAACTCAAAAGTATCCTTTAAGTCTGGTGGCATTTGTGTTCCCAAATAATTCAGTGCCCTGGTCGTCCATTTAAATTTAAAGCTATGTTCTAAACCGGTTTTAATCAACTCCGGGAGAGCGACTCCCATCGCCTCTGATTTACTGTAATTTATTTTAAAATTTGACATCTTCCCATAGATTTCTACTTTCATTAAATTTGGTAAGGATATCTGTGGTTTGATTAAGGAAAAAAGCATATCATCTGCGTAAGCTGATACTTTATATTCCATTCCCCCTAGTTGAATACCCACTATGTCTCTATTTTGTCGGATCTTATTTAATAATGGTTCTAATGTCAATGCAAATAATAAGGGCGACAATGGGCAGCCCTGCCTGGTACCGTTTGTAATTGCTAGGGGTTCAGAATATACCCCATTTACCTTTACTAAAGCTCTGGGTCCCGCATACACCCCTGCTATCCACTGTAACATCCGCTCTCCCAGACCCATTTGTTTTACTGTTCCAAGAATAAACTCCCAATTCACTCTATCGAATGCTTTCTCTGCATCTGTATTCAGGAAAACACTCGATATCTTTTTTTTATTTGCTTGGTGTATTAAATTTAACACTTTAATAGTACTATCTCTCGCTTCTCTAGTTGGTATAAACCCAACTTGGTCTAAATGAACCAATTTTGAAAGGTAGGGCTGTATGCGGGATGCCAGAATCTTTGTCAGTATTTTAATATCTACATTTATTAATGATATTGGTCTATAACTAGAGCATAACCCTGGATCCTTCCCTTCTTTCGGTATAACCGTAATATGTGCCAATAGCGCCTCCTGAGGTAGAGATCTTGTTTGTCCGACTGTATTAAATAATTTGGTCATATAAGTCCCCAGTAGTGTACTAAAGCTTTTATAGTATTGTATTGTAAACCCATCTGGGCCCGGGGCTTTACCATGTTTTATTGTTTTCATTGTTGATTGCACTTCCTCCAGAGTAATTGGTTTTTCTAAATCTCTTCGTTCTGGAGATGTTAATCTGGACAGACCTGCTGACGATATGTATTTCTCCACAGACCCAGAGGGGTTCACCATTCCTTGAAGATTATATAAAGAGGCATAATATTTCTTGAATTCTTGCGCTATTTCTTTTGAAAGGTAGAGTTTTTGATCTACTTTTGTTTTAATAAATGGAATATATGACCGTGATTGTAGTTTTTTTAATTTTTTTGCTAGTAACTTCCCACATTTTTCACCTGAGTCATACGTCATCTTCTCTGCATATTGTAAAACTGCTTCAGCTTTATATCTAAGGAGATCTGCTACCTGTCTTCTTAAGAAGACTTCTGGAATTTTCGCCCTAGGTGACTGAGTACCTTCCCCCTCTTGGGAACAGTTCTTCCCTCACCTTTTTCTAACCCTTTTCCACCCTTTTGCCTCCTCCAGCTGCTGCTTCTAAAACTGTGTCAGTACACTTCATGGAGCCCACTGCCCTAGCAGACCACTGCCAACAAACGAGGTATGGAGGCCATCATAGGGGTAAGTACTGAAGAGACAAAAAAAAAGCCGGCCACTAAGCACTGCTTTTTTTCTTGCAGTCCCACCAGGCCCAGAGATGCAAGCCCACGGCGCAGGGAGAGATCCAGGCAGACATCAAGCAGGAGGTCCCGCAGAAGCCGATCAAGATCTTTCTCCCGCTACCATCGGTCTAGACATAGCCGATCACGCCGCAGCCGATCTCGCCACAGCAGGTCTCACCGGAGACGGTCCCCCTCATTGCACCGCGAACGCCACCATACCCATCCTGCGGCTAATGCCTGCTGGGTGTGCGGTGCTATTGCATTGCCAGGGAAATTAGCCTGTCCCACCTGTCTTAAAGAGGCAGTCGGAGAGACAGAGGCGGACGCCAGGATAGCTAAAGACATTGCTCAAGAGCCGGTACGAGAATCAAGCTGGACTTTGGTCCCTACGGCTAGTGACGATCCCACCCCTGGCACCTCATCAGCTTTCGGCCCTTACGCCCAGCTAGCGGGGAACCTATCCGATCATGAAGAGCATGAGATGAGATCGGGATTTGACTTCAGCCTAGTTGAACCCTTTGCACGCTCTGTTAAAGAGACCATAGGCTGGGAGGAACCCGTAGCAGAACCAAAGATTGGGAAGTATTTTCCTGAATTAAGGAAGGATCCCGAACTGTTTCCCTTCATAGAGGAATTGGAGGATCTCATTAAAGATGAGTGGGAAAAACCTGATAAACGACCTGGTCTCTCTAATAAACTCGCCAAGCTATACCCTCTAATGGAGTCTAAAGTTTCTTCCCTTATCAACCCTCCGGTTGTGGACTCGTCCCTGATGCGGCTCGCCCGACATGTCACTCTACCAATAGAGGACGCAGTCTCGTTCCGAGACGTTCTTGACCGCAGGATGGACTTGGAGTTGAAGAAAGCTTACTCTTCAGCAGGGGGAGCATGTAGACCAGCTATTGCCACGGCTGCTGTTGCCAGAGCCATGTCCACATGGGCAGCCAACGCAGAGAAGTCTCTCCTAGAGGGCACCGACCTGGAGGAAGTGATATCGTCCTTACAAGAGATCAGGCTAGCGGGAGACTTTGTGGCAGGAGCCTCAGTAGATATCATCCGTTCCTCGGCTCGTTCCATGTTTGCTTCGGTAATGGCCCGCAGAGCCCTATGGCTGAAACCCTGGGTCGCCGACGCGACCTCTAAAACCAATTGGTGTAAAATACCATATGATGGCATAAACCTGTTCGGCGCAAAATTAGACTCGGCGATCTCCAAAGTTACGGGAGGAAAGTCAGGGCTTATCCCCTCTGACAGGAGGCCTAAGCCCCAGAGGGGGCCTACCTTCAGGCATAATCTGCCTGATAGATACAGAGAAGCCAGAGCCTATCGTCCAGGCAGGGAATTCAGAAGAGATAGGAGAACTACTCGCCCCCCCTTTGCTCGGGCTCAGAAGACCAAGGCCATTTCCACAGGAGATCAGCAAAAGTCCTTTTGAAAGCTTGCCTGCCCACCCAGCTTAGGTGGGCGCCAGGCTCAGGAAATTTGCGCAAGTTTGGTCAGAGCACATAGAAGACCCATGGGCCCTTTCCACAAACAAACTAGGCCACAGATGGAACTTCATGGGGGCATTGCCTCACAGGGTCTTCCAACCCACCAAAATTCCTTCCTCCCTGCACAAGCGAAAACTTCTCATTCAATACGTCTCAGACCTAATCCGAAAGGAAGCAGTCGTGGAAGTTCCTTCTCACCAAAGGGGCAGGGGGTTTTATTCCCCTCTATTTTTGGTGCGAAAAAAATCAGGGGAACTTCGCCCCGTATTGGACCTCAAACGCCTCAACAAGAGAATCCAGATAAAGGCTTTCAAGATGGAGAGTCTCCAGTCTATCCTTCTAGCAGTGAACCTAGGAGATTGGATGCTGTCTGTCGACCTGTCGGACGCTTACCTTCACGTGCCAATCTACCCAGCCTTTCAGAAATACCTGCGCTTTTCCATCAGCCAGCACCACTTTCAGTTCCGATGCCTACCCTTCGGCATCTCTTCAGCACCCAGGACGTTCACAAAAGTCCTCCTCCCGCTCATAGCACTCCTCAGGAAGAGGGGCTTGCGGGTTCATCATTACTTGGACGACATACTGCTCCTGGCAGCAAATCGAGAGACTCTCCTCCTCCAGCGGAAGATCCCAATCACAACCCTTCAGAACTTCGGGTGGTTAATCAATTGGCAGAAGAGCAGCCTCCAACCTTTACAATTGATGACATTCCTCGGAGCAGAGATGGACACGAAACAGAACAGGGTGCAACTGCCCCTAGAAAAGGTGCAACCCCTAGCTCGGAAGGTACGAAGTCTACTATCCTCCGGATCCAAATCAGCCAGAGCCTGCCTCAGCATGCTGGGCTCTATGTCTTCAACCATACCTATGATCCAGTGGTCCCAGTGGCAAATGAGATCCTTACAAAACACCCTTCTCAGTCAATGGGATGGAGCCTCAATGCACCAACCCATCAATATCCCCAGCCAGGTGCGTCTCAATCTTCTTTGGTGGACTCAGCCTTCCAATCTCAGGAGATTCAGACCTATAGCCCCTCCGAGTCCGGAGGTCGTGACATCAGATGCCAGCGAGAAGGGCTGGGGAGCTCACTACCAGGATCAGACGGCCCAGGGACGGTGGCACTTTCCTGCTCGGGGAGTGGTCTCAAATATTCTGGAGCTTCGGGCAGCATTCCAAGCCCTCTTAGCGTTTGCGCCTCTTCTGCAAGGGAAGTCCGTCCTAATCCGGATGGACAACAGGGTGGCGGTGGCCTATATCCAGAGGCAAGGCGGTACCCGAAGCCGCACATTATTGGAGGAGGTTCTCCCCATAATGAAGTGGGCCCAAGCACATCTATCGGATCTGCGGGCGGTTTACGTTCCAGCGGCTCAGAATACGCTAGCCGACTTTCTAAGCAGGGAACTTTGGTCAAACGAGTGGTCCTTGAACCTCCGGGAGTTCTCTATTCTGACGGAGGCCTGGGGGGTCCCAGAGATCGACCTAGCAGCAACACCAGCCAATACCAAGTGCTCAAGATTTCTATCCAGAGTGCCATTTCCGACAGCGGAAGGGACAGATTGCCTTCTCCACCCATGGGACTTCAACCTGGGGTACGTCTTTCCCCCGACTCCCCTGATAGCGAGATTCCTATGCCGACTCCGGAGATCATCAGCGACAGTAATTGCGGTAATACCGTTTTGGCCAAGGAGGCCGTGGTTCACAACTCTCTTACAACTCAATACCCGACCTCCAATTCATCTTCCAGCATCACCAGACCTCCTACACCAAGGTCGGTTCCTCCATCCAGCCCCCGACAGGCTCCACTTGACAGCCTGGGAGGTTGAGAGGGCTAGATTAAGGGAACAGGGATGTTCCCAGGCAGTCATAGCAACTTTGATGCAAGCCAGGAAAGTTTCCACTAACACCGTTTATACCAGAATTTAGGAAAAGTTCTCCCACTTGGCACAACTTAAAGGTTGGAATCCTATCTCGCCAGAGCCTTACCAGGTCCTGGAGTTCCTACAAATGGGAGTCGACAAAGGTCTAAGCTCTAGCACCCTAAAGGTACAGATCTCCGCTCTGTCTGCAAAGACTGGCACCAGATGGACCCTGCACCCTTTAATCACCCAGTTCGTACAAGCTTGTATAAAGATCAGGCCCCCAAGAAGACCATCCTTTCCGGCCTGGGACCTTTCACTGGTTCTGGAAGTACTATCCAATCCTCCTTTTTTTCCACTCAGCTCAATCTCCTTATGGGACCTGACCCTAAAACTGTCCTTCCTCATTGCTGTAGCTTCAGCTAGGAGAGTGTCGGAGCTGCAGGCTCTCATGTCTAAAGAACCATATATAGTTTTCCTGCCAGACAGGGTGGTGTTGAGGCCTTCTGATCGTTTCCTCCCTAAAGTTACCTCGGCCTTCCACTATGGTCAGGACATCATCTTGCCATGTCTTACTAACGAAGTTGGTGAGCCTCATGCCTTGGACATTAAGTCTACACTTTCCAGCTACCTGTCGGCTACCGTCCACCTTCGGTCAACGGACACCCTCTTGATTATACCTCACGGAGCCAGGCGGGGTCAGGCAGCCACTTCCCGGACTATCGCCTCTTGGCTAGTCAAGACTATAGGAAAGGCATACTCTACTCAACAGCGGGAGATTCCGGAAGGCATCAGAGCGCATTCAACCAGGGCAGTGGCGACCTCTTGGGCAGCATATTGCGGGGTCTCGTCAGAAACCATCTGCAGGGCAGCAACCTGGTCCTCCAGGCATACCTTCATCTCCCACTACAGAGTGGACGCAGCTCTTCTGGCTACAGCGGAGTTTGGCAGATCTATCTTCAGGGCCAATTCTTCTGCTCTCTAGGAAATAAATACTTTGCATTGAACCCTCCCGACTGGCGAGTTATTTCCCATGTGTGCTGCCATGAATGCGTCAGGAAAATGGAAAATTGTATACTCACCTTTCCGTAATTTTCCTTTCCTGACGCATCTTCATGGCAGCACACAACTGCCCACCCTGTTGTTCAATGATGATATTTACGGAGAATGATGCCGGGTGTCTCCTAATCAAATTTATAGCTAACCAATCCTGTCAGGTTGTGGGGGCGGAGTCACAACCCAGTGTGTGCTGCCATGAAGATGCGTCAGGAAAGGAAAATTACGGAAAGGTGAGTATACAATTTTCCATTTTTTTTTTTTTAAAGAAATTTTTATTGGAATTTTCACAGTACAGTGGAATAAAACAAGGTATGCTCAAATGCAAATAGAAGCATGTACAAAATAAAATAAAATAGAAAAAAAAAGGGGGGGGAGGAAAAACACATTCAAACCAGTGGCACTGTGATTACTTGTATAACAATATTACAGCAGCAAGAAGATGTGTCAGAACAAGTCCCAGTATTTACAGGGGCGGAAGCAACAATCGGAGTATTAGAAACACAAAAAAAGAAAATACAATACACCATTAGGAACCCCGGATGATAAACTGACTGTGAACGTTCTGATAGGTGAAACTAACAGATAAGGGCATGCACATATCAGGAACGTCAAGGGGTCTCTAGAGTGCGTTGTCATGGCTCAGGGTGGCAGGAACGTTGAGGGGTCAGACAGGTTGGAGACTTTAAGGATGCCCAAGGAGTTTGTTAGGTCTCGTTTGAGATACCAATCTGTATAGCGGAACGGTTGCATGAGTTTTTGGAGATCATCGTGGGTGAACGAGTATTCCATGAAGTTACGCCATCTCGTAAAAAAACGTGAGGTGTCAGACATGCAGCGCTCTTTTATCACCTTGATCCCCAAGCCGGATAGGGACCCTGTCCTTTGCGCCAACTATAGGCCGATCGCCCTGTTGAACTCAGATCTAAAAAATTTTACGAAATTGCTTTCGATTCGTTTGAACATGGTCCTTCCTTCCCTCATTCATAAGGATCAGGTGGGCTTCGTGCCCCTTAGGCAGGCAGGCGATAACACCCGAAAAGTAATAGACCTGGTGGATGTGGCGAACAGAGATAACACGGCGTCCTTGCTACTTAGCTTGGACGCCGAGAAGGCCTTTGACCGGCTTGGATGGCCCTTCATGTTCGCCACGTTGCACCATGTGGGAATCCGGGGCCCATTTATGACAGCCATCCGCCACCTATACTCAAACCCCACTACCCAGGTCAAAACACCCTTCGCCCTCTCTTCCTCCTTCCCCATCAATAATGGTACTCGGCAGGGGTGTCCACTTTCACCCTTGCTATTCGCTCTATGTGTTGAACCCTTGGCGGCCACTATCCGGAACAACCCGTCTATCCGGGGGATCCCTGTTAGGGGCAAGGAATTTAAAATTTCCCTGTTCGCGGATGACATCATCCTTTCCCTGACCCAACCCAGAATCTCCCTCCCGAACCTTCACGCTGAACTGGCCCGGTATGGGGCCCTGTCAGGCTATAAAATGAACACGTCTAAGTCGGAGGCCCTACCAATTAATATTGCTGGGACGGAGGTAGCTCACCTACAGGCCAACTTCTCATACCACTGGAAAACCACCTCCCTGAAATATCTGGGAATACACATTACCCCAAGCTTTACCACTCTGTACCAGGAGAATTTCCCCCCCCTGTTCCGCTCGGTAAGATCCCTATTGACACAATGGAAGAAACATCACATCTCCCTGCTCGGCCGGAATTGCCTCAGTCAAAATGACGATACTCCCGAAGCTCCTCTATCTTTTCCAAACGTTACCCATCCCTGTCCCCTACAAACATCTAAGAAAGCTCCAGTCTGACCTAATTAAATTCACCTGGAACTACAAGAGACATAGGATACCTCAGACAGTATTGATGGCGGCGCGCTCAGATGGGGGCTTAGCATTTCCTAACCTTGTCAAATACTACCAAGCCGCTCAACTCAGGGCGGTAGCCTCTTGGTTTACGCAACGGTCTTACAATAAATGGACAGAGATCGAAAAACTATGGTTAGCCCCGACTCACCAAAATAATTTGCTTTGGAGCGCGGACGCGGAGGTTCCCCCTGAGCGTTTGTTGGGATCTATGTCACAACTCAGGCGTCTTTGGCGTCGGCTGTCGAGACCGCTCGGGTTGTCCTCGGAGCGCTCGCTCATGACTTCATTTATGTGTAACCCCAAGGTGCCAGATATGGTGTGTGAGGCTATGTCCCACCCGTGGACATCTCGGAATCTGTTCCACTTTGGGACCCTAGTAGATCCTATATCCCGCAAGCTATTACCCTTCGCTAACCTCCAATCCAAGTTTGGCCTCCCTCGACAGGTATTCTATAGCTATTTGCAAATTCGCCATTACGCCTAATCCATCGCACCTGACCTGCAATTTTCCCCCCCAGTGCCCTTTGAGACTGTGATCCTAGCTGGATCGGCCCAGAAAGGCCTCATTTCCGACATATACAGGATACTAAACGCTTATCGACCGGAATCCCAAAGGTAAACACTCCTATATGACCCGTTGGGAAAAAGCCCTTAATGAGGTAATTCCGATAGAGCAATGGCGGATAATATGGTCCCAGGCGGCAAAGAGTTCACTTTGTACACTGTACAAGGAGAACACATATAAAGTACTTCTCTTTTGGTATATGACCCCCGACGTACTGCACGCCATATACCCCTCTAGCTCGGACCGCTGTTGGCGCTGTCGAGCAGATAGGGGCTCCCTCTTTCATATTTACTGGAGTTGCCCGGTGATCTCCCCCTACTGGGCTGAAGTCCAACAACTTCTGGGCCGTCTCCTAGGCACGCAGGTCCCCCTGTGCCCCAAATTCTTTCTGTTAGGCCTGCCATCCCTGAGAATGTCCAAGCCATATAAAAAGCTGACGCGTCATGTTCTCACAGCTGCACACTGCCTCATAGCCCTCAGCTGGAAAAACCGCTCTCCCCCCACCCCTGAGGCTTTATACGCTAGAGTTAAAGATGTGGAGTTGATGGAGAGAATGACCGCCAGGATACAGGACAGGCTGGAAGCCCATGACGTTGTCTGGGAGCCGTGGCACCTCCGGGAGGACCCATCATAACCGGGTGAACGAGCTGATCCGATGACACCTCTCCCCCCCCCTTTTTTTTTCCTTTTCCTCCCTACCCCCCCCCCCCTCCCTCTCTCTCTCTGTTTCCTATCCCTTTCTTGTCTTCCTCTTTCTTTCTCACTTTCTTCTGTGAGCACTCCTGTGACTCACCCCAGGCTTATCGTTTTGCAAAGTCCTACTGCATGCTTCAATGAGTTAGTAAATTTGACTTTGGTTATGTGCTTACTATTGCTTAACAGTGTACTGACAAGCCATATTCTTTTGCTTTTATTTTTCTTTTATTGCTGGAAGGTTTGTAACTTATGCAGGCTGTGTCCTATTTTATACATCTTCCTCGAATGCTATATCCCACGCTCTGGTATGTTGTAAGCAATTATTTTCAATAAAAAGTTATTTGAGAAAAAAAAACGTGAGGTGGAACGAAAGTTCAACACAATGGTGTCCAACCTTTCCAGATAGAAAAGCGATGAGGGCTTTTTTCACTACTACTAGATTTGGTGGTGTTGGCAGATATGTGCCCAGGGGGAGACGTGAAGCGAGCTCTTTGATTGTGGTGTGTGTGAGGGTGGATCACAGCCGAATAAACATATCAGGTGGTGCCTGGGGATCAGTAGTTTGGCGTTCTTGTGGATAAAGGACAGCACAGAGTCCCAGTAGGTAACGATAGGTTTGCACTGCCAGAGGCGGTGGAGCAGTGTTGGGCGCGGAGCAGAGCACCAGGGGCAGTGTTCTTGTGCTGGTTCCGCCTTGTTAATACGAAAGGGGTAGTAAGCTCTGTGAATGATTTTGAATTGCGTCTCACGCCATGTTTCGCATACGGTGAGTTCGCAAACTCGTCTGTATCCCTCAAGGATTTTGTCTGGGAGGTCTGCATCCTCGAATATTTGGGACCATTTCTGGAAAGGTTTAAGACGATATTTAGCAGTCTGATGTTCGATGAGGTGGGAATACAGGCTGGAAATGGAGTAATCATCCCTATGTAACACACTATCAATAAAGGACTTTTGTAGGGGGTCTGACCCAGGTAGGTGGCATGAACGTAAATAGCTGACCAACTGATTATAGAAGAAGACATGTGTAGCTGGTAAGGAGAATTCCCTTGACAAGGTTTGGAAGGATTTAAACTTGCCAGGGGTAGCAAGGTACACTGAGGTGATGTTGGTAAGGCCCTTATCGTTCCATTGTTCAAATGCTTTGTGTATAGTGGACGGTAGAAACATGGGATTACCCAGAATTGGCAGGTGAGAAGAAATACTGGAGGGTAACCCCAACAGTTTCCGTATCTCTCTCCAGGCAATAATTGTATCCCTAAGGAGTACACTCGACCTGAGGCACGTTGGCAGTTTGTTAGGGTTCGAGTGAAGAATAGCTGGAAGAGCATACGGAAAGGCTGAGGCACCCTCCAGGAGAGTATTGGAGTATTTAGATTTGCCAGGTAACCAGTCCAGGCCCTGCCTGAGTAAGCAGGCAAGATTATAAAAACGTATATTGGGCAGGCCCGCTCCGCCCTCAGACTTCGGGAGACATAGCTTTTGCAGGGAAATGCGCGGTTTCTTGCGAGACCATAGAAAGGCAGACAATGCCGTATGGATTTTTGTCACATCAGAGTGCTTCAATAAGAGTGGTATGGTCTGCATAGGATAGATTAGGCGCGCAAACGACACCATTTTAAAAAGGTGACATCTCCCAAAGAGCGAGAGGGGAAGGGCCGCCCAGGCTTCCAACTCCTTTACAATTTTTGTTATTAACGGTGGGAAGTTAAGTGTATATAAAGTGGAAGGTTCTCGGCCAATGTGAATACCCAGATACGTAATATGATGTGCTGCTATGGCAAAGGGAGATTGGTGGCGCCATTTGGCCGCAAGTCTGGGACGAAGTGATAGAACTTTGCTTTTGTCAAAGTTAATTCGAAAGCCTGAACATAATTGGAAGGTATGAAAGAGCTGTCGGAGCCTGTCAAAGTCAGTGAGGGGTTGTGTGGAGAATAACAATATGTCGTCCGCAAATAGAGCAGCACGGAGGGTGTGGGTACCTATCGGGATGCCACTGATCCCATCAGCCGAATTGAGTATTCTGGATAAAGGTTCTATCGCGAGATTAAAAAGTAAAGGGGAAAGGGGGCAGCCCTGTCTAGTCCCTTTCGTCAGGGGGATCGTGGCAGAGATGAAGTCGGGAGTGACCAGTCGTGCAGTTGGAGATTCATACATACGCCGTAAAAAACGCATAATTGGCCCCGAAAAAACAAAATCCGCCATCCCTCTGAACAGCCATGACCAACTGATGTTGTCAAAAGCCTTCTCGGCATCAAGTGACAATATGGCAACGTCTTGTTCCGGGTTCATTCTAGCATACTCTAGCGCCAGAAGAACTTTGCGTATGTTTAGGGTGGCTGAGCGGCCTTGGACAAATCCTGACTGCGCCGGGTGTAATATAGAGGGGAGTAAATGGGCTAAGCGAGATGCAATTATCTTGGATAGTATTTTGACATCCACGTTAATTAACGAAATAGGGCGATAAGATCCTGGAAGTGAGGGGTCCTTACCCTTTTTGGCGATTAGCCTAATATGGGCCTGTGTTCCCGTAGGGAGATAGGGGCCCCCATCCCACATGTTCGCATAGACAAGTGCAAGGGTATCAGGAATAAAATCTTTAGCTAGCTTATAGAATTCGGCTGTGTAGCCGTCCGGGCCTGGGGCTTTAGCAGACGCCAGGGACTTGATTGTCTGTTGGATATCCTCAACAGTGATGGGTGCGTTAAGGGCAGCTAAACGATCCTCCTGGAGTTTAGGCAGGCGGATCCTAGACAGAAGGGCTTCGGCTGCAGGTTGGTCATTCGGGTCCGCCGAGTATAGGGAGGTATAATAATCAGCCAGTAATTTACTAATTTCAGTAGGCGAGGTAACTAGAGTGCCATCTGGGTTTTTCAGGGCAGAGATATGCGTGGGACGTCGTGGTCCCGCGCAGAGCTTCACCAGTAGTTTGCCAGCCTTGTTACCAAACCTATGAAAGTGTACAGTAGAATAGGAGCTCTTAGCCAGTTCTTGTTGTTCAGCCCAGAGGTCAAATTCTCGTTTGGCTGCTCTCCAAGTGCGTATGTTGTCAGGCGTGCGATTAAGTGTAAGTGACTCGTGAGCCGAGCGTAGCGCTGCGCTCGCTCGCATGTAATGTTGCTTGG
Source organism: Rana kukunoris (assembly GCA_029574335.1). NCBI lineage: Eukaryota > Metazoa > Chordata > Amphibia > Anura > Ranidae > Rana > Rana kukunoris. Next base: position 200,147,864 of record CM056053.1, read on the forward strand.
CATTTTTCTTAAATTGCGTGGCATAAGAAATAATTTTTCCTCTCAGGAAGGCTTTTCCAGCCTCCCAAAACAGGTTTGGGTCCGTGAGGTGTGGTGCGTTAGCAGAGGCATATTCCGACCACGCTCCATTGAGCATTTGGCGGAAGTCCTCATTGTCCGCCAAGTATGAGGGGAAGCGCCATATGTGTGAGGGAGAAGAAGTTTGGTTAGTTATCAACTGTATTGCAATAGGGCTGTGGTCTGAGATTCTGGCGTCTGTGATTTCCGTGTCGCATAGCAGCGGGAGAAGCGCAGGGGAGGCAAAAAAATAGTCGATGCGAGAAAAGGAGTTGTGGGGGGGGGGAATAGAAAGTGTAGTCCCAAAGGAGCTGTGGTGGCTCAACGCGATTGGCACTGCGCTGACAAGCCATTCACCTCTGCAGCTAAGGGTTCGGATCCCGGCCTCGGCTACATGTGAATTGAGTTTGGTGGTCTCTGCCCGGCTCCCGGCGGGTGTGCTATGCAAGGTACGCCTGTGCTTAGTACGCCCACCCCCCACAAAAAAAACCACCACCACACTTGCACGCACACGATATTAGTTTAACACTTTGGCCAAGCGGTCTCCTAAAAAAAAAGAGAGGCGAAGGACCTACGGGGCTGACTGGGTGGGCAAGACCTCCTCACTCCCTCATAGGGGGAGTCCCTCTGCCCCGTTGGGCTCCCAAGTGGAGCAGGTAGGGCGGGGTGAGTGGGAGGCCCCCCTCACACCTGCCATTGCCACCTGGGGGCATGGAGAAGGATGGCAGATTGCCTCTGGGGGGAGGGTCTGCCTACTCCCAACTCCTGCAGTCCGGCTCCTCTCTCTCGAGTTCACGCACAAAAATACACAAAAAAAAAAAAAAAAAGAAAGTGTAGTCCCGGTCAGTCGGGTGTGCCAAGCGCCATGCATCAATGAATTGCATAGAATCTATAGCTTGTGTTAGGAGCGTCGGGGTCAAGGACGGTGTGAGAGGCCTGATCGGGTTGCCTGATCGGGTTACGTGTAGTGTCCCCTACTCGGTCGATTGACGTGGACATAACTGAATTAAAGTCCCCACCCACTAGATGTAGGGTATTCGGGGCAGCCAATATCCAGGCCACCATGTCTTGAAAAAATGAGGCGTTTGGCGAGTTGGGAGCATAGATATTAGTGATAGCTATATCCCTGTCAGCTAAGGCCAGGTGAAGCGTGATCTTACGTCCGGTCATGTCAGTCTTCACGTCCTTAACAGTGTGTTTCAGGTGTTTGCGTAGGAGAATGGCCACTCCAGCTTTGCGCCCTACGGCTGGTGAGCCATATACAGTTCCCACCCACAATTTGCGTAAACGGGTCAAATCGTCTGCAGAGAGATGGGTCTCCTGAAGCAGGGCCACATCTGTCCGGAGACGCTTTAAGTGCCTAAGAACGTTCCACGAGACAATCTTTAGGTGATTCCCATCGGCTGAGGAGGCCATGTCCGGACTGGAGGGAAGTATTGCGCTCGAAGCGTGGAATGAAGTTTCACCATAGGCACCGCATCATCAGACCGAGGGTCACCCAAATATTGCGTGCTTGCTGAGGGTATGTGCATAAAGCAAGTAATCACAAACAGTGCAAACATTAAAATAATATAACAGAAAAACAATGGTCTGGTGCATGAAGCACCTATCAGACAACAAGGACCTCACTTTTTTCCACATGAGGGTAGAGCGCATGGTAGAGCGCCCGCCATATGCCAGCCCCCTTTTCAAAAACGTGGCACGAGCTTCAAAGGAGGAAGGGTAGGGGGAGGGGAAGAAGGGGAGAGGGGGACAAGGAAGGGTAAAGGGGTGATTGCATACCGGGCGGGGGTTAGATGTTAGGCAATGCATAGAGGAGCAGAACAGCTTGTCTATGAAAAGTTACTGTGCATACAAAGGGTCATCCCTAGGTGGGAAAAAGAGTGATGAGCATACTACCCCTCACCCGTGAGGCTCCGCCAAAAGACAGTCTCTGAGATTCCCCCATCAGCGAGTGTCCGAAAGATCCGCCCATTGAGTAAAGCGGCTCCGCTTGTACGGTTGTTTAATCGGGCTGCCGGGTTGTTTGCGGGACGCAGGAGAAGTAGCCGGAGGTGAAGAGGGTTCATCTGCAGAGTTGGCGTGGTCCATTTCTGAGCTGGCCGATGCAAGGTACCGGTCTGCTTCTTCAGGCGAAGTAAAAGTAAGGTGTTCCCCTGACTGCGTTTGGATGCGCAGGATGGCCGGGTATGCCAGGGAGAATTTCACTCGATCACGGTGTAAAGTTGAGCAGATGTTGGAGAACGCTTTACGTTGTTTCATCACCTCGACCGAATAGTCTTCAAAAAGCAATAATTTTGTCCCATCCAGCGAGAGGGAGCGGGTGCGGCGGAATGCCTGCATTATGGCGCTTTTGTCAGCATAGTTCAGATAATTAACGATGACATGTCTGGGCTTAGTGCGATGTTCCACATACTGACCGATGCGATGAGCACGTTCAACAGTGCAAGGTATGCGAAGCCCTAGTTGTTCAGGGATGACTTTAGCGCATATATTTGTAAGCTGGGCACTGGTCACCGACTCTGGCAGTCCGATTATGTGCAAATTGTTCCTTCTGGAACGACATTCAAGATCATCTAATTTGCTCCATAGTTCTCCGTTTTCAGCGGTAATGCGGGCAAGAATTGCTGACTGGGCAGTGGAGTCATCTTCTAAGGAAGAAATCCTATCTTCCGCCTGTGTGATCCTCTGGGCTTGTGCCTGCACTTCTAGGTGGAGCTGATCTAGCCCCCTGTGCACCGCGGCATCAACTGTGGCAGTCAGAGTGGGTCCTAGCAGGGCGACTACCTCATGAGCAATGCCCGCTGGTGAGGTAGGATCCACCGTTTGTGTGACCTGGGCAGCGTGCGGCTGTGAGGACTCACCCGAGCATGGAGCGGCCGCCATTTTGGCTGCGTCTGGAGCCGCGTCTCCCGCGGGGGGTGTTGAGATCACCGCTCGAGCGTACGATCGCTCCAGAAAGCGGTCCATGTGTGCCCGCTATGTAGTGGGATCGGATGGGGGTTCCCCCGAAGCTCTGGCCGGGCTCTGTAGCAGAGGATAGGAGGATGGCGGAGGGAGCAGCGTCTGACTACCGCTGTCTCATGTGGCGCCAGAACCGGAAGTCCGGTATATTTTTAATGGGCACACTGATGGGCATATTTTGTTAAGGAGCACACTGATGAACAGATTTTGTTGTGCCCATCAGAGTGTCCCTTAACATAAAATGTGCCCATCAGCGTGCACATTAAAAATATACCCATCAGCATGCCTCTCAAAATAAAATTTGTCCATCAGCGTGCCCCTTAAAAATGTGACCATCAGAGTGCCCCTTAAAATAAAATGTGACCATCCGAGTGCCCCTTAACATGAAAGGTGCCCATCAGCGTGACCCTTATTTTATGTTAAGGGGCACGCTGATATACACATTTATATTAAGCGGCACGCTGTTGGACATATTTTATGTTAAGGGACACTCTGATGGGCAAATTTTATGGTAATGGACACTCTGTTGGGCATATTTTATGTTAAGGGGCACTCTGATGGGCATATGTTATGTTAAGGGGCACTCTGATGGGCAAATTTTATGTTAAGGGGCACGTTCTGTTGTGCCCATTAGAGTGCCCCTTATCATAAAATTTGCCCATCAGAGGGTCCCTTAACATATAATGTGCATATCAGTGTGACCCTTATTTTATGTTAAGGGGGACTCTAATGGGACATCTGATGTAAGGAGGCACTCTGATGGGAATGACTGATGTAAGGGGCACTTTGATGGGGACACCTGATGTAAGAGGGCACTGTGATGGGGACACCTGATGTAAAGGGGCACTGTGATGGGGACACCTGATGTAAAGGGGCACTGTGATGGGGACACCTGATGTAAAGGGGCACTGTGATGGGGACACCTGATGTAAAGGGGCACTGTGATGGGGACACCTGATGTAAAGGGGCACTGTGATGGGGACACCTGATGTAAAGGGGCACTGTGATGGGGACACCTGATGTAAAGGGGCACTGTGATGGGGACACCTGATGAAAAGGGGAACACTTATATTTTGAGGTGTTAATTACATTATTTTAATAGTCGTGAACTAAAGTGGGCTGGTCTAAGGCATGAAACTCCAGGGCTGAAAATGAGTCCCACTCCGGCCCTGGCGGCGTATCTCGAGATACGCCGACATATCTTCTTGCTGAATCTAGCCCATGGTTTCTGGCCCTACAGGAATTTAACTTTACTGTGAAACATCGCCCTGGCATCCAAATGGGTAATGTAGATGCATTGTCGCAGGTACATTTATGTCTAAGGCCTCTTTCACACGGAGCGGTCCGTTTTTCGGTCCGCTCCGCGTGTGTCCATCGGCTCAGCGGGGGGTCCCGGACAGGGCGGTCCCCTCACACTGTGCAGGGACCGCCCTGTCTCTCCTCCCATATTCCCTATGGGGAATCGGACCGTCTGTCCGTTTGCATCCGATCCGATCCGCCGGACGGAAGAAAAATAGGGTTTTCTTCCGTCCAAAAAAACGGATGCGGATCCGCTAACGGACGCGATCCCATAGGGGCCCATTACAAGTCTGTACGGACTTGTAATAAGCGGACGAACGGTCCGCTCATGTGAAAGGGGCCTAAATGCCGGTGTTCCAACCCCAAGGTTGAAACAAGAAGGGAGGTATGTGACAGCAGGCAGGTTAAATTGCCTGGTTGCATCCAGGATGCAATGTATATATTGCCTAAGTTCAGGCTTTATGCCAGTTTATACCTTCTAGAGGGAGTGTTGGGAGTCCTGCTGGGAGGACTTGATGAGCCCAGCTGAATTAGGTGGGCTCGTTAGGTCCTCTAGAAAAACTCCCAGCATGCAAAGAGATGTGCTCCAACCTGGAACCAGACCTGTGTGAATAGTCTGGGGAGTGTTTTCTGTGCGGTGAGGCAAAGCCTGTGTGGCTACTACTACAAAGACTCTAAACATCAGGGAGTTAGGGACTGTGGCAGCACTAGGCTGTACCCAGGGGTTAGTTAGGGACACCGATGTGTTTAGTGAGCGGTCAAGTGACCAGGGTTTATTTTTGTATTTCTTTTGTTTCTGTCACATTTATTTTTGTATATAGATTCAAATAAAAACCGCACCTTTTTGTTTTCCTCCTACCACCGTCTGCTGTGCCTAATTTTTTTTTTTGTGCCGAACCCATCCAGGGGGCCACACACACCCGCTGCCAGACTAAACTCCTCACATTTATATATATATATATATATATATATATATATATATATATATATATATATATATATATATATGAGATGGTTTTTGGTCAAAATTATTCTTTTTGTCAGGACAATTAGATTTAGTCCCTTGGACAAGTAATTTTTTTTCTATTTTCACATTTCTGACATAGTTCTGTACATAGAGCCTTTCTATTTATTTATTCACGTTTTTTTCTATTGGTTGATTTAAATGCACCTATGTACTTTTTCAGGTTCTTGAGGGAGTCTATTCCACATCAGCTCCTATTGTGATGAAGCCTTTCCATATCTGCAGTTAAATAGTTAAATCTCTTTACCTCTGTAACCATGTAACTATGTAGCACAGCATTGTGCAAGAAGGAAAGAGAGTCACATGCTCACCCACACACAGTACCAGCCTTTTCTCATTGCTCTGAAAGGCAAACATGATGGCTTGTAATAATAATAAGCATGAATGCACTGAACATGCTATATTGACCTTAAGCGCCAGTTCACACTAGTGCGCTGTGCGATATCACATGTGATTCGCACCGCACTGCAGTGCAAATCAAATGCGATGTTCGTGCAATGGGATTTCAGCCATACAGATAGTATGGCTGATATCGCACCCCATTTGGACCAAACGCACACAGGTCCCTTTTTTTGGTCCGCACCAGAATGGGGTCAAAAGGGTGTTCACACCTATGCTGCGATCCGATTCATGTCCTAACTATCAGTTCACAGTGCGATATGTGAGCTGAAATGGGAGTGTCGTTAATGTTGTATGACACTCCCTAGCAGTTTGCATATGGCAGTGTGAACTGCCGTGCAAGTCGGGTGCAATGCAGGAACCCGCAGTGGATTCACAGGGTTCCTGCATTGCACTGGTGTGAACCCAGCCTAAAGTGTTTGTTACCCTAAATAAAATGGATCTTGTTCCTTTAAAGCATGTCATACAGCACAGTGCTTGTGCTGTGTAATTTGGCTCACTGTATTACCTGAAATACCTGGTTAATCCTGCCTGGCTATACCCTCCCCTCTGTAAATTGACCATGGTGTATCAAGGCTGCTGAGCCCTGACACCATGGTCAGTTTACATGCCCCTGTCAGCCGCAGCTCTCCTGTCTCTCCTCTGTCCTCTCTCCCCCTCCCTCCCTGCCTGTTTGCTCTATGTTAAGCGCCCACTCCTTCCCCGGCTGCTGCTGTAAAAACGTTGAAAATCTTATATAATCCTCTTTGTCTTGTTATGCTAGATGCTCCTGTCTGTGTGATTTCCAAAAAAAAAAAAAATGCAGTTTATACCTGTTTTCAGAGCACCGATCGGCATTCATGTAACCCGCCGGCTCCCCCCTCTTTTCCTCCTGACTGACATCAGCAGGGGGGGGGGGTAAATCTTGGCCCTCGCCCGCTGCAGCTGTCAGAAGGGGAGAGCAAAGAGACAGGAGCATCTAGCATAACAAGACAAAGGGGATTATATAAAGTTAGCATTTTAACACTTTTCATAGCACAATAAAAAAAATAACTTACCATCGGTGGAACTCCAAAAATAACAACATTTGTATATGGTGAGAAATTTACCTAAAAAAAAAAAAAAAAAGTTTTACTACATGAATTTGGAATAAATAATTGGATGCTTTTGCAAAATAAATAATGATTTTTCTATGTAATTTAATGTATACAAATCCAAAGTAAAACCCAATTCTAGACCCTAACATTTTTTTTTTTTTTTTTTAAATAACGATTTTTATTTATATGTTTTATATAAATACAGTATACAGTTTGTGATACCACATATGCATTAAAAGGTCAAGACAAACACGTGCCAGGAAGTATGCAAACTATTCCCTCAACATGTGGGATCAGGAGGGATTGGGCCAAAGCCAGCATAATATGACTATGAGAAAAAAAAATACAATAAAGAAGTCACTCAAATAAGCATGTCAATAACCCTGGCATGATGAACCGTGTCATACAGGTAGTATCGCAGCCATCACTGCAACAATAGTCCATTAGAAGAAGGGGGAAAGAGGGAAGTGGAAAGAGAAAGAGAAGAAAGAAAGGAAGGAAATACAGAACAAGAATAGGTTCTAAGTTACCGTGTCCGCTCCCGCACCCGGCATATCCTCCCGCCGATGCCACTCCCTCCAGGCCATCACGCATCCTGGTCGTCATCCTCTCCATCAATTCCACATCCTTGACCCTTGCATATAGGGCTGTGGTTTTCTTCCAATTGAGGGCTATCAGGCACCTAGCTGCAGTTAGGATATCCCCAAGTAGTTTTTTATATGGTTTGGCAAGTTTAGGCTGAGAAATTCCCAGCAAAAACAAACAGTTTGGGGGCCAGGGGAATTGGCGTCTCAAAGAGACGGGTGAGCAATTGCTGTGTATATTGCCAGAACGGTGTAATGAAGGGGCAGGCCCAGTAGATGTGGAAGAGGGAGCCCCTGTCTTGGTGGCAGCGCCAGCATCGGTCAGAGACAGAGGGGTACATTTTATGTAATATATCTGGGGTCTGGTACCAGAAGAAGAGGACCTTATATGTGTTTTCTTTGTACAGGGTACACATGGATCTTTTGGCTGTCTGTCTCCAGATGGCCTGACAGGCTTCCGTCGACAGTGCCACTCCCAACTCCCTCTCTCACCTTAATATGTATGCATGTTTCCCCCTCACTGGCTATCATACTCATTTAAGTTCCGATATATATCCAAAATCAATCCACTTCGGTGGTGACCCTCCAGAACGATACGTTCAAATGGAGAAGGCTAGGAGAATTGAAGCCGAGGGGCTATAGTTTGGGCATAGTGCCTGATTTGTAGATGGCTACAGAACACCCCTCTTGGTAGATTGTGTTTCGTTTAAAGGCCCAAGAATGTCAGCAGCCTACGGGACCCCGGGTCGACCACGTGCCCAAAGTGGAATAAATTCTGCGAGGCCCAGGTCTAGGACATCTGGCGGGTTAGGCTATCTGGTAATTTAGGGTTGCAGATAAAGGAATTCAACAGGGAACACTCGGACTTAAGTGCCCTCTCCCGGGACAGCTTGCGCCAGAGCCCACACAGTAGGGACATTGATCCCAGTAGGCGGCAGGGGTCTACCTCCACACTCGCATCCCACAGATTATTTGGGTGAGCCGACGCCAACCAGATTTTTTTCTATTCCCGTCCACTTATTATAGGACCTCTGGGGGAACCACAAGACTATCGCCCGCAACTGTGCGGCCTGGTAGTATCTAACAAAGTCAGGGAATGCCAGTCCTCTGTCCCCACGCAACGCCATCATGACTGTACACGACCCAGCGCGAGGTCCTGGAGTGTTAACCGTACTAGGGCAATGCGCTTTTTATCTGGTTAGGCTGATGGCGTGAACGAGTCCGGAAGTGCGGCATCCACATAAGGAGGGCCAGGAGCCAGCGAGGCCGGGAGGCAGACTGCGGAAGACAGAAACAGAGAACTCTAGAAAGGAGAGAAAAAAAAAAAGGAGTGTAAGACCAATTGCAATAAACACATTAAACAACATCAAATAGACACTAATAGACCAAGGGGTCCTAGGCCTAAATAGTTCAGATCGGACTCCCCAACTGGGGGGCCTGAAAGTTCTGGTCAGGGAGACTCAGAAGGACCGAAGTCCAGGAAGGAACTCTAGTGGAATGCCACACGGGTGGGGGGGGGGTCAATAACCTCAGTTTCGACCAAAACGGAGAGGCTCAGTCCAGAGCAGCCCGAAAAAAAAAAAAAATGAAACAGGCGCCTTCAGGTGGAAAAGTTATATCATTAAGCGCGTTTGTCATCATGAGCAGAAAAAAGAGCTTGATGCCTGGTGTTGCCCAGCCGGGTAAAGTGGGTTAGGTGGACAGTACAGACGGGCGTCGGGGGGAAGAGTCTCCCATTTGGAAGCCCTCCAGACTTATGTTTGGTTGATTGTCTGGAGGACTCCGATCCTCTAGAGCACTTAGTTGGTGGGAATATTTGCCGGTGGAGGAGTGGGGGTAGCCACTAGGTCCCATTCCGGCAGTTGGGGGACGGGGATGCCCAAGGCGTCACAAAAGGAGTCTAGATTTTCTGGGTAGCGCAGGACTGCTGATTTCCCTTGGTGCTTGGCTGTTAGGCTAAAAGGCAATCCCCATCTGTAGGGAATATCCCTGTCTTTTAGAGTGAGTAAGAGTGGTTGCAGGAGTCTCCGTTTCTGTAGCGTGATCCACGATAGGTCTGGGTAGATTTGCACCTGGAGTTGTCACATACCAGGTTGCGGACAATGCGCGCCTTATGCATTACATCCTGCTTCACTGGGTAGGATTGTAGTCAGCAGATGACGTCTCTGGGCTTGGAAGCGGGGCCTTTTGGGCGCAGGGCCCTGTGGGCTTTGTCCATTTCAATGTGTTTGTCTGCGGGTTCCCCAAGGAGATCACTTGTAGAGTTTTCTGCAAATCTTTGGTGTCCTCTGTTTCTGGTAGGCCGCGTACGCGGATGTTATTCCGGCGTCCTCTGTTGTCCAGGTCTTCTACGTGACGCTGTATGTCGCGGAGCAGGAAGCGATGGTCTGAGTTCTGGATTTGGGTCTGGTGCACTGCCAGCTTGGTCTCCTGTATCTCCTCTTCAGCTGTTTCCACTCTGTCAGTCAGGGGTTTAAGGCCTGCCTGGATGTTCTTTTTTTTTTTTTCAAATAGCAGTTTTTTATTTTTTCGTAAAAGGTCAATACAAAATAAAGCAGCATATCAAGTGTAAAAGAAAAGGGGAGGTACAAAATTCCAGCTTAATGAGCTTACACAGTGGCTCCATAATTATTTGTACAATCAGTAACTTGTAAAACAGCTATAAATCAAAGGAGAGGGAAAGAAGAAAGAGGGGGTGGAGAGGGGGGAAGGGATTGGGAAAGAAAGAGAGGCGAGAGGAAAAAGAAAAAGAAGAAAAAGGAAAGAGGGGGGGGAGGCAGACAAGAAGGGCGGGGGTAGTGTTGTACCTCGGTGACCTGTTGTCGGCTCACGGCGGTTCCTCCTCCACACGCCACCTCTCCTAGTTAAGATCATGATCCTCTAACTGTCCCGAATCCTAGCCATCATTTTTCCATGAGTTCTACATCCTTGACCCTAGCATAGATGGCCTCTTGGGATGGGGGCATCGGTTTCTTCCAATGAAGCACCTCGCAGCTGTGGTAATGTGTCTTAACAGTTTCTTGTAGGGTTTAGCTATGTGAGGTTGGGATAGGCCCAGTAGGAATAGCTTCGGGGAGAGGGGTATGGGCGCCTCCAGGAGGCGAGACAGGAGCTCTCGTGTCTGAGTCCAGAACGGGACATTCATGGGGCAAGTCCAATATATATGGAACAGTGTGTCCTTAGCTTGGTTGCAACGCCAGCATCGGTCAGAGGTGGAGGGGTAAATTTTATGGAGAACGTCCAGGGTCAGGTACCAAAAGAACAGCACTTTGTACGTATTTTCCTTATAAAGGGGGCAAATAGAGCTTTTGGCCGCCTGCCTCCAAACCGCTCCCCACTCCTCCTCCGAGAGCACCTCCCCCAGTTCCCTCTCCCATCGGAGCATATAGGCGTGTTTACCTTTGTTTTGAAAGGGGTATTTGTTTAGGATTTGGTATATATCTGATATAAGGCCCCTTCGGGCTGTGCCCTCGAGTATGATACGCTCAAATGGGGTTGGTTTCGAGAATAGGAGCCGGGGGGCTATTGTGTGGGCGTAATGGCGGATCTGTAGGTAGCTGAAAAAAGCTTGTCGTGGGATATCATGTTTGGCTTGGAGATCAGTGAAGGAGTGCAGGGTGCGAGACCTGGGGTCTACTAAATGACCGAAGTAGAAGAGATTCCATGAAGGAGCTGCGGTGGCTCAACGCGATTGGCACTGCGCTGACAAGCCATTCACCTCTGCAGCTAGGGGTTCGGATCCCGCTCTCGGCTACATGTGAATTGAGTTTGGTGGTCTCAGCCCGGCTCCTGGTGGGTGTGCTATGCGAGGTAAGCCTGCGCTTAGTACGCCAACCCCCCTCCCACAAAAACCACCACACTTACACACGCACTCGAAATTGGGTTAACATGCACGCACTCTGACCACGCGGTCTCTAAAAAGAGAGGCGAAGGACTAATGGGGCTGGTTGAGCGGGCAAATCCTCTCACTCCCTTATAGGGAGTCCCTCTGCCCCTTTGGGCTTCAAAGCGGAGCAGGTAGGACGGGCTGTGTGGGAGGACCCCCTCACACCCGCCATTGCCACCCGGGGCATGGAGAAAGGTGGCAGATTGCCTCTGGGGGAGGCCTGCCTACTCCCAACTCCTGCAGTCCGGCTCCTCTCGAGAGTACACGCACAAAATACACTTTAAAAAAAAAAAAAAAAAAAAAAAAAAAAGAAGAGATTCCGTGAGGCCCAGGGCCATGACATCTGGTGGGTGAGACTCTTCGATAGTTTAGGGTTATAGAGAAAGGAGGTCAGCAGGGAACTATCAGACTTAAGTTGACAGTCTTGGGCTAGCCTCCTCCATATGCGTTGAAGCTGCTGCATGGAGCCCAGTAAGCGTCCGGGCTCCACTGCCGCGTTCGCGTTCCAAAGGAGATTATAAGGGTGTATTGGTGCTAGCCAGATCTTTTCCACCTCCGTCCACCTATTGTAGGACGTCTGGGGAAACCACGATGCCACCGCTCGGAGTTGTGAGGCCTGGTAATATTTAACCAGGTCTGGGAAGGCCAGGCCTCCCTCGGTTCGCGCGGCCGTCATAACCGAGCGTGGGATCCTGTGGCGCCTGTAGTTCCACACATACCGGAGGAGATCTGCTTGTAGGGCATGCAAATGAGTACACGGGACCGGGACAGGGAGGGTCTGGAAGAGGTACAGCAGTTTTGGGAGGATCACCATCTTAATGGCCGCTATCCGGCCCATAAGGGATATCTGGTGGGACTTCCATTTATGGATCAGCGCCCTGATCGAGCTATAGAGGGGAGGGAAATTGGCGTGGTATAGGGATGCAAAGTTCGGGGTCAGATGGACCCCCAGGTATTTCAGGGAGGTTCGCTCCCAGTGATACGGGAAGACGGACTGTAAGTGTAAGGTCTCTGGTTCGGGCATGTTAATCGGCATGGCCATGGACTTGGAGGTGTTTTTTTTTTATATAATGGTATTTTTATTTCCAAAAGTTTAAAATACAAAAGTATTCAAAAAATATTCAAAGAACATTGACAGCGCGACATATCCAAAACAAATAGACTGGGAGAGGGAGGAGAAAGGGGAAGGGGTAGGGGAGGGGGAAGGTAAGATGAAAAACAATATACACAGCATTAACTGGGCACTAGCAAGCAACTCTTCAGGAATAGTGATCAAGAAAAAAAGAATGTAGAAAATAAAAAAAAAGAAAAAAGGCAGGAGGGCATCCCGCCCGCCCCGGACATTCGGGTCCAAGTGGGCAGGCCTCCCCCACAATAGCGAGGGGTGGGACATCCTCTAGCCCCAGTTCCTAAATAAATGCTATCCGATCCACTACAGTAACACCAATAAGCATCTTACTACATCGCATGCCAGGACCATAATGAAGACAATTTATAGAGAGGTACTAACACAAAGAGAGAAGGGTTACAAGGAAGGAGAAAGAAGGAAACCAAGAAAGAGAAGAGGTAGAAAGTAAGAGAGGCAGAAGCATACAAACCATCCCACGACTCAGTCATGTGTGAGATGTAGCCGTCCTCAAGAAGCTTCCGAATTGGTCAACCGACGGTGCGCCTGGACGAGTCTCCCAAAGGACGGATCTGCCAGGGTGAGCAGAGCTTCATCCAAACTGGACGAGATCACAGCAGTATCATGGACATGGGCCTTCCATTCTGCCCAGGTTGCATCAAATTGTTCACGGGTGTCCCTACAAACTGCAAGCCAGCTCTATGCCTCCATGATCTCCCCCACCCTTCCCAACCAGTCCTGCTCGCTAGGGATATGCAGGCTCTTACAGTGAATTGGTATGAGACGTTTAGCTGCATTGAGGAGGTGGGGGAGAGCACTCTTTTTATACCGGGATAGAGATACAGGGGGAATATGGAGCAGGAAATGTTGAGGCCGAGCCGGAATATCTATACCCAGGCCCTCAGAGATGTGTTTGCCCACCATATCCCAAAATGGCCGGAGCGCCGTGCACTCCCACCAAATGTGGAGGAACGTGCCTTTTTGCCTGCATCCCCTCCAGCATACCTCGGAGGCGGTAGGGAAAATCTTTGCCAGCGTAGTGTGTACTCTATACCACCTGGATAGTAGTTTATAATTATTTTCCTGGGTCCTCGAGTCTACTGAGCTCGAGTGAGTGAGACGATACAGGTGAAAAAGCTGTTCCTCAGTAAATTCAGTATGTAAATCCCTCTCCCACTCCCTGATAAAATGGGGCTTGGAGGAAGGCGACGCACCCTCCAGCATCCCGTATAGAGCTGAGACTGCATGGGGCAGGGGGTCCGCTGAGGCCCACATGCTTTCAAACACCGTCAAAGAGGTTCTAATCCGTGCCATCCTGTGGTTCTTAGTCACAAAAGTTTCCAATTGGCGGTGTCTCCAGAAATCAAAAGGGAAGCTGCCAAACCTTTCCCGTAAGGTGTCAAGCGGTAATAAGGCCCCACCCTCCACAAATTTGGCCAGGTTAAAAATTCCATCGCTCACCCAAGTACCAAGGGAGGCCCTCAGCTCTCCAGGGGCAAACCAAGGAAACCCATATACTGGCGCCAAAGGAAGACGTCATAAGCGCCAAGCCCAGGCTTACGTTTAGCTTATCCCACAGGCTCAAGGAGTGAGTCGTCAGAGGGGACACCCACTCCGAAAGCCCCCTGTCCTCCGCAGGCACCCAGGGTGCAGAAGACAAGTCTCGCCCAGCCATAGTTTTTTCTAGGGGGACCCATAACTTGAGGGACGTGTGGAACTTCCAATTTAGAATACGTTGCAGTGCAATCGCCTGGTAATACTGAGGGATGTTCGGTATACCCAGACCCCCACGGGGCTTAGACCGTTGTAATATTGACATTGCCAGTCTGGGTTTCTTGCCCCCCCACACAAATTTGATAAAAAGGCTGCGGAGTTCTGCGAAAAAGTGTCTCGGCAAGCGTATAGGTACCATTTGCAATAGGAAAAGGATGCGTGGCAACACGGTCATTTTCAGAATATTCGTCTGACCTACCCAAGTGAAAGGTGCCCTGTCCCATGTCCGAAGATCCTGGGTAATAGTGTTAAGGAGGGGTGCATAATTAAGTTTATATAAAGAATCAAAGTGGCTGGGGAGCTGTATCCCCAAGTACTTCATAGAGGGGGTGGACCATTTAAAGGGGAAGGAGCCCTTCAGGGAAGATACCAAAGACTGCGGTACAGTGATCAGCAATATTTCGGACTTCGTAAGGTTTATTTTAAAGTTGGAGACCTCCCCATATGAGGTCAGTTCCCTCATCGGGACCGGCAGCGAGACAAGAGGGTCAGTGACATGAAAAAGTATGTCATCCGCGTATGCAGATAATTTGTGTTCAAGGGAGCCCGTCTGCACCCCCTTGACGTCCGGATTCGCTCTGACCCTCTGCAGCAATGGCTCCAGGACCAACGCGAATAGAAGAGGCGAGAGCGGGCACCCCTGTCTCGTGCCGTTCTGAATGGGGAACACCGCGGAGAGGCCACCATTTACCTTAACCTGGGCTGTAGGGGAAACATATAGGGTGGAGATCCAGCGCAACATCTGAGGGCCTAAACCCATCCTCTCAAGGACCGCATGGAGAAAATCCCAGTTCACGCGATCGAATGCCTTCTCCGCGTCTGTGGACAAAATCAAGTAAGGAGGCATCCGATCGCGCGAGTGTGCCCAGTGTATAAGCTGCAGGGCCCTGTTAGAGTTGTCTCTAGTTCCCGACCCACTACGAAGCCAGTCTGGTCAGCATGTATCAGGTTGGGGAGAAGGTGCTTGAGTCGGTTAGCCAATATTTTAGAAAAGATTTTGAGGTCTGTGTTTAAGAGAGAGATTGGTCTATAGCTCTGCGGTTGGGTGGGGTCCTTGCCGTATTTAGGTAGAACTGTGATGTGCGCCATTGAGGTCTCCTGAGGGAGGCTGCCAGTGGTCGCTAGGGAGTTAAGGAGGGCACAAAAAGGGGGTCTGTAGCGTCTCAAAAAACTTCAGGTAATAAGCCTTAGTGAAACCGTCTGGCATAGGGCTCTTGCCAGAGGGCAAAGATTTAATAGTGGCCAATATTTCCGACGGGGTGATGGGACGTTCCAGCTCTGACACCTGTTCCGAGGAAAGGGAAGGGAGCCCAACCGACGCGAGGTATTCAGCAATTTTGGCCCGTTTGAGAGTCGCTTCAGCAGGGAGGAGGCGGAATCCAGGTTATATAGAGATTCGTAATATTCTCGAAACAACGAGGCGATTTTTGAGGTGTGCTGTGCAGGATCGCCCCTAGGGGACAGAATTTTGTGCACATGAGCCAAAAGCCTCTTCTTCCGAAGAGCGCGATCCAACAACCTGCCACATTTGTTGCCCTGCTCGTAATATGTATGGGCCATATACCGCAACCTGCGATTAATTTTGCGATCAAGCAGTTTCGAGAAAAGTAATCGAAGCTTGTTTAAACGACTGAGTTCGACCGGGCCCGGCGTCTTGTGATTAAGCTCCGCTTGCCTAAGCGCTTGTAGTACCCGCTGGAAGTCCGCCTGCCTCTCTTTGTTCAGTTTGGCACCCCAAGCAATGAAAGTGCCACGAACCACCGCCTTGTGACTCTCCCACAGGGTGCCCTCACTGGGGCATGGTCGGATATGGTGATGTGGTCGATAGTTGCTCCCAGTAGAAGGTCTAGGGCGTCCTGGTCCACCAGTAGCATGTCAATTCTAGTATATACTTTATGAACACTAGAAAAATAACTATAGTCCCTATCTGTGGCGTGAAGGGCTCTCCAGCAGTCCACCAGCGTATGGCCCTGGAGGGTCTTCTTAAAGTGCCGCAAAAAGGCATTGGAGTGGGTGGACCTGTTCGTCGAGGTGTCTAATAGGGGGTCCGGGCTGATGTTAAAGTCACCCCCCAAGATTAATCTCCCCTCCCGGAAATCTGCGAGCTGGGCAAGGGTCTGGTCTATGAATGTAAGTTGTTGTACATTGGGTGCGTACAGTGTTGCAAAGGTGTATGTCTGTCCCATAATCGTGCCCTTCAAGAACACCTAGCGTCCCTGTGGGTCCACCCTATGGTCTGAGGGTTGAAACTGGCAATGTCTGTGTATGGCGATGGCCACACCCCTAGATTTGGGCTTTGGGGAGTTGCTAAGATACCATTACGAGTCCGTAAAATGAATCTCTTGCAGGAAGAGCACCTGGGCCCCCAACCTTTTTATTTCTAACCAGAGCCTATTCCGCTTGTTAGGGGAGCATAGCCCACGAACATTATATGACACTACCTTAACCGTAGCCATGAGGAAGCGAGGAGAATCGTCCAGGCGCTAATTCCGGTCTGCGAGGGCTGGTCTGCCTTCCTGAAAGTGGAGGAGAAGACAAAAGCAAAGAAAGAGAGGAGAAAGGTAGAAGGGAAAAAAGAACAAAAAAAAAGGAGCATTAGTAACACATATAATAAAAAAAAAACACTACAAATCTCGGGTCCGCGTGAGCCAAGGGTATACAAAAGGGCGAGACCCTAAACTGTTTGCCCAGCCCAGGCAGCCCACCAGAGAGTGAAGGGCAACCAAGGCAAGGCAAAGTGCCCAAATCAGGGCAAGTACCCATAGTGGAGAGTCGTGATCAGACATAGGAGGTCAGGAGGTTCCCGCTCCCCACATAGAAATAAGCAACAAAAGTCCAGTATTCCACCGCCTGGGGGGGGCTCCGGACAAGCCAGAGGCGCCTATCTAAAAATAAACCATGTTGAGCAAGAACCAAGGGGCCGCCACCCCATCAGCAAATAAATGCCCCACCAGATGGCGGGGAGACTGCGAGAAAAAAAAAAGTGATAAAGTCCCACAGCAATCGGCAGTAAACAACAAAACGAAAAATTAGAACCAGCCAATACTGTGTAAAAATTTGTAACAGATGCAAAAGAAAAAAGGACCCGGTCGGGCCCTCAAAACGTTCAGGTCCCAGAGAAAAACTTGAGAGGTCAGAGTGGAGCAGCGAACAGCATCCAAAGCCAACAGCCGACGAAAGTCAGTTCCTGTAAAGATGGGGGACTGCGCCGATCCTCAATCCCCAGCTGGGGATCCCCGCCCCACTGCCACTGATGAGGAGCGTTTACGACCCCGCGAGCCCCTGACCTGCTGCCAGGGCTGGGGAACAGCCACCGTCTGGACATTAGAAGTCAGTCGCCAGTCCGTGAAGTCAACCGGATCAAGTTGCAGCTGCGACAGGAACCGCGGAAGATCATTCTTATTGCGTAGAATGGCGGTTTTGCCATTTCTGCCGGCTTGGAGACTAAACGGAAACCCCCATCTATACTTGATGCCTGCAGCCTGTAGTGATTCCAGAAGGGGGGACAGAGCCCTGCGCTGCATCAGGGTACGGTGTGACAAGTCCTGATAGAAGAATAACCGGGCACCGTCAAAGTAAAAAAAGGGGCGTTTGCGCATCAGCTGCATAATTCGGTCCTTGACAGTGTATCTATGAAGCTTGCATATTTTGTCACGTGGGTTCTCTGCATCCTGCGATGGAGGTCTGAGGGCCCTGTGAGCCCTGTCAATTTCCACTTTATCATCAGGCGAAAGGCCCAGTAGCTCCCTGAAAATGCCTTGCAAGGTCGGAATGATATCACTGGCCCCCGTGGCCTCGGGCAGACCCCGGATGCGAATGTTGGACCTACGGCTGCGATTTTCATAATCATCCAGCTGTGTGATTAAGGCCTCAATGTGGTGGTCCTGGGCCATACACCTGTCCCTTAGCTGGTTAATGGTAGGCAAGGCCTCATCCACGATCTGCTCCAAAGTCTCCAGCCCAGCTGGGTAGTGTCAGTTTTCAATTGCTCAATGTCCTGTTTAAAGGCCTTTTCCACCCTAGTGGCAAAACGGTCGAGCTCTTCTCTGGTAGGGAGGGACAGGATGTGCTGCCTCAGGTCAGCTGCATAAATGATCGCTGCATATCTTGCGGGATGGGGGTCTGTTGTAGAGAGGTGTTGAAAAGCTTGGTCATGTGGGGGAGAAGCGTGGGGAGGAAGGTCTTGTAATATTCGTATGGGAACCCATCTGGGCCCGGGGATTTGTGGGCGGGTAGGGCCTTAATGGCCAGAGTCAGCTCCTCATCTGTGATGGGGGCATTAAGGGAGGCCAGGTCAGCCGGTTGTCAGCCGGTTGTAGCCGAGGAATGCCCGCCCGTGTCAGGTATTATGTCATCCTATCTAAGGTCGGGGGAGAGTGGGTTATGTGGGATTTCCGGCTTGTTGTACAAGTCTGTGTAAAATGCAGCGAATGCATCCGCAATACTTTGAGGGTGGGATAAAATATTGCCCGATCTATCCTGGACCTGGTGCGGGGTGGAGGCGAGCGAGCGGTCAGCTAGTTTCCTCGCCATAGTATACCTGTCGTAGACGAACCAGGGCTTTCTCGACTGGACCCAGCGCGAGGTCCCCGGAGTGTCGACCGTACTAGGGCAATTTCGCTTTTTATCTGGTTAGGCTGATGGCGTGAACGAGTCCGGAAGTGCGGCATCCACATGAGGAGGGCCAGGACCTAGACTCCCCTCTAAGGCCTTGTACACACGACGGGAAATATCCGCTGTAAACGGTCCCCGGACCGTTTACAGCGTATATTTGCGCCGGGATGTTTTGATCCGATGGCTGTACACACCATCGGATCAAATTCCCCGCCGGCGGATAGCGCGGTGACGCGGCGGTGACGTTGACGCCGCCACGGACCGCCACGTCACCGCACCAGGAGTAAACCTTCGCGCGCCGTCGGATCCATTCACAGGTACGGCATGTGCGGCAAGATGTCCGCTGGTTTGCCGTACTAACCAGCGGACATATCTGCCAGCCAGCTATCCGGCGGAAATATTTCAAAGCATGCTTTGGAATTTTTCCGCCGGATGAATCCAGCAAAAAGCGTCCGTTTGCCCCTACACACGAGGGGATTTTTCCGCTGAAATGGTCCGTCGGACCATCTTCAGCGGATTTATTCCCTCGTGTGTACAAGGCCTTACTGCAGTAGAAGCCGGAGCAGCACTAAAACAAATGAAACCGGGGAAAAGCCCGGGCCCTGGTGGTATGACGGTCGGATACTACAAATCATATGCCCACCTTCTTATCCCCTTTTTCATCACGGTCTCAACTCTTTTGCCTCTCCTACCGCTCCTCCCCGAGACCTGCTGACGACTCATATAGCCGTAATCCCGAAACCGGGAAAAGACCCCTCTTTGGTAACGAACTACAGGCCTAAATCGCTCTTGAATGTGGACCTCAAATGGTACGCTAAGATGCTTGCTATTCGACTTCTTCCCCTCTTACCCCGACTGATTGACCTAGACCAGGTTGGCTTTATCCCTGGCAGGGAGGCAAGGGATAATACCCTTAAAGCTATCTCCATCCACCACTGGCTAACATCGACTCGACAAACTGGATTCTTTCTTTCCCTTGACGTGGAGAAGGCATTCGATGGGGTGGCGTGGGATTACATGACAGAGACGTTAACTTTTTTGGGTCTCCCTCAGCGTATGCTCCATTTCATTCTTGCGCTCTACGCCAATCCCACTGCCAGAGTCCGTGTTAACGGCCACCTATCGGATGCTTTCTCTATCACAAACGGCACCCGTCAGGGTTGTCCTCTTTCCCACTCATATTTGTCCTCACGCTTAAATCACTCCTGTGACGCCTTAGGTCCAACCCAGACATAAAGGGGATTGACATCGACCGCCATGTACGAACTTTATTTGGAATGGACTCAGACCTCGGATAAGCTTCGACAAGCTCACCATCCCTAAGCTGAAAGGGGGCTTGGGTCTCCCAGATCTATTTAAATACCACCATGCATGTCACATCCAAGGCTTGGGTATGATTGGAACATTTGTTCTCGTCTGTCCTGTTGGTCCTTACCCCATGGATCTCGACTAACAGCATTCCCCCTTCATGTCCAACTCACCCTCTCATTTCCCCGATGCGGACTACCTTCAGAATGGCTTGTTCTAAATACCGGATCTCCTCTACTGGCCCCACTTAAGAGCAACCCAAATTTTACTCCGGGTCTCTCTCCCACCTTCTTATCGGAGGCTTGGCCTCACGCCCAGATGCGTGCACAACATTTCTTCGAGAACAATCGTCTGCTCTCCCATGAAACCCTACTGTCTAGGATGAGGAACCAAATGTTCCTGTTCTGGACGTATATCCAACTCAGGTACGTTTTCGATAAACCACGCCCGAAACCGGCCTGGTCCCATCAGCTCACCCCCTTTGAAACATTATGCTCGAGTCTCGACCCTTTGACCCATCTTATTTCCTCTACTTATACTTTATTGTTCCCCGATTGCAGACCTAAAGACAATTGGGCCAGCCGGAAATGGGATACGGAACTTTCAATAGAGCTAACAGACCAGATTTGGGAAGCTGTGTACTCCTGCATTCATAAAGGGACGGTCAACGTACACACTCAAGAAAATGCCTTTAACATTTTTTCGAGACTCCCCTAAGACTGCACACCATCTACCCCTCTGTTTCCCCTCTCTGTTGGAGATGTGGAGCCGAACCGGGCTCCTTACTGCACATCTAGTGGTCGTGTACTAAACTACAACCATTTTGGACTGAGGTCCATCGCGTCACAACTCCATAACGACCTATGACCTGGACTTCTTGCCGGCGCAGTTTCTACTCCACCACTCCAACATACCCCCAAGGGTCTATTTCTGTTCTCTGGCAATGCAGCACAACTCTGCATTCCCGTGAAATGGCGATCTCCAGAACCTCCGATTGTAGCCGACTGGTTCAGACGCATTAATCAAACTTCAGATATGGAAAACCTGATTCACCAGGCTCATGATACACCCTCTACCTACACAAAATCTTGAGCCTGCTGGATACACTTTACATCGAAAGACGAATATAAGCAGATAAGAGCTTAGCGGATGTCCGAGAGCTGTGGTGGGAGCCTCTACATCTCCCGCGTCCATTATCTAGCCCCCCCCTCCTCATCAGTTGCAACCGCTCTGCCCTCCCCCATATTGTACCTTCCTCAGTTTATACATTGCAATTGTACCGCAGACCCTCTAGAATTTATTCTACACCCATTTTATATTGCTCCCCCCGTACATGCCTTAACTCCCTCACATCTCCCTATTGATAATATATCCCTGTTCTCTCTCATTAAACACCGTCTATACATTGTTTTTCATATCTCTGCCGTTCAAGTTTTTTTTTTTAAAGGTGTTTATTTTTAGATTTTGCAATGAAAGTTACAGAGTAACACTAACCCAGTACAGGCCGCAATTACAGCACAAAGAGTAAACAACCATATCCGCACACATCATAAAACTGAGGTAACAGCAGTCCATACCTATGAAAACAAAAAACCCCACAGACATACGAACATACAACCAAACAGCCATACACTCACACACACACCAACAAGCAAAAAAGGCAGCAGACAGTGACCATGTAACAGCAGTGTACCCAAAGTATACATATAAGGAAATACATTTGTAACAAAAAAAAAAATATATATATATATATATATATATATATATGTGAGGGATTAACTCGATAGTGGGTGTGTGTGACCCCCTCTACACGCTGAACTGTACAAAAAGGCACTTGAGAATGACTGAAAACAAATTGTATGGTTTATTTTTCCATCTTGCGGGATACACGTGCAAGCATCAAAACAGTATAAACAAAACAAAACACAAAATAAACCCTTTCCACTTGGGGCGTCTACCTTCCCAACACAGGAACCTACCTATTGAGTCTGGCACAGCCTACTGCTGGGCAGACACTGCTGGTCCTACAGCAGAAAACAACAAAAAAGTCTTTGATATTTCTCACACAGAAATATCCATCAGCACCTCACCTCTTCAGAAGTGCTGGTGACTGCTCCTTCACTCACACAGCCTCAGGAATGCAGCAGTCGTTATCCTTAGGCTATATTTATAGGGGCTTTAATTGCTTCATTTTGAACAGCTGAAGGCTTCTAACTCCCCAAACCTCTCTGGCCATTTCTACAGCAGACGCCCAATAGTAATTGGTGTATTGTCTACACAAGGCAGAAAACAAAAAACCCCACAGACATACGAACATACAACCAAACAGCCATACACTCACACACACACACCAACAAGCAAAAAAGGCAGCAGACAGTGACCATGTAACAGCAGTGTACCCAAAGTATACATATAAGGAAATACATTTGTAACAAAAAAAAAAAATATATATATATATATATATATATATATATATATATATATATATATTGTAAGGGGTTAGCTCGGTAGCGAGGGTGTCTGACCCCCTGGATGGGTTCACTACACACTGAACTATACAGAGAGGCAGCCGAAGATGGTTGAAAACAAGGAGTTTGGTTTATTCTTCCATATTGCTGGAAACAAGTGCAAGCATCCAAACAGCATAAACAAAACAAAACATAAAATAAACCCTGGCCACTTGGGGCGTCTACCTTCACCATACAGGAACCTATCTATGGAGTCTGGCACAGCCTACTGCTGGGCAGACACTGCTGGTCATACAGCAGATAAACAACAGTCTTTTTGATTTTTTTATCACACAGAAAAATCAACAACCACCTCACCTCTTTAGAAGTCTTAAACAAAAACCTAGCCGTGTCTCGGCTCTAACTACACGGTATATATGCAGGGCCTAACTATCAAACTAAACAAGCCTACCACTTCTCAGCTTAAACACAAACTTCTCACCAGTTTTCCAGCAACCTCCTTGTTCTCACAGATCCACGCTATCTGTTTCCCAGGACAGAGCAAAAGCTGTCTGCTCAGGTGAGCTTATATTGGCCTGGGGGAGAGGGCCAACACCTGAACTGGATCAGGGATCAGAGATCCCTGAATGTGTAAGAGAGGAGCCTGGGAGAGGTTTAAACCCCAAACTGGACTTTCCCAGGCTCTCTCTGGGACACTCTGCTACAATATATATATATATATATATATATATATATATATATATATGTGAGGGATTAACTCGATAGTGGGTGTGTGTGACCCCCTCTATGGGTTCACTACACGCTGAACTGTACAAAAAGGCACTTGAGGATGACTGAAAACAAATTGTATGGTTTATTTTTCCATCTTGCGGGATACACGTGCAAGCATCAAAACAGTATAAACAAAACAAAACACAAAATAAACCCTTTCCACTTGGGGCGTCTACCTTCCCAACACAGGAACCTACCTATTGAGTCTGGCACAGCCTACTGCTGGGCAGACACTGCTGGTCCTACAGCAGAAAACAACAAAAAAGTCTCTTTGATATTTCTCACACAGAAATATCCATCAGCACCTCACCTCTTCAGAAGTGCTGGTGACTGCTCCTTCACTCACACAGCCTCAGGAATGCAGCAGTCGTTATCCTTAGGCTATATTTATAGGGGCTTTAATTGCTTCATTTTGAACAGCTGAAAGCTTCTAACTCCCCAAACCTCTCTGGCCATTTCTACAGCAGACGCCCAATAGTAATTTGTGTATTGTCTACACAAGGCAGAAAAGTATCTTCCATCTGGGACAACACACACAGATTTACCTGACTTCCTGTCACAATATATATATCATAAACAGGACAGGACAGAGGGGAAATGA
Organism: Rana kukunoris; assembly: GCA_029574335.1. Taxonomy (NCBI): domain Eukaryota; kingdom Metazoa; phylum Chordata; class Amphibia; order Anura; family Ranidae; genus Rana; species Rana kukunoris. The sequence goes on from CM056053.1 coordinate 200,171,814, forward strand.
GGGGGAGAACCACCCGGAGGGGACCCACCCACAACCCCACCAAATCAGTGGGAGAGTTGCGAGGAAATTACCCCCCCCCCCAGAAGTCCTCCGAAACATCCAACCATGGCTGCCACACTTTTCAAAATTTCTTAGGGCATGCCCTACTCCTATACACCAATTTAAATTTGGGGAGGAGACTGTGAACAATATTAAAAAACAAACTGATCGAGAGGGGACCCACATCCTTCCAGTGAAGCAGTATAGTTTTCCTTGCATAGATCAACAGAGTATGTAACAAAATCCTAGGGTGAGATCGGAAAAGTGATCATTCGATACCCCCAAGAGTCCAACCTCCGGAGTATGAGGCACTTGAAAATGTAACTTGTCAGCAAAAAAGGCGAACATATCAGTCCAAAATGTTGTGAGTCCTGGACACGAACAGAACATATGAAACCAGTCAGCAGCCACTGTGCCACACCTAAGACGGGCAGCATCCCGACCCAGACCCATTTTAACCAACCGAACAGGTGTATAATGTAAATGATGCACATACTTAAATTGTATCAACAAATCCGCAGTGCTAATAATATCCTGAAAACATACCTCCATGGCCTCCTCCCAATCCTCCTCAGAAAGATCAGGCATAGATACCAATTATCTGTGGTGAGAATTCTGAAAGGGATCAGCCCTCACCCTTTGAAGACAGCCATAAAAGGTTGTCACTAACTTGGTAATGTCAGGAGCTGATGTTAGGTTTTCAATGGAAGTTTCTGAAAGCTCTATGGTCAAGGACCCAAACTGCGTCCTGAGGGCATGTCTCAGCAATAAATACTTAAAGAAGAATTTGTTGTCAAGACCATAAGTAAGTCTGAGTGTCTCAAAGGACATCAACGTATCCTCCATCACAATATGAGAAAGATGCGTTATTCCGAAACGGGCCCACCATGTTAAGTCCATGTGACCAAAGAGCTCCGGAATGTTCCAGTTTTGCCATAGAGGAGTCCAGGGTGACATACCAGAAGGGGGACTGCGACAGCAGCCTCCCACTCTCCCTCCAGGCCATAAAACTGACCTTAACAGGAGAGAGTCTGGAGCCACCCGAACCTCGAAACCTATGTAATTCATCCCGCAGGGAAGTAGGAGGCACACAAATATATAACAGAAGAGCAGTAGCCGGAGTCTGTGCGTCAAAGTGTAGCCAATCATGGACATAGGCGAGCTGGGAGGCGAAAATATAGAGTCGCAGGTTCGGGCAAGCCAGGCCACCCATGGCCTTGGCCACCTGAAGGGAATACCTGGCAATACGGGGGAGACCGCCATTCCATAAAAAAACGAAAAGAACCGAGTCAAGTTTCGCAAAAATAATTTTGAGAGAAAAACCAGGGAGGCACGAAAACAAAGAAATTTAGGCAAAAAAATTATTTTAAATATATATATAGAACCAATTAAATTTAGGAGCAACAACATCCAAGTACGAAATGTATCCGTCATTTGTTGGTTAACAGGGGTAACATTAAGGTCTTCATATCTAGAGAGGTCCGCATGTATCTGGATACCAAGATATTTAAAGGACTGTGATAATTGGATGTGTGACCCCTGTAGATAGGCCAGTGGATACGGAGGGCCAATTGAAAAGGCCTGGGATTTCTCCCATCCCACCCGAAGCCCAGAAACCACACCAAACTCATCGACCACCTTCAACAACGCATGGAAGGAACATTCCTTGCCATCAAGGTAGATCAGGGCATCGTCCGTATAGAGAGAAATCTTCTCTTCCAGCAGACCAGACCGAATGCCCCCAATCTCAGACGTCTGTCGCACCGCCAAAGCCAAGGGCTCAATGGCCAGAGCAAACAGAAGTGGAGAGAGAGAGGGCACCCCTGTCTTGTGCCCCTTTCCAGAAAAAAAGGACGAGATATAACCCTAGCCCTCGGAGCTGCGTATAACAAACGGGCCCATTTAATAAATCCCTGTCAAATCCCCATCCGAGCCATAGTTTCCCAGAGGAAGGACCAGCTCACAGTATCGAATGCACATGCGTTCCGCTCTGTGAATGTGTAAGAACAGTCTGCGGATATTGTCATATGTACTCCTGCCAGGCATAAAGCCAGATTGATCAGGTGGTATTAGGGTAAGAATAACCATCTGAAGTCTGAGGGCGAGTATTTTTGCTAAAATTTTGGAGTCATTATTCAGGAGCGATATGGGTCGGTAAGAACCACATTGCAGCCTGTCCTTACTGGGTTTGGGTATTACTACAATAAGGGCCTCATTCATAGAATCCGGTAATTTTCCCAATGTAAGAGAGTCCTGATATACCTTAAGCAGCTTAGGGGTCAGTTCCTCTATGTGTGTCCGATACCATTCCAATGGAAGTCCATCCATATCCGGAGTCTTATTGGGAGGCAGAAGGCGAATGGCCTCAACAACCTCCTTCAGGGAGATGGGTCTATCCAGCATGGATGCTTGGGATTCACTTAGTTGTGGGAAGGTGAGAGTTTCAACGAAACCCACAAAGTCAGGTTCCGCCGGGGTCACCCCACCCCTGTACAGTGTACTATAGAAGTCTGCAAAGGTCTGGTTTATGGTTAATGCATCTGAAGTGAACGCTCCATCTGGGAGCTGAATAGTCGATATCGAGGAATCCTGAAATTCCGTATGGGCAAAATAGGCAAGGAGCCTACCATTTCTCCCCCCCCCCCCATGTTCCAGGATACGAGCAGAGAGATAAAGCTGTTGTTTCTCTGCCGTTCAAGGTTGATCTCGCGCCCTCATGGTTGTTTCCTTCTGTTTTATTATTTCCACGGCACGTTTTAGCTTACGTGGGCAACCATCCTAAAGTGCTATTTTCAATTGGTGTACCTTACGATTACCTTTGTTTCTTGTTCATGTTACGTGGCAGCTGCGTCCACGAATATGCTTACCTTTAATACATTGTCAATGCACATCTTTCGATACAATAAAATATTGAAACAAAAAAAACATACAACAGAAACTATCCAAATGACCCTGATCAAAATTTTACAAATTCTTGGGCTGTCTTGCATGAACTGCACGTTTGAGATCTCCCCAGAGTGGCTCAATGATATATATATTTTTTTTCAAACAATTTTTATTGAGATGTTTTAAGACAACATACAGAAATGCATATAGTATATACAAAGATGGTACAAAATAGGAATTACAGTTGGGAACAGGCAAACAGGTACGTTATGCAGAACAAAGGAACTTCAGTATCACAGTAATTAGCAGTACTACCAAAACTCAATCCATAAAACGTAACATCCGTGGCCCATTAAAGGAAATAGTAGGAGTGTGACGGCAAGCAGTAAGGGTAGGGCCCTATATCCAATACCACTAGGAGAGGTAAAGATACAAAGACCTGCTGGAGTCCCTATGATTTGACCTCCATCCCCCCCCACCCCTATCAGGATCTATCTGTGGGCGGGGGAGGAGGCCCATGGAGATTGGCGACAGGGGGTTATAAGCAGGGCTCCTGCATCAAGACTAACGAAACCTCTAGTGGGTGCGGGAGGTCCAATCCGTACGAGATGGAGGGACACTGAGACCTGTAACAGTACCTGAGGTCGTGATATATCAAAAAGAGGGTCGCTTAACATGGACCATCAAAGAGTCCCTGTAGTGGATCCAGCAAGCCCATGTTTGATAAAATCTGTCGTGCGTGTCATGTGCCTGGTGTATAAGTTGTTCCATTTCTTCGATCTTGCACACTCTGGCGTGCCAGTCCTCGAGTGTTGGGGGTAAAATGGTTTTCCAACGTAATGGAATGCATTGAGTGGCCGCATTTATGAGGTGCATGGCGAGAGATTTGTGGTATTGGGATCTCGACAGGGGGGTGTGGTGCAGTAGGTATTGGGCCGGGGTGAATTCCACCGCTAGCGTCGTGATATTGACTATGCGATCATGTATCTCTCTCCAAAACGGTTGGAAGCGGGAGCACTCCCACCATATGTGGAGGAGTGTGCCTGTGGCCGAGCAACATCTCCAGCAGTCTGGGGGAACGGCTGGGTAGATCCTGTGTAGTTTATCGGCGGTCCGATACCAACGGGTACATAGCTTATATCTGTTCTCTTGAGCAGAAACGTTGACGGACCCTTTGTGTGCACGTTCCCACACCCTTTCCCAGTCAGCATCCGATAACACCCCCTCTAGGTCAGCATCCCAGTATCTTTGAGCATTCCTGCGGGGTTGTGCACGCGATGTCAGCATGGCGTAAATTGAGGAAACCAAGTGCCGTTGGGGGCCCTGCATGTTGCAAAGTTGTTCTAGGGGGGTAAAGGGCCTATACCAGGGTGTGATTCGTAAAAAGTTAGCCTTATAAAGATCATTCAGATTGGCTGTAATTTTAATTCCTAGATATTGGATGTTGTTCACCTCCCATCGGAAGGGGAAGTTGTTCTTGCATTGGGTGACCTCTGCATCTAGAAGGGAGACATTAAGCGCGGATGATTTGTCAAAGTTAATTTTAAAATTAGAGATACTATTGAATAGGCAGAATTCCTGAAGAAGGTTTGGGATTGTGACGACAGGGTTGGAAAGAAACAAGAGTATGTCGTCCGCGTATGCAGCCACTTTGCATTGCTTACCGGGGAGATTAATGCCTTGGATATTGGGGTTATCTCTAAATTTGCGGAGGAACGGTTCTAATGTAATAACGAAGACAAGAGGCGATAGTGGGCATCCCTGCCGGGTGCCGTTCGCAATAGAGAAGGCGTCCGATAGGTGGCCGTTTACTCTGATTCTCGCCGTGGGGACCGAGTACAAAGCCATGATCATCTGGGTAAAGCGTGGCGGGATTCCCAGCACGCTAAGAGCCGCGGAAATATAGTCCCAGGCCACTCTATCAAACGCCTTCTCAGCGTCTAGGGAGAGAAAGAAACCTTTGTTACGAGAAGAGGTCAGCCAATGGTGGATGTTCAGGGCCTTGGTGGTGTTGTCCCTGGCTTCCCGCCCAGGGACAAAACCAACCTGATCCGAGGAGATGATGCAAGGGAGGAGTGGTAATAATCGATTAGCTAGGATTTTGGCATACAGCTTTACGTCCACATTCAACAGCGATATTGGGCGGTAGTTGGAGACTAACGTGACATCTTTCCCGGGTTTGGGTATCAGAGAGATGTGAGCTTCCAACAGGTCTTTCCTGTGCGGGGTGGGGGTCATGATCTCATTGTAAGTCGCTAGAAAATGAGGGAACAAAATATTGGAGTACGCTTTGTAATAGCTGGCCGGCAGGCCATCTGGACCCGGGCTTTTCCCAGGTTTGAGCTGTTTTAGGGCTGAGAGCACCTCTTGCGACGAAATGGACATGTCCAGATGGGATAAGTCCCCTAGGGGCGATTGCGGGAGACCGTAGTCACGTAGGAAGTCTTGGATGAGAGCGTTCCTATCTGGCATGGAAGGTGTCACCTCAGGCGTGGGGAGATTATAAAGGTTAGAAAAGTAATGAACGAACTGTTTCGCAATGTCTCTAGAGGATGCGAGCGACGTTCCCGCAGGGGTGGTAATGTTATGAATAGTGTGAACCGACTTTTTCTTCTAGAGGGCCGCGGCTAATAATTTCCCAGACTTATTGCCGAATTCATAGAAGAGCTTGTTAGTGAGAGTATATCTGCGTTTTAATGCTTTTTGAAATTCTTCTAGTAGCTCTTGGCGCGCTGTCAGTAGGTCAGTATGGGTCTGAGTAGCTAACGAGCGTTTGTGGGCGCACTCCAGCGTCTTAACCCTGTTGGATAGTTCTGTTACCCGCGCCTTTTGTAGCTTATGACGTTTGGCCATCAAGGAGATGAATTCTCCCCTGACAACACATTTGTGGGCCGTCCATACCAAGGTAGGGGATGCTTCACCCCCTCCATTTTCGTTGAAATAGTTAGTCAAAACTCCCGATACTGAATTCGAAAGTTCTGCGTCAAGGAGGATGGAATCATCCAACCGCCAAATCAGTGATTTGTCATGTTGCGATGGGAGCCGTAAGGTCATGGTGATCGGATGATGGGCCGATAAAAGCATCGGTTCAATTGTAGCGTCTACTAGGGACGTGAGGTCAGACTGAGTAAGAAAAAGGTGATCTATCCTGGTGTATTTCTGGTGTAGGGAGGAGAAGTATGTGAAATCTTTCACGTTCGGGTGTAATGTACGCCATGCGTCATGTAAGGTCAGCGTGGCCAATTGCGATTTTATAGCATGTATGGCAAGCAGGACGAGCCGTCGGACGTGTCGAGGGATGGCGCGAGTGAGACGTTGAAATCCCCTCCTATCACCAAGGTACCCGATCGGAACGAGGTTAGCTGGTAGAGCATCGTGCGGAAGTAAGTGACTTGTTGGGAATTTGGGGCATATATATTAGCTATCGTGATTGTCCGGCCGTGTAGTCTGCCCTTCACGAAGATGTATCGGCCCTGAGGGTCCCTTCGCACGTCCGTAACGTGAAAAGGGCAGAGTCGTGATATCAACACCGACATCCCCTTCGACTTCATTGGTGGCATGGTAGACTATTGGGAAATTCCGATCGTGTAATCTGGGAACATTGTCGGAACGGAAATGCGTTTCTTGAATGAGTGCTATGTGGGGTTTCTCTTTCCAGAGCAAGTGAAGGAGACGGGCATGTTTTTCAGGCGTATTGAGACCACGAGCGTTTAGAGAGTATAGTTTGAGGTTGGACATGTGGAAGGCACCTCCCGGATCACGGGATGGAGCCGTGTCCCTGGTCGCCATCTCGTCGGGAGGGGAGGTAGGGCCTCCCTTTGAGGGAAGCCGGGCAGTTGTCAACTATTGGATATAGGGGGCAATATGCGTAAGCCTTAGTATCTCTGAGGGTAGTACCACAGTAAGAATCTAATATTATACCGATTAAGTGGCAGGACGAAGTCCCTTTACTTATAGTGTGTAACCAAGAAAATCGGAACGGTATAGGGTGTATCGTACCCCCGACCCCAATAGTGGAGTCCAAGGGCACTATACACCACTGTTGGGGGGTTGACCTAGCCCAGAACAGAAACAAAAATAGTAGAATGTGCCACAGAAAACAGATCAATATGAACAGTCAAAGAAGAAAACAAAAACAAAAAACACACAATGTGGAACACTAACAGTATCACGTGGCAATGAGCCACCCCAGAACGGTCCTGGAACTAATTTGCTATCTATAGGAGGTCATTTCGGTAGAAGCTATACCTTAATATTTAACAGAGAACCCGAGCCCATGTGCGGATAATTGTAGCTCTGTAGGCAGGAGAAGGGCAGAACTAAACGACATATATACGTTTCCCCCGTTATAGCCTAGGTTGTGGTTACGCATACCTTGGGATGGGGTACACCCCGGGCCACCCCCACCCACCCACCGCAGGACCCCACATTGCATAATACGTAGTGAACCATAACCGGGCGGGGGGGGGGAGCCCATCCCCCGAGACTCCCCAACCCGCCGGAGGAAGAGGACCTCAGGGTGGAGGGCAGGGGGGATGCACCCCAATACTAATTCAAATTACTACAGAAACCTCAGTCGAGACTTGCCATGCTCAGCAGGAGCGCTTACCCCCAGTTCAGTCAAGTCTGTCACCGAAATATATGAAGCCAGTAGGATGGTGGGAGACCCACCCATGGGCAGCGGTCGGTGACCCCTCTAGTGTCCAAATGCGGCTTGCATTCCTAGGAGGTGAGCCGTACAGGAAAATAGCTGCAGTCGTGGGAGGGGTAGCGGGGGAACGGACCCCCGTGGAACCGTGAGTCTCATAGCCTCCGTTAACTGTGCATAACAGCACTTGCCTTATCCTTGTCAGCGAAGGATCCTCGGGTGCTGTGGGCAGTCGGTGATGATGTCCCATGACTGGGGGCAGGTGCAGAGAACTACAAACAGTATCGTTGCCCAACCGTGCGGGGGATGGGAGGAGGATGGCACCTCAGTCTTTCGAGGCAGGAGGAGAGGTCTGCACGAGCTGGATATGGCCAAAACTCCGGTGCTGGACTTCCGGGATGACAAACAGGAGCACGGCCAGGAATCTTCCGGATCCTGCCACGTATAGGCGTATGTCCAACCGTTTTCCACTGGAAACATGCAGGAGAGGCTGGACCAATCCGGAGTGAGGGCCCTTCGGCGTGACGCGGCCAATTGGGAGTGGCTGACGTGGTGTCTCTACTATGCATACGGGAGAGAGGCGTCAGGCCGGCTTCCGTAACAGTCCAGCCGCGTGGAGCATTCTGGGGGTTGTAGTATCTTGTTGAGCGCAAAGTGACAGGCGGCCAGGATAGGAGTGGCTTACTTTAAACATCTGTCGTACATCTCGAAAGTCCCGATCAGCAAGGCAATTGTGCGGGGGTCAAATAGTCAAAAACCAGAAACACAAACCGGGGATAACATGGGGTTCAAAATAAAGATTGGTGCAGCATAAGTACCTGGATCAAAATGATTAGGTGTTCCTCCTAGCTCGCCTGGCCCCGGGTGGGATCGCTGGGTCCCATTCATCTCCGGCGGGTTGGGAGCCCAGGAGGTTCCTGGACTGAGACGGGGACCTTCTCCTACGGTGCCTAGTAGCCTGGGTCTCCATCGGCACCTCACGCAGCTTGTCCCACCTGCCTACCGAACATCGGTATGGGGCATACCAGTCGGGTACCTTAACTAGCGGTATGCCCAGGGTAAAAAATGTGGGGAATCTCGCGCCAAAAAATGAAGGGGGGGGGGTTACAATTGATTGTAAGTGAAAAGCTGCTCCCTAGATAATGCAGAGTGCTGGATTATAACTTGTGAACGAATGGGATAGGGGCGCTGGAGAAAATGTATGTATATATTGTGACAAAGTCGTAGAAATAGCGATAATGTCATGCAGCAAAGTCGCTGATCTTAAGCAATAAATATGGCTTTATTGCACTCAAAAATAAATAATACAAAAAAAAAATGGCCTACTCCAATTTAGGAGGCTAACTGACAGTAGTGTCCCTCACTACACTGTACTGGAAGGGGCTATTCCGGCCTCCAGTACAAAACAAACAGAATACCAGTCCAAAATAAACAAATCTATGACAGACCTTGTTCCTTCCATGCAGACAGTTTCCAACCTGTCCGTCCAGCTCAGCATACCTCTCACACTGAGCTCTCACTTCCCATTTCCCTACCAGTGAGTGTTAATTAATAGGGGAAGAGAGGAGGTTTACCTGTTGGCCAGGCTTAACCCCTTCCAGGGCAGGGAAAACTGACCTTTCCAGCCTCTCACTGGTGTACATACAATCGTGTACCCTGTCACAATATATATAAAGGTGCTAAAGAATGGTAAAGGTAATGGTGATCACTAGCTATAAACAATCACATGCATATAAAGTAAATTACAGCAAACAACAAAGCTGTGATAGTACAAACAAATAAATATGCAATGTGCGATAGACAATATAGGGCCAGATTCAGGTAGAGTTAGGCTGGAGTATCAGTGATACTCCAGCCTAACTGTCACTTTAAGCCGGCGTTTCTGTTTTCTGTAACCAGAAAACAAGAAACGCCGGGTTGGAGTTCCGATGCGATCGGCGCAATTGAATTTCGCCATCGCATCGCAACTTTAATTTAAAAATGGCGCCGGGGGCGTTCCCGCTGATTTACGCTGAAAAAATATGTTAATCAGCGGGAATCGGCAATTCACGATCGTATTCGGGCGCGACGCAGTGACTTTCCGACGTTTCCGTAAGCGATACGCGGAGTAAAGATAAAGCAGCCCCCTAGTGGAGTATCCTATGTTAAGTATAGCCGTCGTCATCGCGTCGGAAAAAAAAAAATTTGCGTCGCTTGCGTAAAAGGTTCATGAATGGGGATGTGACGTCATTGACGTTCACTGACAGAATTTGGAGCATGCGCACTGGGATGCATTGACACTCGACGCATGCGCAGTACGTTCGCCGCGGGATCGCGCTTAGTTTAAATAATACACGCCCCGTACCTGCCCAATTTGAATTCCGCCGGCTCATTTGCGATGCGCTGCCGCAACTTTAGGAGCAAGTGCTTAATGAATAACAGCACTTGCTCCTAAAATTTCGGCAGAGTAACGTAAATGAGAAGCGTTACTCTAGAGCAAAGATACTCCCATCTACCTAAATCTGGCCCATAATGTCTAGTTGAAGTCCGTGTACAAATCTATTGCGCCAGCAGTAGTGTGCAATACAAAAGTTTAAAGTGCTCCGTGCTCAAAAAGTCTTCCAATTAATAGTTCCACCTTCACCAAAAAAGGCCTAGTTAGACTTACCGGTGACGGTATTTCTAAGAGCCTTTCAGGACAACCTTGGAGAGAGCGCAGCTCCGCCCATTTCTCAGGAAACACACGTGATCCTTTAAGATCCCTCCTCTTCCACCATGGCCTCAGTTATTGTGGTCTCCGCCCACTGGAAAATAAAGCACAGAACAACCACAACAAAACCATGATAGACATTTCAAACAATCTTTTTATTCAAAATACCTAGGGAGGGAAATTAGCGGTTGTCCTGAAAGGCTCTTAGAAATACCGTCACCGGTAAGTCTAACTAGGCCTTTCTCCAATCGCCTTTCAGGACAACCTTGGAGAGGATAACCGAGTAACTTACCCTAGGGTGGGACCACTGCTTGCAGCACCTTCCTGCCGAAGGCCTGATCTGCAGCGGACAGTAAGTCTAGCCTGTAGTGCCGTAGAAAAGTTGAATAGCTGGACCATGTAGCTGCCTTGCAGATCTGGTCAGGCGTGGCACCGGCCCTTTCGGCCCAGGAAACTGCCGTAGATCTTGTTGAATGGGCCGTCACTCCTGAAGAAGGCACCTCTCCTTTGGCTTGGTAACCCTCGGCAATGGCTTGTTTGAGCCATCTGGCCAATGTACTTTTGGAGGCCTTCTCCCCTTTTCGGGATCCTGAGAATATCACGAACAAGGCGTTGGTTTTCCTGAAATCCTTGGTGACAGCAAGGTATTGAAGCACACACCTTCTTACATCCAAAGTATGAAAATCCTCTTCCCCTGCATTAGAGGGAGTTGAGGAGAAGGTAGGAAGGACTATTTCCTGAGACCTGTGAAAGGTTGACGAGACCTTAGGGAGAAAAGCTGGATCAGTCTGGAGAACTATTCTGTCCAGCAAAATTCTTAAGAAAGGCTCTGTAACTGCCAAAGCCTGGATTTCGCTAACCCTTCTTGCGGTCGTTATGGCCACCAAAAAAATTGTTTTTAGAACTAAATTCTTCAAAGAAATCTCCCTTAAGGGTTCAAACGGGGTCCCCGTGAGACCCTGCAACACAATTGATAAATCCCAATTGGGAAAAGTTCTAAAGGCTATCGGTCTACTCCGACCTAGTGCCTTAAAAAATCTTGAAATTAAATGTTCTTTAGATAAAGTCCTTTCTAAATAAACCGATAGGGCTGCCACTTGAGTTTTTAGGGTGCTAATTGCTAACCCTTTCTCCATTCCTGCATGAAGAAACTCTACAACGGAAATTACACTATTAATCTGGAAGTTCTTGGAGGTACACCAGGAGTTGAATTTTCGCCAAACTTTGAGATAAATTGCTCTGGTCACCGGCTTCCTGCTGTCTAGCAAAGTTCTTATCACTTTATTAGAGAGCCCCTTAGCTCTTAAAAGGTCCTCTTCAGAAACCAGGCCGTCAACTGCAAGCGTTCTACCTCTGGATGGTTCACGGAACCCTGACACAGTAGGTCCTTCCTGAGTGGAAGTTTCCACGGTGGTTTCGTGGCTAAACTCTGAAGAGATGCAAACCACGGTCTTTTTGGCCAATACGGAGTGATTAAGATCAGATTGGATTTCTCTTCCCTGAATTTCCTTAGGACTAGAGGTATCAGAGTGAAGGGGGGGAAGGCGTAAGACAGCTGGTAGTGCCACTGTTGAGCTAGTGCGTCTATGGCTACTGCCTGGTCCTCTCTGTGGAGAGAGAAGAAACTTTGCACTTTCGCATTCTGCTGGTTGGCAAACAGGTCTATCTGTGGCTGGCCCCACTCCTGAGCGATTGCCCTGAAGACCTCCGGGTTTAAGCTCCATTCTGCCTCTAGTATGCTTCTCCTGCTTAGCAGGTCTGCTAATAGGTTTTGAGACCCTTTTAGGTGCACCGCTGATAGGGATGCTACGTTCCGCTCTGCCCATGAGAGGAGATGGTTGGCCAGTTGCATAAGGCCTCTGCTTCTGGTACCCCCCTGCTTTAGGACATACGCCACTGCCGTGGTGTTGTCCGACAGGACCTGCACATGTTGACCCTTCACCAACTGATGGAAAGCTTGAAGCCCTAGAAATATTGCTTTTAACTCCCTCCAGTTTGAGGATCTTCTGGACTCTGTTCTGGACCAGACGCCCTGGGCAGTCTGTCCCTCTAGATGGGCCCCCCAACCCCAGGAACTCGCGTCTGTTGTTAAGCGCTTTCCTACTGGGAATACCCATGGAAGACCCTTGTTCAAATTTACCGGGTTTCTCCACCACCAGAGTGCTCGTTTTACGTTTAAAGTTAACCTGAAACGTTTCTCTAGTGACTCTTGGTGTGACCAAGACTGAAGGATATTCATTTGGAGAGGACGAGAGTGTAACCTCGCCCATGGGACCGCCGGAATTGAGGCTGTAAGCAGCCCCAGGACGGCCATTGCTGTCCTGACTGACACCCCTTGGTTTGTCTGTACTTGAGCCACCGCCCCCATGACCTTCTCCATCTTTTCCTGAGGTAAAAAGACCTTCTGAAGGATCGAATCTATGTTGTACCCCAGAAACCTTGTTTCTTGAGAAGGTATCAAGTTCGATTTCTCGCGGTTTAGTAACCAGCCGAGACTTCCAAGATGAACCTGCGACGACTGTAGATTCGTCGCAAGTTGATCCCGGGAGTCCGCAAAAAACAGTAGGTCGTCCAAGTATGGGATGACCGAGATCGCTTTGAGCTTCAGTGGTTCTAGGGCCTCTGCCATGATCTTGGTAAAGATCCTGGGTGAGGACGACAACCCGAAAGGGAGGGCTCTGAACTGAAGATGCCATATCCTGTTCCCCAGGTCTACTGCCAGTCTGAGGAACTGTTGAGATGCTTGGGCAATCGGGACGTGCAAGTAGGCATCCCTGAGGTCCAGAGATGCCATGAAGCAACCGGGTGTCAACAGCTTTGTTATTGAATAAATCGTATCCATCCGGAACCGTTTGTACTTTATTGACTTGTTTAATACTTTTAGGTTCAAGATCAGGCGGAATTTGCCTGAGGATTTTTTGACCAAAAAAATGTGGGAATAAAAACCCTGACCCTCTTGATGTTTTGGGACCTGTATTATCACTCTCTGACTCATCAGATCCTGTAACAGTAGCTTTTTCTTTGTCCCGGGGAAGGGTTGTGACATAGAACCTCGTTGGGGGACACTCTGAAAATTCCAGACTGTACCCCTCCGTAATGATTCTTTCCACAAAGGGGCTCGTGGTCATCTGTTTCCACTGTGGGAGAAAAGCAGCCAGTCTTCCTCCCACCGGAAGCAGATCGTCACTTGCTTTTGGTAGTTGGTTCTGAGGGGTTTTTAAATAAGATACCTCCTCTACCTCTTCCTCTTTGGGACCCCCATCTCTTTTTATTTTCTTCCTTACTCTTATGGGACTGTTGAAAAGGACGAACATTTTTCTTAGGGTTCTGACCCTTTTTAGGGGGGAAAGCCTTCTTCTTATCTGCCGTTCTGTCAAGAACTTTTTCTAGGTCCTGACCGAACAAAAGGTCCCCTGAGAAAGGCAGACCACAAAGCTTGACCTTAGAGGGGATATCACCCGACCAGGTCTTTAACCAAACTGCTCGCCTGACTGAGTTCACCAGGGCTGCTGACCTTGCAGCCATTTTAATGGACTCAGCAGAAGCATCTGCCATATATTTGATGGCTTTTAAGATTAAGGGGAAGGAATCTATTAGATCCTTTCTTGAGGTGCCTGCCTCGACATGACTCCTTAATTTCTCAACCCAGCACTCTAGATTGCGGGCGACTATTGTGGCGGCCATGGCTGGTTTCAGACTGGTTGCAGTAGAATCCCAGGCCTTCTTTAGGAGGGAATCTGCCCTCTTGTCCATCGGATCTTTCAGGACCCCCATGTCCTCAAAAGCCAGGTCTGTATGACGAGACACCTGTGAGAAAGCTGCGTCTACTTTAGGCTTTTTGTTCCACACCTCTGCCTCACCGCTTTCAAATGGAAACCTTCTTCTAAGGGTCTTTGAAAAAAAGGGGGCCTTTTCAGGGTCCTTCCATTCTTTCTTGACGGTGTCCGAGAGGACTTTGTGGACCGGGAAAACCCGGCTTTTAGACTCATCCAGCCCCTGATACATCTTATCGTGTATGGATAACTGAACCTTCTCTTCCTGGATACCCAGGGTAACATAAATTGCCTTGAGTAAGTCCTCCACTTCGTCTAATGACAATTTAAACTTTGAGCTTTTGCTACTATCATCTTCCTCCTCCTCCTCATCTGAATCCCTGAGAGAGGGGAGAGTACTAGTCCCTTCATCTGCCGAATCCCCCTCTGTTTGACCCGAAACTGGGATTTTCGGACTGGGTGGTGGCTGCTGTGGCTCCCCCAAACTTGAGGAGCCTTGTGTGATCATCTCCTTCACTGAGCCTAAAGAGCTTGCCAGCTCCTGGACTGAGGAAAAAAGGTCCTTATACTGTTGTGAAGTTTCCTCTTCCACCAGATTTTTAATGCAGGATCTGCACATTGTTTTTTGCCAAGAATCCCTTAAAGGATTTTTGCAAGACGGGCATTTCCTGGTTGTATCCAAGTGCCTAGCTTTGGTTGTAGATTTTTCCTGTAACGAGATGAAACCAAAGTTACCATCTCCAAAAAAAATTTTTTTTTTTTTTTTAAAACACCCAAGTGCCGCCACCAGAATAAAACCAAAGGCCTGGACTAAGTGCCACCACCACTAACGGTTATACAGACCAAGAGCGTTTTAACCTGGCCTGGTAACCACAGGCTCCCTCAGGGAGGAACAACAAAACACAAAATTAAGCCCAATATAGTAAGAATAAAAGGCACCGCTGTACCCCTCTTACCTGGGCCTGACCGGTGCTTGCAGCGCCTGTATCCGCCGGTGTTGTCTGTCTCTCCTCCATTGTAGAGCGCAGTCACACAAGTAGCTGGAGCTTGACTCCATTTTAAATTTTCCCGGCCGCCCGTGTCATCATCGGGGGCCGGAAACGGAAGCACTGGTCACCTGACCTGCCCCACAGATGCTGCGTTCCAGGCGCTGGGAACCAGCAGCGCCACGCCCCCCCGGAAACGGCGTCACCGTGCGTGACGCGGTCGCCAGCCGGGACCCGGAACTGAGAATGCGGACCACCGCCGACCTGCGCCGGCTACCGCTCGGTCACCTGGACCTCTACCGCAGTTCCTGGGCACAACGACACCGTCCCCTGGGAGGCCGAAAGTTCCGCTGAACCGGAGCATCTGGGGACTCCTGAACGCCCCCTCCCCGTGAAGAGGGGTCAGGATGGTCGCCGCCAACAATATACAGACAAAGGTAAGCTAAAAAAAAACTCTCCGCCTTGAGAGAGACAGCTCCCTGGTTCCCTGTGATGCTTCCACCATGGCGGAGGAAACACAATAACTGAGGCCATGGTGGAAGAGGAGGGATCTTAAAGGATCACGTGTGTTTCCTGAGAAATGGGCGGAGCTGCGCTCTCTCCAAGGTTGTCCTGAAAGGCGATTGGAGAAAGAAGATCACCTCGAGTGAGGATAGATGGCTCCTTACCAGATGGTGTTGACCTATTAATTAAAATAAGGTCAATTGAGCTTGCGGGCATCATAAAAGAGAAAAAAACAGCCTCCATAGTGTAAAACGGTTTATTACATTTAAAAAGTAAAATTGCAGTGCCGAGTGGCCTCTTACTTGTATTGGTGCCTGTATCCCGGCACTGAGGCTGTAGGCTTGTAGGGATAATGGAGAGAGCTACGATCGTTGGCTGTAAAGCCGGCGTGCGTTCCACTGCCGTCGGCTAGGAAACCAGAGGACCGGAAGTGTGTATGTTAGTGCGTGCCCAGGTACCTGGGCATTGTGTGTAGAAAAGGTCAATGAGTTTCTGGACCCCTGACAGACTTTCATCTTTCATCCAGTGCTGCACTGATGTTTCTGGATTCTGAGTCATGGGGAAAGCAAAATAATTGTCAAAGGATCTGTGGGGAAAAAGGTAGTTGAACTGTATAAAACAGAAAAGGGATAAAAAAAAGATATCCAAGGAATTGAGAATGCCAATCAGCAGTGTTCAAACGATAATCGAGAAGTGGAACATGAGGGGTTCTGTTAAAAACAAACCACAGTTAGGTAGACCAACTACAATTTCAGCCACAACTGCCAGGAAAATTGTTTGGGATGCAAAGAAAAACCAACAAATAACTTCAGGTGAAATACAGGACTCTGAAAACGTGGTGTGGCTGTTTCAAGATGCACAATAAGGAGGCACTTGAAGAAATATGGGCTGCATGGTCGAGTCGCCAGAAAAAAGACATTACTACGCAAATGGCACACCTTATACCGCTTACTATACGCCAAACAGCACAGAGATGAGCCTCAAACCTTCTGGCACAAAGTCATTTGGAGCGATGAGACCAAAATTTCGCTTTTTGGCCACAAACATAAACACTACATTTGGAGAGGAGTCAACAAGACCTATGATGAAACATGGAGGTGGATCGCTAATGTTTTGGTGATGTGTGAGCTACTTGATATTTATTTATTACAGCAGAATAAAGTGAAGGTTCTGGAGTGGCCATCTTAGTCTCCTGAATATCAATATCATTGAGCCGGGGGCGTGGCCTGGCTGTGCAGGAAGATGGACGCTTAAGCTCGGTGCTCCAGCCACCCCAGGACGGATTAACTCCATAAGCCGAGGTTTCCTGCCGGTTTTTGTCCTGAAGAGACCATGGGCACTTCGTTGAGGCAATCCTCGACCTCCTGCTCCCGTTCGCCGCGGGAAAATACCGGACCTCAGGGCCACAACATCCCTGAGATGTTCCGCACCTCACGGGGAAACATGGCGCCCTCCCGCCAATCTGCCTCGCAGGACTCAGTACTGCTCCCTCCCGCGATACCCCCTGATGCCGTTTTGCTGACACCGCTAGCTACCTCCTTGCCCCCGATGTTGTCCGGACAGGGGATACAGAGCTCGCCCCCGCTACCCCAGCTGACTATACTGGACCTCAGGGCTATTGCGGCGGACATTAAAGACACCCTTTCAACGGCCCTAACGGCGGCCGTTGCGGAACTTCGGATCGACATCAGGGCCCTATCTGACAGGGTCGCAACGACTGAACGGGCGGTGGAAGAACATGACCAGGTCCTCCATCGTTCCACTAGAAAGATAGACGATCACACCCTTCAGCTGAGGGATGTGAACAGACACCTGGAGGACCTGGACAACAGGGGACGCCGCCATAACCTGAGGGTGAGGGGACTCCCAGAAACCATCGAAGGTGAGGGTGTAAAACAGGAGGTCACTGCGATCTTCAACGGAATTCTGGGCAGACCCCCCCAGTCCAGGATCGAAAAGGAGGGAATTCATTGGGCCCTCAGCCCTAGGGGTAGGGACACTGACCCCCCAGAGACGTGGTTTGCTGTTTAGTAGACTTCGGCCTAAAGGAGGAAGGCAGAGACTTTCACATGGCAACGCTCAATTGCAAATCTACCAGGACCTCTCGGGGATCACTTTGCAACACCGCCGAGATCTCAGGCCCTTATTGGAAGTGCTTAGGGAGCGGGATATCAAGTATAAGTGGAAATTCCCTTTCTGCCTGGCAGCCTCCCATCAAGGTCGTAATGCTGCCCTGAGAGTCCCGGAGGATTTGCCGCGATTCTGCGACACCCTGGGCATACCTAGTTGAAGTCCGTGTACAAATCTATTGCGCCAGCACACACTACACACACTAATTGCAAGCAAACAGATCACAGGTGAGAATTGTAACCTTTAATAGCCATTCAAACCCCTTTGTGTCAACTTGTGTGCATGTTATCAGGCAAAAATCACCAGGGTATGTAAACTTTTGACCAGGGTCATTTAGGTAGTTACTGTTGTGACAATGATACAAAAAGAGTAATTGATAATAAATGGCTTCAGCCAAACTCTAACCATGAAGGAAAAGTTTGTGTTATCATTAATATTCTCTGAAAAATAAACCAAGAAATCATAAAATCTGCCCCGGTATGTAAACTTATGAGCACAACTGTAATTCTATTGGCACGATACACTGGAGTCAAGTGGAGTAAATTGCATGGAAGGAAGTTAGTGGACATGAGAAGGCATTGTCAGTTTGAACATTAATGCATTTTGATTATTTACTTATTAATTAATAACTGATATGATGTGAAAAGCACATATGTTATGAAATGTATGCACTAGTACATATCACAGATTTATAGTTTTTTTTTGTTATGGTTGGGCACTTACTGCAATCATTTAATTAACTTAACTTGTAACTTAAATACTTTAACCAGATTGATCAATCACTGTATAAATCAGGTTTCAAAAGGAAATTAACTTGAAAAGTCCTGACAGGCTGAGGACACCTGTTCATCCATTGTGGGCAAAAGCGGCCCTTTGCACAGATGTATGCATTAGTATGTCCATGTGAAAGAGGCCTTGTAAAACACTTCTAATGTCAGCTTTTTTTGGAAACGTAAATTAGTTTAGTTCCACTAATGGAGGGTACTCTGTAGCACACTGTAGACCTGCATTTTATGAACTAAACTAAACTGCAGGCTGCGGTATGGAGTACATTTCTGGTGTCAAGCAGACCTTGGTATCTGATCCCTCTACTGTACTGATCTCTAACTGTATGCTTTTGAGCCATGCAAGAGAAATGAAAAAGCAATTCAGATGTAGGGAGGGACTAGATTTAAATGGTACACTGTCTGAAATTAAACAAGTTATTAAATACAGTAGCATATTCTGCTTACCTTCCACATATCCGATATGTGAAATTTGGCATTGTGGTTCACACCTTCTCTCCATGCTCTGTATCGGGAATACCATACTAACCATGGGTTTAATTCATAACCTTCAGCTTGAAAACCTTTTTTGGCAGCAGCAATCACCTTTTAAAATAGATAGATATATTGCAGTGAAATGGATAATACATAAACCTACCTAAAACCCAGTTTGAAGGAAAATAAAATATTAAGCAAAGCATATATACAGTAAAATAGATCTGTCACACATTTTTGGATTTAAAACAAATCCTAGAAAAAGAATCTAGTGCATCAAATCTCAAAAACACATAAAAAAACTTTGCATTGTTTCCATATACTGTAGACATAAGAATGATGGCTCACAGAGGGTCCAGAGGTGGGGAGAAGGGGGTTCAATGTCCTTTATCAGGAACATATTCAATATTTCCTGCTCGATGGGCTTTATGCAGTTTTAATATAGTGGGCAAATCAACTGACAGATAGCAGCATAGTCACAGTCAGGGCAATTTTTCCTGTGTGTCATTTTTCTGCAGGAGTGATCAGCAGTTAAACACATCCCGTCAGTCTTTTATCATCTCATCATGTCTTAAAGCGGATGTCCACTGACAAAAAAATATTAAAAGCCAGCAGCTACGCTGGAGCGGCATGGGATAGGACGCTGGTGATCTGAGCTCCGCCGGCCGCATATCCTTTCCTGATATCCTGTGACCCTAATCGCAGCTTTTACCGAGGTACTGCTATCCCCCGGATCGGGCACCCGCCGTGCATATGTCCCCATCTAAGAAAACCGCGTCTGCGGCTGCTAAACTGGCGCAATATCGCCATGATGACACGGAGGAGGTGTCCCGGGGCTCGAACACAGCTAAACTTCTTGAAGCCATCACTGCATGTCGGGAGGCTGTCACTTCATGCCAGACCAGCCTCACAGCCCGCATAGAGGAGGTAAAGATTGATATCTCCCTAGTCAGGCAGGACTTTCAGAAGCTCAGGGAGCGGGTCACAGAAGCAGAGACACGCCTGGGCATGGTGGAGGACTCCATCCCCCCCTCCAGAACTCCTCTGATGCCATGCAGCTTCAGGTTAATCAACTCCTACAGAAGCAAGATGACATTGAAAACAGATTACGCAGGTGTAACTTGAGGTTCATAGGCCTGCCAGAGGGGGTGGAGGGAAGGGACCCCCCAACATTTCTTGAAGAGCTGCTGGTGGATACTTATGTCAGGGAGTCCTTCTCTCCTATGTTTGCTGTGGAAAAAGCGCATGGCATGTCAGGCAAGCCACCACGCGTCGGGGCACCCCCCCGCACCTTCATAGCTAAGTTCCTTAACTTTAGGGACAGGGATGCCATCCTTCGCCTCAGCAGAGTGAAGGGAAATATCCCATTCGACAACAAAATGATCGCCGTCTTCCCGGATTTCTCAGCAGAGGTACAGAGGAAACGCAAAACCTTCACAGAGGTCAAGCGCCGCCTGCGAGTCAAGAACCTGAAGTACGCCATGCTGTTCCCCGCCCGCCTGCGTGTGGAGGGAGACGATAGAGCTCATTTCTTTGAGGACCCAGAGGCAGCCTCAGCGTGGCTTGACCAACGTGAAGCACGCAGATAAGTACTCCTACTTCCTTGCACCTGCCATTGACACTGGCTCCTATGTGCTTCCCACCATCCCTCACTGTCCCTTTCTGCTTTATCCTTCCCTCCCCCTCCATTTTCTCTCCCATGTTGTTCCCCTCCCTTCCCCCCCCCCTTTTTTTTGGTCATTCCGCATTATTGCTAATTGATGGCTTTTGCAGCTCCTGACCACAGGGGGTGCAATATAACTGCATTTTGACATTGCTCCCTGCTTTGGTACCCTCCTTGCGGTCCAGTTGGGTGACACTCCCCTCCCTGGGCTCAGGACCCGCCCCACCTCCTCTGGATCGCCCCCAGGCCATGTGTAATGTGGGGGGCACCTGTGACTGCATTATGACATTGCTCTCTGAAATTTGTAGCCCCCCTGGCCTGCAGGATCCCTGTACTTTTGCTGAGTTCTCTGACCCACCTTGGTCTCTGCAGCAGGCTCTGATGTGACTCCTTTTCCCTGGGGGGGGGGGGGGGGTTAGGTTTTACCACCTTTTACCACCTTTTTTTTTTTCCTTTTTTCTTTTTTTTCTCCTTCTCTTTCTTTTCTTTTGGATCCCTCTTTTTATTTGATTCTTTCTTTTCTCCTTTTTATTAAGACTTTTATTTTTATTCTACCTTCTCTTGATCCTAATGGGGTCCTCCTTTGCTATGTTACCACGGTTTCCACTCAGGCTATAGTACGGTGCGACAGGCTCACTGCGCCGTGTACTATGGTATTAGTATTAATAGCAGTACCATGCATGTTGTATTCACCTGTTTTAGGGTCATTGCTGTCTTCTTAGTCTTCTGACTAGGGTACGCATTGCCTCATAGGCCGGCGGAGTGGATAACTCCGCCTGTGAGCCCACGCCATACAGTGGGCAGTGTCCTGTAATGTGTTGCCAAGCACAGCGTAGTTTCGCCCCATGTGCTGGACTGTACAACCTGGGTTGGTGTATTAGGCGCACTACTGCGCCTCTGACCATTGTGACCTATATTTGTTTAATGCTAATCCTTGTTGTTTCCTTCCCAGGTTGGACATTATCTTTGCCCTGTTGGCAGTTAGGGATTAACGCCCGCACCAGTTGGGGTTCGTGCAGGGCAGGGAGGGGGGTGTTTAAGTTTATAATGTTTAGTGATAACCATTCTTGTTCAGTGCAAACTTATCATTATGTGTGCCAAGCTTATGTAACCGTGACTTTGATGATCGCCCCTGGCTGGGGGCGGTCGTATGCGATGGGAGCCTCCGGGGTCATCCCGGGTACTGGAGTTTTATTCTATCACTACCACCACTCATGGCCACACTAAAATTTCTCACGTGGAATGTACGGGGGGTGAGGGATCCCATTAACCACTTGTCATCTGCCCACCGTCAAGACGTCATGACGGCGGGCAGACGACTCCATTGTTCTGACATCACGTCATATGACGTGATGTCCCTTTAAAGCCGCGGGCGGGCGCGCGCGCCTCGCCGGCGGCGCGCGTGCGCACCCGCCGCTCTGCGGGGATCCCGTGCGAGTGCCCGGCGGCAACGATCGCCGCCGGGCACACGCGATTGCTCAGTAACTGAGCTGGGACGTGCAGCTCTGTGTGTAAACACAGAGCTGCACGTCCCTGTCAGGGAGAGAGGAGAGCGGTTGTGTCCCTTGTACATAGGAACACAATCGGTCACCTCCCCCAGTCACCCCCCCCCTCCCCCTACAGTTAGAACACTCATAGGACACACATTTAACCCCTTCCCCGCCCCCTAGTGGTTAACCCCTTCACTGCCAGTCACATTTATACAGTAATCAATGCATATTTATAGCATTTTTCACTGTATAAATGTAAATGGTCCCAAAAATGTCAGAAAAGTGTCCGAAATGTCCGCCATAACGTCGCAGTCCCAATAAAAAAATCGCAGATCGCCGCCATTAATAGTAAAAAAAAAAAAAAAAAAAAATGCCATAAACTATCCCCTATTTTGTAAACGCTATAAATTTTGCGCAAACCAATCGATAAACGCTTATTGCATTTTTTTTTTACCAAAAATATGTAGAAGAATACGTATCGGCCTATACTGAGGGAAAAAATATTTTTTTTATATATTTTTTGGGTTATTTATTATAGCAAAAAGGAAAAAATATTGCATTTTTTTAAAAATTGACGCTCTATTTTTGTTTATAGCGCAAAAAATAAAAACCGCAGAGGTGATCAAATACCACCAAAAGAAAGCTCTATTTGTGGGAAAAAAAGGACGCCAATTTTGTTTGGGAGCCACGTCGCACGACCGCGCAATTGTCAGTTAAAGCAACGCAGTGCCGGAAGCTTATATTTTGTCTGGGCAGGAAGGGGGTGTAGGTGCACAGTAGGTAAGTGGTTAAAAGGGCAGCTGTGTTTTGGGCAGCTTAAGCGTCAGCGTGCAGATGTTGTGGCCCTAGTGGAAACACACGCTGAGGGTTCTGTGTTAAGGTCCCTGAAACGTCCTTGGATAGGTTGGGCCTACCACTCTGTTCATACCACTCACTCCCGTGGAGTATCCCTATTGATCGCTAAAAACACACACTTTGAACTCCAGGACTCGGTGATAGACCCGTTGGGTAGATATGTATTCCTGAGGGCCAAGTTACATGGGGATATGATGCTGATACTGGCTTTTTATGTACCTCCACCATTCCAATTTGACGCCCTGACTGAGGGTCTTAACTTCCTGGCACTGCACCCTAATGTGCCAGCCATTTGGTTGGGCGACTTCAATAACGTGCTGGATACAGCCTTAGACAGATTGACAGGACCCCTGCCGTCTTTAACATCCGCCCATCAGACTAGGTTTGCGCGCCTTCTCGGTGACATCAACCTGATAGACACATGGAGGCACAGACACCCGTTGGAGAGGGCGTACTCCTGTTTCTCCACATCCCACCACTCCCTGTCACGCATAGACCTTATATTGTTGTCCAAGTCGCTCCTACCCAGACTGACTTACGCTGGATTCTCCCCAAGGTCCCTGTCTGACCACTGCCCATACTGGGCTGAACTCTCTCTACCCCACACCCGCCCACCTATGACGTGGCGCCTGAACCCCTTCTGGTTAACTTTACTGCCGGAAGATGATGACCTGGGGGTGGATTGGGAACAATTCTTTGTAAATAATGAGGACTCTGCACAGCCACAGATAGTGTGGGAAGCCTTCAAGCTCCATGCTCGCATGACTCTTACAGCTCGCATTAACAGACTAAAACAGGCCTCTGGGGTAGCATTAGATGCAGCAACAGAGACTTTAGTGACTGCAGAGAGGGAATTCATTGACAACCCCACAGCAGAGAGGGCCAGCAACCTTAAACTGTGCTCGAGGACTCTGGATCAGTTAATATACGAAAAATCTAAGCGAAACTTATTTTTCCTTCGACAGAGATCATTTGAGCATGGTGAGAGGGCAGGAAAGCTGCTTGCCTACATGGTTCACAGCGAGGAGAGACTCCCAGTGGTGATATCTCTCCGCTCTCCGGATGACAGCCTCGTGACTGAACCAGCCTTGGTTGCGACGATGTTCCGAGATTTCTTTTCCTCCCTGTACACCTCTGCAGCATCAGATGATCCCTCTCTTATGGAAACCTTCTTTAGTGGACTCCAGATTCCTCAGTTGTCGGCTGAACAAATGCAGGAGTTGGAGGAACCATTGACACGGGAAGAGATATCCTCGGCTTTAGCTACATTTCCCACCTCTAAAGCTCCAGGCTCGGATGGTCTTCCTGTGGAGTTTTACTCCGCTTACTCTGACCTATTAGCTCCCAGACTACTCATGTTGTATAACTCTATCTTTGAACAATCTGCCCTCCCGACCTCTATGAGAGAGGCTACTATAGTGCTTCTCCCTAAGCCCGGAAAGGATCCCCACCTCCCAGAGTCTTATCGCCCCATCTCCTTGCTCCAGGTGGATGTCAAGATACTTGCAAAGGTGCTTGCCATTCGCCTTAATAAAGTCATCCTCTCCCTGATTCATGGGGATCAGGCGGGCTTCATGCCAGGCAGGAACACATCGTTTAATCTCCGCAGGCTATTTATTAATCTCCAGACTGCCCATGATAATCTAGGATCCAGAACCATAGTCACCTTGGACACAGCCAAGGCGTTTGACTCTGTGGAGTGGCGCTACCTGTGGACATGTCTCGGTAAATTTGGACTGGGACCCAGACTCATAAAGTGGGTTCAACTTCTCTACCAGAATCCGGTGGCCAGAGTCCTGGCCAACGGATGGCCTTCAGATCGATTTTCCCTGTCCAGGGGTACTAGGCAGGGGTGCCCCCTGTCACCTCTGCTGTATGCGCTGGCGGCAGAGCCCCTCGCTATAGCGATTCGAGCGCATAATGGGATTGTGGGATTACATAGAGCGGGGGTGGTAGAAAAAATAAGCACATACGCTGATGATACTATACTATATCTAGATGACTCGACTGACTCCCTACCTCAGGCCCTAGCCCTAATTGAATGTTTCGGTGCCTTCTCTGGATTGAAGATAAACTGGAATAAGTCCCAGATACTTCCTATAGACAGTTTCCCAACACCTGGCGATAGGGCATTACTTCCCCTGCAAAGGGTTAGTTGTATTAAGTACCTTGGAATTTATGCCACTAGGGATCCAGCTGACTATATATCCCTAAATGTAACGCCACTATTTGACATGCTTAAGCACAAGACACAGGTATGGGCACGTTTGCCTCTGGGTGTCATGGGCCGCATAAGCCTTATTAAAATGATTTTGTTGCCAAAAATTTTGTACGTGCTCTGGCACTCTCCTGTGTATCTGGTGCTCAGGCTGTTCAAATCCATCGAGGCTCTTCTAAAACCATTTGTATGGGGCAATAATAGGCATAAACTCCCGTGGCATAGGCTTAAAAACCCAACTGACCTCGCTGGGATGGCCCTCCCTGACTTTAACCTGTACTACCTCGCTGCCCAACTCTCACAACTCTTTCACATAGACAAGACTGACAGGGACAGATTCCTGGGCTTCCTATGCCCAGACTGGTCTCGCCCAACATTGGACTCCATGGTGGCGGTGGCTGCGGGGACGGGGAGAGTGGGTGGACAGACAGACCGTACGACTCTCCTGTATCAGTATAGGAGGGTGTGGACCCTAGCGTCAACTAAGCTACACATACCCCCCTTGAACAGCTTTACCCCTCTTTGGCACAATGTAGCCCTTCCTGAATTTAAGGTACTTCCGGATAGCGGGCTGTGGAGCTCGAGAGGCATATTCTATGTATCTCATATTACCCTACATGGAAGATTAAAAACCTTTGAACGCCTAAAGTCAGAATTCTCACTCCCTGACCACATGTACTTTAGATACCTACAGCTTTGTCACGCATTTCGTGCACAATTCCCCCAAGCCGACCCTTCCATAGAAAACAACCCCTTGATGGAGGCAGTGAAATACCCTGACCCTAAGAAACTGATTTCCAACTTCTACAGCATGTTGTCACTCCCTACAGCGACCGTGGCGGCGTATTCTCTTAAAACTAGGTGGGAGGGAGACATTGGCCCAATCGCAGATGATGAATGGAGTGACGCCTTAGATACGTGTAAATTGGCCTCTCCTAAGCTGTCTGATCGACTGACCCAGATTTTTATAACGTACAGAGCCTATCTTACACCGTTACGGATCTCAAAATACCAAAATGACTCCTCGGCTGCCTGTCCAATGTGCAGTCACGGACTAGGCACCTTTTACCACCTTCTTTGGCAATGCCCTAAGATACAATCCTTCTGGTCCTCAGTCGTAAGGTTCCTACACGATACTATGGGTTCTCCCATCACCCTTGAACCAAAAATGTGTCTCCTTGGAATCTTCCCTAACCCCGACATTAACAAGTTCTCTAAAATATTTATACATGAAACACTCTTCTCTGCGCGAAAGGTGGTGGCCAGGAGGTGGATGAGACCTGCTCCTCCGGATATCTCGCAATAGATTGCGGAGGTCAACACAGTCTTACCATACAAAAAATTGATGTACACACCAGGAGGTGCGTTGTCGTGCCGAGAGGGGAGTGGTCTGAAGATGGCGGAGTAGAGACACACTAGCTCCGGAGCTCCTCCGCCCTCCCCGCTGACGGACTAGAAAGAGATGCCGAATAAGCACCTATGAACCGGGAGTAAGAGTTTCCTGCCTGAAACACCCGTTTGTGAGACTGAAAACCGCGGAATCCGGTTTAGCGCTCCCGGGATGAAGAGAGAGGGAAAACCCCCTAAAACCAAAAGTCAACCCGAGATTCAGCAGTATTTCCCGCAGACCAGAGCGACCACGAATCGGATCAGAGAGACCGAGTCACGTGGAGAGGAGCGGTACGGAGAGCCCAGTGAACGGGCAGTAAGAAGCAGCTTCACGGAAGTACGAGCAATGTCCGCACCCGATGCGGGAGGCGAGAGAGAGAAGGAGATGCAGACTGCACAGGGAGAGCAGAGGATGGCGAACCCGGGCTCAAGAGAGGGGGGGCAAGAGCCGACGGAGATTGGTATGCTGAGACTGCTATTGCAATCGTTGCCCACCCGTGCTGACATTCAAGCGCTGCCTACACGAGCAGATATGGAGGCTCTAGTCACGCGAATGGAGGAGGCACACCGGAGAGACCTGGAGACTGTACGGGAAGAAGTACAGCAACTAGCAGATAAGTGTACTCATGTGGAGGTGGCTGGGACAAAACTAGAGGAACGTGTTAATTGCTTAGAGCATATACAACGGGTACAATCCTCTCAGGTAGATCTCCTACAGCTTAAAATAGAAGAAATAGAAGATCACAGCAGACGTAAGAACTTGAGATTTAGGGGGGTGCCGGAAACAATTGAGAAAGAGACACTTCAACAGGCTATAGAGGCGATCTGCCGCCAAGTAGTGGATTCTTTACCCCCCCAGTCCCTGGAATTTGAAAGGCTTCACAGAGCGTTAGGGCCTATTTCGGTAAACCTGAACAGGCCAAGAGACGTGATTTGCTGCTTTCACTATTTCTCACAGAAAGACCTCATAAGCAGGAGGGCCTGGGATGCAGGTGAAATCATGTATGAAGGGTCCCGGATACAAATTTTACCAGATCTCTCCCGGGCCACTCTACAGCGGAGAGCAATGCTGCGCCCAGTTTTGGACAAAATTAAGAAAGCAGGAGGGACTTATCGCTGGGGATACCCGATAGCAGTAATAATAAAGAAAAACACACAGTCATTTCATTTACAACAACCCCTGGAACTCCCTGAACTGTTTGAATTTATGGAGATGGAAGCGATGGAGGTGCCAAATTGGCTACAGCACCTCCCAGGCTCGGCAAGAACAGGGAGCCTTGTAGGGTTAAGGGGGCAAATCCCCAATAAGGACAGAGGGAGGGGGAGGTTTGCGGAAGCTTAGAAAGGAGGTAAAACTCCCTTTCCCACAAGACTGGATGACTATCTCTCAACCCCCTTCCCCCCTATGGTACCCCCCAAATGGTATACTACCCGGTAGCAGGCTCAGGTTAGATAAGCCTGCGCCCCCTTAGAAAGGTGGGAGGACTCGGACCCCACCTCAACTCCTCCCCCAAACCCCCTCAATAAGGTACAACAGGTTGCTAAGTACTCGGAACTTGGAACCGTACATGGCCTTTTTGGGGATTTTTTTTTTTTTTTTTTTTGTTCTATTCTTCTATCTCCCCTTCCCGCTCCTTCTTAGTGCCCCTTCCTTGGGGCACCTCCTTTGCCTCTGCCGCCGGCCCTCGGCCCCAGAGACTAGCCACCCGATAAAGAACACCCTGCGAAGTGAAGCAGGGGCTCTTAACCTCCCTGCTCTTAACCTCCCTGGCGGTATTCCCAGTGCCAGAAGCGGGTAACCCCGAGTAACATTCAGTGCCAGAAGCGGTAACCCCGAGTCACGCTCGGGGTTTTTTTTTTCCCCCAAAAATTCCTGGCGATCCGGCGGGGGTTTCCCGCTGGATCGCCGGTCAGACTAGCCTCCCTGTCGGTCTTCACGTGTGTGGCACGGGGTGAGATTTTTAAGCTAATATCGGTAACCCCGTGCCACACACGCGCTTACCTCGCTGGAAGAAAAAGTTTACTTACCTTTTCTCTGCGATCCAGCGATGAATCCCCGCATACACGGCGGGCGGATGTCCGCCTGATGCTGTGTGTTTCCGCCGATTCCCTTCCCTGCGAGCGTCGCGAGTAGGGGGGGGAACGGCGCCAAATTTAAAAAAGTAAAACAAACACTATACATACAGTACACTGTAATCTTATAGATTACATACTGTATTTGTAAAAAATACACACCCCCCATGTCCCTAGTGGTCTGCCCTGTACACTACATGTCATTTTGTATAATAAAAACTTTTCTTTCTCCCTGCAAACTGTAGATTGCCCATAGCAACCAAAAAGTGTCCCTTTATGGCAAAAAATTGTTTTAGAGCAGCTAAAAAACAGCGATAATAAATCAGAATCACTTGCAGAATTTAGCGATAGCGATTTTGGGGAAATTCGTCATAAAAAAAAAAAAAAAATGACAGCAAAAATTCTGCAACTGAGCAAATTTCAGTGATTTTGATTTGATTACATTATTGAATAATTTTTACTATAATTATTTATCATTGTGATCATTTTTTATAATTATTTATTATATTATAATTTTTAATTAAAAAAAAAAAAAAAAATCATACCCGGGATGCCTATTAGACTCTTGTTTGAATAGATTTAAGTGAGTTATTCCTAAGAATTACAAGCCTACAGTATAAAACGCCAAATTCCCTTGCAAATAATGGTACCGCTTTTAGCACCTAAAATCTTAAAGAATCATACCGCCAGGGAGGTTAAAACCCTTTTTTTTTTTTTTCTCTCCTCACAGGCTAATGCCAATTTCTCACAGGGGAATACACAACCCATACGGGCACTGGAAAGGAATACTTGTATTAGGATTTATGAATTTTTATGTATTTATTTTATATATATATATATATTTTTTTTTTTCTTTAAAATGTATGTACATTCTTTTTTTTTGTGTGTTTTTACGCCTTAGGTATCGGCAAGATTATATGTTTTTAGAGTGGTATAGTACGACACGTAATAAACACAATGGGTAGGAAAGACACTAGGTAAGATAACAGCACAAGTATAAGTCACAACCCGCAAACTAACCAGAAACCATGAAGTATAAAAATGTATATGGTGGGGAAGTGGAAGTAGGAAAGTAGGGAAAGGGCACAGTAGGGGTAGGTGGATCTGTACACCCTCCCTCCTATACACAAACGAGGAACCTTTTTTTTTTTCCTCGTCTTTCTTTTTTTTTTTTTTTTTTTTTTCACATTTAAGAAGCACATCATGGTGTTTGCTATATAGAGCC
Source organism: Rana kukunoris (assembly GCA_029574335.1). Classification (NCBI taxonomy): domain Eukaryota; kingdom Metazoa; phylum Chordata; class Amphibia; order Anura; family Ranidae; genus Rana; species Rana kukunoris. The sequence continues at coordinate 200,201,641 of CM056053.1, forward strand.
CCCTATACACAAAATGAGGATTAGTTTTAACTCTATTACATTCAAGAAATACAGTATGGGCTTTGTCATATGGGGCTGGGGGGGGAGCAGGGGGAGGGCTGGGGGAGGACGGGGGCGGGGAGTGAGGGGGGGGGGATATGGATTATAGATAAGGAGGAACGAGGAGGAGGGGTCAATATTAAGGGGGGAAATGGAACTTAGGAGCAGACCATATGGAAAAAAAAAAAAAAAAGAAGGCAAGGAATTAATATTCTTAAGAATGGTCTAGATATATAGGGTAGACATATAGGGTAATATAGGGTAATATAGAATAAGGAGGGTGATGATCCGGGGAATCAGAGGGAGGATATAAAGAGAAATAGGTAATGTAATGACCTTGTGGACGGGAGAGGGGAGGGGAGGGAAGTTGGGGTGAAAGAGGGAAGTAGAAGAAGGAACGCAGGAGATTGATCTGAAATAAGAGGGAACGGTTATTTCTGATGGAAGGGATTATTGTGAATTATTCGTGTATAAATGATAAAGTAACCTGCAGCCCCTCCACCACCAAGGAGAAAGTATGATAAACAAGGACCTTTATGAACCATGAAAACAGAAGATGAATTGGAAGTTAAGGAAGTCCTGAGGAGTTATAGAAGTGGTGAGGAGGAGGAGGGAGACTGCAGGGGTACAAATGAGTCGGCGGGGAGGAGAGGGAGGAACAGGCCGGGGCATCCTAACCTGAACAGACCAACCCCCCTATAATATGTAACGCCCACGAGACCATTGGGGAGGAGGTCGAAGGTGGGCAATCCCCTACGGGGTTTAGAGAGGGGTAGGAAGGCGGGGAGGGAGGGCGGTCAACATTTAGGGGAGGGAGAGAGTTGGGGTTTTTGGTTTGGGAATTTTTTTTTTTTTAATTTTTTATTTATTTATTTTTTTATTTTTTTCCTGAAATAGAGATGGAGGGAATAAAAATAACATCCTTGAATGTGAAAGGACTAAATGTCCCAGAGAAGCGTAGGATGTTGTTGAATGACCTGCGAAAGTCAGGGACAGACATAGCCTATATACAAGAGACACACTTTAGGACAGGGGGGCTTCCATTCCTCCAGAACAGGTTCTTCCCGTGTGTATATCACGCAGCTAATCAGGAGGCAAAATCTAAAGGAGTATCAATCCTAATTTCTAATAGAATCCCTTGGACATTAGAGAATAGCTATTTAGACCCCAAAGGTAGACTGATTTTCCTGAAAGGGAGTATTGGAGGAATTAAAGTGACTCTGGCCACGATGTATGTCCCAAATGTACACCAAGATGTATTTATGAAGAAGGCTCTTACGAAACTGTTGGAATTCTCAGAAGGGAGATTGATCCTGGGGGGAGACTTTAATATCCCCTTAGATCCGAGAATAGATACCTCCAGGGGAGTCTCTTCAACATCAGAGAGGGTCAGGAGGGGCATAATGCGGAAATTACACGAAGCCAATTTAGCAGATGTATGGAGAACATTTCATGGAGAAGAGAGGGATTATACCTTCTTCTCTAATCCACATCAAGCCTATTCCCGCATAGATTTGTTTTTGATACCCCACTACCTAATCTCTGGGGTGACCGAAGTCTCAATTGGGAGTATAACGTGGTCAGACCACGCTCCGGTCAGTCTACGTTTGTCATTGACTGGGGTGGCAATAGCCCAAGGAAGAAGGTGGCGCTTAAATGAGAGCCTATTACAGAACCCTAAAATTAGAGAAGAAGTAGCCAAAGAAATTGAGGCTTACTTCCAAATAAATGACACACCTGGGAGTGACCCAGGAATGGTTTGGGAGGTGCATAAGACTGTGATTAGGGGAGTACTAATTAAAAATGGCTCAATCCTGAAAAAAAAGAGAGAACAACAGGTCAAAAAGCTATTAGAAGAGATACAGGAATTGGAATCACAACATAAAAGGACACAAGACCCCCAAATAGGAAGAGATGTAGGTCAGTTGAGAAGACAAATCATAGAAATTCTACGGTATAAGGCAAAAGCGATAATACAAAGGGGAAAGAAAACAAACTATGAACTTGGAGACAAATGCAGTAAACTACTGGCTGGGAAATTGAAGGAAAAAAATATTTTAACGTACATCCCACAAATTAAGGGGAGGGAAGGACAACTGAAGCGGAAACCAAAGGATATAGTGGAGGAATTTGGCAATTATTACTCTACCCTGTATAATTTGGTACAAATACCAGTTAACATATCCAAAATGGAGGAGTATCTTGCCTCGGTAAACTTATCTAGGTTCCCATCACCAGCTCGGGCCAGTTTAGAATCTCCTATTACAGTAGAGGAATTGAATATAACATTAAGAAACGTGAAGACAGGGAAAGCCCCGGGACCGGACGGGTATACAATAAGATACTATAAAGAATTTCTCAACCTGCTAGGGGACCATATAGTAAAGGTTTTCAACGCAGTCGGCGTGGGTGCTGCATTCCCGCCGGATACGTTGTTAGCTTGCATTACGATCATTCCAAAAGAAGGGAAAGATCCGGCGGAGTGCAGCAGCTATAGACCGATTTCTTTGTTAAACGCGGACCTAAAACTATTTACGAAGATACTCGCAGCACGGCTCCAGGCATGGATCCCGGAACTGGTAGATGGGGACCAGGTGGGGTTTGTCCCCACGCGAGAAGCAAGGGACAGCACAATAAAAGTCCTTAATCTGGTCCACTATGCGAAAGAGAGGGACATCCCCTGCGTGTTCCTAAACACAGACGCCGAAAAGGCATTTGACAGAGTAAATTGGAACTTCCTTTTCTCGGTGCTTCGCCATGTGGGGCTGGGTGAGCGTATGATAAGATGGATTAGGAGTGCATATACGGCCCCGCATGCCGAAGTAAGAGTGAATGGAATACTCTCCAAGTCTTTAAAGGTAACTAATGGAACACGACAGGGATGCCCTCTCTCACCCTTACTGTTCGCACTATCCCTCGAACCTCTATTAAATAGGGTCCGTCAAAACCCGGATATACAGGGAGTACAGATAGGAGAGCGGACACATAAAGTCTCCGCCTATGCAGATGATTTGCTGTTCTCTATATCCAACCCACATGTCTCACTGCCTAATCTGATAAAGGAGATAGATAGCTACAGCGAACTATCGAACCTGAAAATAAATCAGAGCAAATCAGAAGCAATGAGTGTGGCAATGCCACCTCAGATATGTAAGATTATCCAACAAAATTTTGGGTTCAAATGGAAGAAAGAGCTAAAGTACCTGGGTACCCTGATTCCAGTAAACGTAAAGGAAACCTTTAAAATAAATTTCCCCCCACTACTTAACTCGATTAGAGGGCTGTTTGAGAAATGGCAAACTGGATTACATTCATGGTTCGGTCGAATCAGTATAGTTAAAATGAGTATCTTGCCAAAAATGATGTATCTGTTCCAGGCCTTACCAATAACCATCCCAGGAGCCTTTTTCCGACAAATGAATACTCTTATGATGAAATTTATTTGGTTAGGGAAGAAACCAAGAATAAACAGAGAGTTGATGAGGATACCCAAGTGCTTTGGCGGGATGGCGGTGCCAGACATTGCCAAATACTATCAAGCAGCTCACCTGACAAGATTGATTGACTGGTGTAGACATGGGCAGTATAAAAGATGGGTGGAGATAGAACAACAGATCAGCAAAATACCCTTACGGAGAGCACCCTGGTGTTATAAAGCACTACCAAGCAGGTTGAAAAAACATCCCATAATCGGCCCAATGCTGCGAATAGCGGCTAGGGTTTGTCAAAACTCAAAATTCTCCACAGGCCAATCACCCCTGTTCCCGGTATTGGGGAACCCAGGTTTTATACCAGGAACAGAAGGAGACGTATTTAATAAATTAAAAGAAAAGGGCACGATACAGGTCTCACATTTCTTACAAACAGAAAATTGGCCATCTATTGAGGATTTAATGAGACCAGGAGGAGCCTATGAACTGAGGTTCTGGCAAGCGCTACAAGTAAACCACTACCTGAGATCGTTGGGACAGCCGTTAAACTTTAGGCGACAGTTAACAAAATTTGAGACATACTGTGAGGAGGAAGAGCCAATATCGCGAGTGCTTTCTAAAATGTATAGACTGTTAATTTCTCCAGAAAGTGACTACATGATGCCAGGAATTAACAGATGGGGAAGAGACCTAGGGAGGACCTTCTCGCTAACACAGAGAAAACATATTATACATCTGGCATTAAAGTCCTCAGTCTGTACACGAATACAGGAATCTAATTATAAACTTTTAACCCAGTGGTATTACACCCCAGTAAAGCTACATACGTTCTCCACAGGAAATTCAGAGCTCTGTTGGAGATGTGGAATGGAGCAGGGAACTATGCTGCATCTATTTTGGTCCTGTGATAAAATAAGACAATACTGGTTAAAAGTGCAGAAAATATGTCAAAAATTTACAGAATTCCAGGTGCCAGACGATCCGGCTCTTTTCTTGCTCCATAACTCACAGATCCCGTTGCAGACATATAAAAAATCAGTTTTGTGTCATCTGATAAACGCTGCTAGAGGTGGAGTAACATTACAGTGGAGAGATACTAGAACACCATCAATTACGAGATGGCTTAAAAGAGTGCAGGATATTGGAGCAATGGAGGACCTAGTTCTCTCGGCACGGAACAAGAAGAGAACAGTACGTGGAAACTTGGGCAGGCTGGAATACATTTATGAATTCGGAAGAGGGGAAGAAACTGTGGGAGGAGGAGAGTGAGGCATCCTAAGAGGGAGAGAGAGTATAGAGAAGGAAGTAAAAAGGAGGATTTGGAAGCTCCCTCCGTCTCCTAAGGGGTTTCAGGGAAGGGGAGGATTACAAGGTTTTTTTTTTTTTTTTTTTGGGAGGAGGTGGGGTGGGAAGGGCATATACAGGGACAAGGCTACAGAGAGATATCTGGTAAAGGAAACTGGGTTAGGAAATCGGTAGAGTTGGGTTGGAGGCTCTGAGAGGCTCAGCTCAATAACAGTACACAAAGAGGAAGGAGGGACATAGAGAACCACCCCCTTGGTTGATTATTATTATTATATGTTTCTCTCTTTTGTTATGATATAGATTGAGATATGTGTACTGTCAATGAATTATTGAGTTAATGTTTAATCTCTGTTACCTTGAATAAAATAAAAAACAATTAAAATGAAAAACAAAAAATTGATGTACTCCCACTAAATTCGAAAAAGTGTGGGATAGGTGGCTCAAGGCCGCGGATACATGTATATAGTCAAAAGAGCAGTGATCTATTTCTCTTGCTCTGTCCCCTGGGTGGGGGGAGTTGTGTGTGGCGGATAGAGGTGGGACCCCAAGAGTCATGTATTGTCGCTACTTCATGGTTACCGAATGTTTTTGGCACTGAACAGGCTGTCTTAAACTCCTATATGTTCTGTTAAGATCTGTTATTATATATTGTCGTCTGGAAAATACTGTAAGATGCACTCATTGACTGTCTCAATTTTCTCCTGTATGTACTATTTCTTTTTTTTGATTAATAAACAGATCTCTTATAAAAAAAAAAGCCAGCAGCTACAAATACTGCAGCTGCTGACTTTTAATATCAGCACTCTTACCTGTCCTGGAGTCCAGCGCCGTCCACAACAGAGGACGAGTGGTCGCTCGTCACTCTGCTGCCCCCCGCCATCCTCGGTGAGGGAACCAGGAAGTGAAACTCTCCGGCTTCCCTGCCCGGTTCCCTAGGAGCGCATGCGCAAGTCGCGCTGCGCCGTCTGACTGGCTCCCGCTGTGCTCTGGGAGCCGAGTGTTCCCAAAACACAACAAGGGGGGGCCAGGAACTGACGTTCTGCCCGCAGTCTACCCGCAGACTGTGTGGCCGGAAGTGGGTGCAAATACCTGTCTGCACCCCCTCCCCCCTGAAAGGTGTAAAAATATGACACCGGAGGGGGGGGGGGGGGTTCAGATCAGAGGAGACAATGTAAACTGTCTCACTGCCATCCTGACACTCTACTATATTTAGGGTAAATATTATAACAACCTTTTGAACCTGTCCATTTGGGGTGAATGATTCTCACTTCCTTTTGTGATCAAAAAATCACTAATCTTTTATGACTTTGGCCTGTGTCTGTTGCTGGCCTGGTCTTGACCCCCCCCCCATGTATGTGTTCCTTATCAGCTCCTAATTTGGGTGGGGAAGGATTCCTCATTTTATCATCTCACTTAAAGCTTATGGGGGAAGTCACAGAGAGGACATTTTTTTCCTACGCAGGTTATTTTTCTGCAGGAGTGATCAGCAGTTAAACTCTGACCACAGGCAGGAGAGCACAGCATGGTCATTCCTCTAGCTATGTTGGGAACTATGTGTACTCTCCTTCAACGATCAGACTTGTCCTGACATGCCCCCGCTGCACAGCCTTTCACTGGTAAGCTCAGTGTGCTGCTGCTTCCCCACCCCCAAGCTCTTATGCAGCAGAGAACAGAGGGGAATGTGATCATTTATAAAATCACAATGTGATTGTTTACTGTAATGTTTACTGTAACTTTTGAGGGATGGGGGATACTCCTGTGCCAGCGGCACTAAGGACTCTTGGGTCTAAGTTCATCCTGTGCCCCTTTTGGGCATAGGGTGGCTAATAAATCATAATTCATGTTTGCAGGATATACTGGAATATTACAAGTGGTTTATGTTGACCTGACCAGGTCAATAGGACAGTGACTCATTCCTCTGTGTAACAGGCTGTTGAAATGCTAAGTGAGGCTGGCTCCTGAAAGACCATTGTGTGATAACACTGTTTAAAGCCTATTGATGATCAGGTGTGAATACCTTTCTGTTGGAGACAGACCGTCTGTCTAAAGATGTGGAACTCATTGTGTGATGGTGTTTTGTTTGAATTCTATTGATAAAAGAATGTGACTTCTCAGGTGTAGTAATTAGATCATGTTAATTATAGACCGTGCCAAAGTGTCTCTCTAAGGCCGCGTACACACGATTAAATCTGTCTGCTGGAAACGGTCTGCCAGACCGTTTCAGCAGACAGATTCGATGGTGTGTACGGGCGGACAGACAGATTTGGCCAGCCGACAGATTTTAAAGCATGCTTTAAAATCTGTCTGCTGGGAATCCATCTGTCCGACATGTCTGCTGGTTAGTACACTAACCAGCAGACATATCTGCTCGCACATGCGTCAAATGGATTTGACGCATGCGCGGAAGTGTTTTACTTCCCGGTGCGGTGACGTGGCGGCGTCAACCGCCACGTCGCCGCCACATACATCTGTCCGACCGATTTGAACAGATGTATTTGCTCGTGTGTACGGGGCCTAAAATCTGTATGGAAGCCCCCAGTGTCTGATGAGGGGGGTGGAGATTTCATTGTTCCTGTAATTACTGAAACATACCTTGTACTGTATATAAGAAAGCTAAGTGTACCATTAAAGCGTTCATACATTTTTGGAACAAGAACAGAGCTGCGTGTCTCGTCCTTGTTCTGGGGAATTGATATGGATCTTGTCTGCTGGTTTGTCAGATAAGCTGTCGTGGGTTGATGGAAGGTCGTAAACGGTGGTGACCGTTACATTTACATTTGACCTAAAACAATGGGCACAGTCCTCCACTCCACTCTATAATTCTCCCACTCTACAACACTCTGGTCTGGCCGCACCTGGAGTATGCCGTCCAGTTCTGGGCACCAGTCCAGACTACAAGCACTGAACTTATTCTCTCTAGAGAGGAGACACATGAAAAGGGGATATGATATCAATGTACAAATACCGTACTAGTGACCCTAGCATAGGAAAAAAACTTTTCAGTGAAAGGGAATTTAAAAAGGCACGTGGCCATTCACTGAAATTGGAAAAGATGCGGTTTAACCTTAAACTGCGTAGAGGGTTCTACACTGTAAGAGCGGAAAGGATGTGTAATTCTCTTTCACAAGCAGAGGTATCAGTGGGGAGCATCGATAATTAAAAAAAAACTATTAGATGAGTACCTTACGACCACAATATACAGGGGTATACAATGTATTACTGACACAAACACACACACACACACACACACACACACAGGATTAACTGGATGGACTTGTGTCTTTTTTCAACCTCACCAACTATGTAACTATGATTTACTGCATTGGGAACATGTGAGTATAAGACTGGGGAGCTGGGTTTGCTTCGGTATTTCTGTTTATTTTGACATAAGAAAACAAATCCATGCAGTTAAAAAAACAAATGCCTGCCGCCTGGACCCCGGGGTATGGGGTAGCAGCAGCCCCGGGGGATGACTGTCCATTTAAAGAACCTGCGTGTACTGCATCTACTTAAATTGTACCTTTTAATAACTACGCTTAGGTGCACCTCCCCTCCCTTTTTTCATCTTTTCTGTGTCCCTGGCCGGCAGGTGCTGCATGGCCCTGAATGCAGATCGTGCGCGTTCGGGCTGTTCAACAGCATGCCCATCACATCTTCAAACCTCACCTGCTGGCTAGGGACACAGGAAAAAAAATGTTCTTCACAGTATACAGGCCCCAATGCCCATGTGACATGGCCTTAATCAAACTGTATGTATAGGTGGCCTGTATCAGGTATTAGGTGATGAGTTGGGGTATAATTCAACTGCTTTTATGAGTAAGGAAAAATTTCTCTTATGCATGTATGTCCAAAGTATTTTAGTAATCAATGAACATAGTGATGGGAATATTTAAAAACACACCTTTCAGTAATAACATACTATACTGACTTCAGGTATAAAATGCAGACACCTCTAAAATACTGCAGGCATAAAACAATCCGAAATCTGTAAATCGGGAACAATGTTTCCAGTTATGCAAGTGCATGTTTATTATTTATTTCTCTACAAAAAGGTCCCAACATGAATGGCAGAGCAGTATAAGTTTAAACCTCATTCAGTTCTCAAGTTAAATACAATACAAAGCTTAGAAACAATCTTTATATTAAAAAGTTGTACATGAACACAGTTGTAAGGGTAATGATTGTGACATTTGTAAATTGTGTAAAAGTTATACACTTTAGAAACATACATATGTTGGAACCTGAGAAACTAAAACAAAGTTTTTCTTTACAATCAAATTGTAAAAAATACACATTTCACCTAATGTTTTTAGGTACATTTATATAATTTCTACGTACAAATAGAAAAGCCAGTAGGAAATCGAATGTTTCCTGTTAACACTGCAGATTCCATATGAGAACTGTCTGTCCCAAGCTGCACTGTGAATTACATTCATTCCTCTATGTAAATGCAGTGTACATTCTTGTCCCTGATGTAGAACTTTTGTTTTGGCAGTAAAGTCCTTAATCCATAGCTCAGGAATATTATCAATGCTCATAAAATGGTGCTGAATGTTTTTTTTTTATCTATCGTTTTGGGTTGAGGTTGGTAGGTTTAGTTGCCTTCTGGTTTCTAGGGACTTTGGGGATCCCGCAGATAAAATTGAATTTTGCAGTCCCAACTGCAGCCATATTGAAGTTTGGGCCAGCGTTATTTTGAGCAATGGGGTCACCCTGATCATAGTGTTTTCTACATGTATTTTTATTGGTAGTCGGTTGTGGAGGCCACAGCCGAATGTTATGGTGGGAGAGCTCCATTCTAGATTCCTCAAGAATTTAAGCCTGATTCACACCAATGCAGGTTGCAGTTTGCATATTCCAGGTGCATGTTGTGTTTTTAAATACACGTTTTTGATCCACTGAAGTCTATGGAACCAAAAACAAGTCACTGGCCCTTTAAAATAAAATTCACAGACGTGAACTACATTCCTAGGAAACCATGTTAAATGCAAAACAGAAAACGCACAAAAAAACACATTGGTGTAAACCAGGCCTTAAAGAGGCTTGCGGGTAACTGATCTGCCCCCTCTATTATAATGTATCTGTCTTTGCGTGACGATGTTCTTTATAATAGGTGATGTCGCTTGTCAGGTTACAATTAAATGGCTCTAATATAATGAAAAAATACTCCCATTCTCAGGAACTGAGAATTTATTTAGCTTTGACACTTTACAATATTGCATAGAACAGTAAACTATTGACTAAGCAAAACTGATTTGCACATTGAATGCTTTAGCGGTTCAATATACACAACGTATCTGAGAAAAACAAACAAATGCCTACTCTCATTATGGAGCGGTACATTTATCAACATAGGGGGAGCTTGGGTAGGTTTGAAAGGATATGATCCCCATGGCTTGATATGCCAGGACTATGCACTAGGGAATTGTCAATGTCTAGAATTCTACAATGCCCTACTCTATACCAAGTGAATTGTGCGACTGAGGCCGTGTACACACGGCAGAGATCCTCGACGGGCAGAACACATCGTTCCGCCCGTCGAGGCTCTCTGCCGGCCGTCGAAATCGTCGACCCGCCCGTCGGGAATGGCAACCAGCCATTCATCCAGGCGGGCCGTCGAGGAAATAGAGAGCGTGCTCTCTATTTCTGCTCGACGGGCTTCCCGACGCTGGTTTTCAGCGAGAACCTCGGTCGTGTGTACGCCGCCTTACAAGAAGCTTGAGTATTGTGGCATTATGCAATATACTTATGTTATGTGCTGTTGCAACAATTAATGCAGTATTTAAATGTACACATCTAAAACTGAAATGTTTGTACGTTGGAAGCTGTTTATTTTAGTCAATAAAACTATTTTCTGATAAAAAAAAGAGGCTTATTTAGGCCTAGTTCACACAGAACCTCCTATACCATACACCCATGCAGGGACATATTTACCTGCATGGGGATGCACAGGTGGTCCATGCATCCCCATGCAGGCAGTTTCACTGATTTCAATAAAATCTACTGTATAAGCAGTTTATAGTCCACTCTATATTTTTTCTCAAATAACTTTTTATTGAAATAATAAAGGTTGCGGACAACACATAAGAACATATGATACAGCATAGCAGGAGAGAAGGCACACAGTAGTTCTTGTTACAAATATTTAGGTAGAAAAGAACGTGGGATGTCTCCTTGCTCTTAGGCAATATCAAACACAAAACTGAAGCCGAGACTGCCATATCATAATAACACAGATCAAAACACTGCATAGCATTGAAAATGGGGGAGATCACAAGAGTGCCTCCAAGAAGGGAGAGAAAGGAAGTAGGGTCGGGAAAAAGTAAGATAAGAAAGAAAGGGAAAGGAGGAAGAGATGGGGGTAAGGAGAGAGGGAAAGGGAATTTGTCATCGAGTGTACTCATTTACCTGGACACGACTAGTCCTCCCGGAGGTGCCATGGCTCCCATACAGGGTCGTGGGCCTCTATCCTGTCCTGCAGCCTGGCAGTCATTCTCTCCATCAGCTCCACGTCCTTGATCCTAGCGTACAAAGCTTCCGGGGTGGGAGGGGAGCTGTTTTTCCAATTTAGGGCTATAAGACAGCGGGCAGCTGTGAGGATATGGCGGGTCAGCTTCCCGTAGGACGTGGAGGTCCTCAGCGGGGAGAGGCCTAGTAGGAAGAGTTTGGGGGACCTGCGTATCCAGCTGGCGGCTTAACAGCCTCTGCACTTCGGTCCAATAGGGGACAATCAATGGACAGCTCCAGTAAATGTGGAAGAGGGGTCATATACCAAAATAGTAGGACTTTATATGTGTTCTCTTTGTACAGCGTGCAAAGTGAGCTCTTAGCTGCCTGGGACCAGACAGTCCGCCATTGTTCCATGGAGATGACCTCATTAAGGGATTTTTCCCAACGGATCATGTAAGAGTGCTTACCCTGGGATTCTAGGGGATAGGCATTTAGTATTTTGTAAATATCAGATATTAGGCCTTTTTGGGCCATACCAGCCAAGATCAGCCGCTCAAAGGGAGTGGGAGAGGAAAATTGCAGGTCAGGCGCTTTGGACAGGGCGTAATGACGGATTTGCAAGTAACTAAAGAATACCTGCCGAGGGAGATCAAATTTAGTTTGAAGGTCTGAGAAGGGCAGTAACTTGCGCTAGAGGGGGTCTACCAGATTTCCGAAATGGAAAAGATTTCGGGAAGTCCACGGGTGGGACATGTGGTGTGTGAGGCTATCTGGCAGCTTGGGGTTATACATAAACGAGGTCAAGGGCGAACGCTCTGAAGACAGTCCACACGACCGCGACAGCCGACGCCATAGTCGCCGGAGTTGTGACATAGAGCCCAGCAGGCGTTCAGGGGGAACCTCCGCTTCCGTGTTCCAAAGCAAGCTATAAGGGTGAGTCGGGGCCAGCCACAGTTTTTCAATCTCCGTCCACTTATTGTAGGAGCGCTGGGTGAACCAGGAAGCTATTGCACGGAGTTGTGTGGCCTGGTAGTATTTAACAAGATTAGGAAACGCCAGGCCTCCGTCCGAACACGCTGCCATCAGTACTGTCTGGGGGACCCTATGTCTTTTGTGATTCCAGGTGAATTTGAGTAGGTCAGACTGAAGTGTTCTCAGGTGTTTATAGGGGACAGGGATGGGCAACGTTTAAAAAGATAAAGGAGCTTCGGAAGTATTGTCATTTTAATGGAGGCTATCTGACCGAGCAGGGAAATATGGTGTTTTTTCCATTGCGTCAGCAAGGATCTTATTGAGCGGAACAGGGGAGGGAAATTTTCCTGGTACAGGGTAGAAAAACTTGGGGTAATGTGTATCCTCAGATATTTGAGGGAGGCTGTTTTCCACTGATATGAAAAGTTGGCCTGCAGGTGAGCGACTTCTGCTCCGGGGATATTAATTGGGAGAGCCTCCGACTTTGAGGTATTGATTCTGTAGCCCGACAAAGCTCCATATTTGGCCAACTCTGCATGAAGGTTTGGGAGGGAGACCCTAGGATGTGTCAGGGAGAGAATGACGTCATCCGCAAACAGAGAAATTTTAAATTCCCTGCCACGGACCGACACCCCACGGATGGACGGATTGCCCCGAATAGAGGCCGCCAAGGGTTCAACGCAGAGCGTATATTTAATCTGTGAATGGCATATGCCTTAGGTCTTTTTCATGCGGGTGTTCTTAACCACTTATTTTTTTTTTTAATTCTTTATTTCTTCAATACAGAGGGATCGGTCCCACCGGACCCATATAACAGTGTACATTTAAAACATCCAAGTACATGTAAGGCGTAGCAGTTAACAGGTAATAGTGTAATAATGTGGCCGTCCCAGTAGGGGGTCGGATGTGGGTCGTGTTGCCTGGGGCCCCATGAGGGCGTCCGAGCAGGTGTGGAAAGAGGGTGGTGTCCCCTGTCCCGTGGGGCATGGGATTATCTAAGCCCCACACGGGCGCCCACCAGTCGGATCCAGGGCCGGTAGGGCCAGTCCACTCCGCAGTTTTATTTCCCATAGATAAGGGAGCAGATCAAGAGAGTAGAGTTAAAGAAGGGGTGGGGGGGGGGTTGGGCAGAGTCCCAACTGAGGCCCCCAGGTTAGAGGGAGGAGAAGGGTGTGGGGGGGTGTGGGGGAAACAAAGGGGGTAGGGTCATTATCACTCGGTAAAATGTGTGCCAGCTAAGGGGAGACGGGGGCGGTCCCATTCCGCAGTCTACCCCCCGGGGCCGACGCGTTGGCCCCAGGGGGGGCACCAACAGGGTCTAGGGGTTTCCCCCTGAGGGCCTTTCCCTCGTCCGAGTACCGGAACATGGTCCAGGGTTGCCAGGTCTCGGTGTATGCCTCCTGTCTCTTCTGACTTGTAAGGATCAGGTCCTTCATCCTATCTACCTCATCCACTTTCCTAAGCCATTGTGCTATCGTGGGCGGGTGCCGTGACTTCCAGCACAATGGGATGCATGCCTTGGCCGCGTCTAGTAAGTGGCGCAACACCGATTCCTTATAGGCCCGTGTTGGTATGGTCGTCGCATGCAGTAAGAAGAGTGCCGGGTCATCTTCCAGCACCCGTTCTGTGAATTTCTGAGAGATACGACGGACCTCTCCCCAAAAGGTCTGCAACCGGCTGCAGGACCAGAACACGTGTAGGAGTGTTCCCTTCTCCTCCAAACATCGCCAGCAACGGTCCGACGCTGTCGGGAAGAGTGCTCGGAGCAGCGCAGGAGTCCTGTACCAGCGGGTTAGGATCTTGTAGTTAGTTTCCTGCACTCTCGAGCATAGGGAAGACCTATGGGTAAAGGTGAGTATGTGCCGTTTCATACTACTGGTGAACTGGCGGTTCAGGTCCCTTTCCCATTTACTGAGGTAGGGGGGTGAGTCTGCCTCTGAAGGTGTGATCAGTATACTGTACGTGAGTGAGAGTGTGTGCGTCAAAGTCCCTGTTTCCGTACACAAGTCCTCGAACGTCGTGGGTGGTAGGCCCTGGCCTGTCGGGGGGAGGCATACCTCCCAGGAAGTGACTAAGTTGGAGAGACCTCATGTAGTCGAGGCCGAATGGGCCCGTAGGGTCCATGAAGTCTCTGGCCCCCAGCCATCTGCTTCCCATGCTGAAGTGTGACGCTTGAAACAGCCCCGAGTCACGGAGATCTAAAAACTTCCTGTCGATCAAGCCAGGGGGGAAGCGGGGGTGCCCGATCACCGGTCTTAGGTGGGAGCTATTAGACGAGAGGTGAGCCTCCTGCAAGAGTTGCGTGCAAATTTTGGTGGTCGCTCCTATCAGCGGGTGTCGCTGTAAGTCTGGTGGGAGGTCTACCTGGCACCAAGGGGCTCTGTGGAGTGGGATCAAGCTCTGGCCCTGTTCAATACTTATCCAGAGTTTCGTGTCTGCGTGCCGACACCAATCAATAAGCCTATTAAGGTGGGTCGCCCGGTAGTATGTTCGTATCTCTGGTAAGGCTATTCCGCCATTCGATTTCGGACGACTAAGCAAACGGCGGTTTAGACGTGGATGTTTCCCCACCCACAGGAAGCGGGTAAAGGCGGCGTGCGTTTGTCTGAAAAAAGTTGCGGGTATGTGGATTGGAAGGGCCTGCATGAGGTACAAAATCTTGGGCAGGATCGTCATTTTAAGGATATTGCACCTACCCAGCCACGAGTGTAAGCCGTTACCCCATTGAAGCAGCTGATCTTGTACTCTCTTTAAGAGAGGGGGGAAGTTAATTTGAAAGAGCTTGGAAAGGGACGAGGGGATCAGTGTCCCCAGGTATTTTAGGGCCGTGTCTGTCCATTTCAGATTATATCCGTCTTTAAGTTGTTGCAGGAGTGCTTGTGTGATCCCAACCCCTATCGCCTCTGATTTTGAAAAGTTAATTTTTAGGTTGGAGATAAGTCCGTACGTGTCAAACTCCTGCAGCAGGTGACGCAGGGAAGTGGAGGGGTCTGTGATCGTGAACATTAGATCGTCGGCATATGCCGATGTTGCTTCCCCCCCACCGATATCCCTGAGATATCTGGGTTTAGGCGGACGCGGCACAGGAATGGCTCCAGGGACAGGGCGAAGAGCAAGGGTGACAAGGGGCACCCCTGCCTCATCCCATTAGTGATCGGGAATGGGTCAGATAGTACACCATTCGCCCTCACCCTGGCAGTTGGATCCGAGTACGCCGCCGTCACCCAGTGCATCATCCGAGGGTCCAGGCCAATGTACCGAAGAGTTGCAAATAGAAACCTCCCACTTACTCGGTCAAATGCCTTCTCGGCATCTGTCCCCAGGAGAATGCACGGGGCCCTGGTCTTGGTCGCTACATGTAAGATGTTCAGGACCTTGGTGGTGTTGTCCCTCGCCTCTCTGGAGGGGACAAAGCCCACCTGGTCTAAGTGCACCAGGCTGGGCAGGTACTTTTGTAGTCTGGTAGCTAAGATCTTAGTAAATAATTTCAGGTCCGAGTTGAGTAGGGAGATGGGGCGATAGCTGCCACACTGGGAAGGGTCTTTACCCTCCTTGGGGATGACCGCTATCAGTGCCTGTAGGGTATCTTTGTGGAGTCGCTTCCCTGTCCCTAGGGTGTTATACAGCCTAACCATGTGTGGGCCCAGGGTAGGGAGAAGGGTCTTGTAGTAGAGGGCTGTCAGCCCATCTGGGCCTGGGGCCTTGCCCGGTTTTGTGGCCTTTAGGGCGAGCTGTAGTTCGTTAAGTGTGATGGGTTCGTCTAGGGTTTGCTGGGCTGCTACCGGTAGGTCTGGCATTAGGGATTGTTCTAAGTACGTCTGAGTATTGTCCTCCGCCTGTACTGACTCTTTCAGGTTATACAAGGTGTCGTAGTAGGACCTAAATTCCTACTTGCTATTTGCTATGGTATTTGCTGTGGAAAGGGGAGTCGTTGACCCGATTTAGACACTATATGGGGAAGGATGACGCTTGGCGTTGGGCCTGTAGAGATTGGGACAGAAGCTTGCTGCACTTGTTCCCAAATTCGTAGCCCTTCTTTCTACATATTTGCATGGCTGCTTTGGCTTTTGACCATAGGATGCCTGTGATCTTAGATCTAGTCACGTCCAGGTCAATCCCTAGCTGTCTGGTCGGGGCCCGTTTTATGTGAGAGTTCCAGTCTCTGCAAGTCAGCTAGAAGCTTGTTTAGTTGCTCGGTCCTCGCCCGTTTGAGTCTGGCGCCGTGCTTTATCAGCACACCCCTAATCACCGCCTTGTGGGCCTCCCAAACCACCCCTGGGTCGCTGTCCTCCGTCGAGTTGGTAGTAAAATAGTGCCCAATCTCCTCCACCACATCTGCCGTCACCTCGGGGTCCCAAAGGAGGCTGTCATTCAGTCTCCACACCTGTTTCTGGGCCGTCTGCGCCTCCGTCAAGGAGTACATCACTCTCTCCGGGGCATGGTCCGACCAAGTAATTGACCCTATAGATGTGTCCTTAATCGCATGCAACTGTCCATGGGGAACGAAGAGGTAGTCCAGTCATGAGTATGTCAGGTGGGGTTTAGAGTAAAAGGAGTAGTCGCCATCCCCAGGGTGGAAGAGGCGCCATGTGTCAATCAGTTGTGCGGAATGCAGGGCTCTGGTGATACGCTTCCGTGCATCCCGCAAAATCGAGGAAGTGCCCGACGAGGTATCCTCAGAGGGGTTCAGGGGGACATTCAAGTCTCCCCCCAAAATCAGTTGCCCCTCCGTGAACTGCATAAGTTGGTCTATGTGTCTCTTGAGGAATCTGTCTTGGTTCGAGTTTGGGGCGTATAGATTGGCTAGGGTCACTTTCCTGTCACCTATCAGGCCCTTGAGGAACAGGGATCTACCCTCAGTATCTCTCTGTATGTCCGTCAGAGTCCAGGGTATCCGAGCTGCAATAAGTATGGTAACCCCCCTGGACTTGGCTTCCGCGTAAGCCGAGTGATACGCCAGGGGGAAGTGTCTGTTCTTAAGTAATGGCATTTTCAGGTCCTTAAAGTGTGTCTCTTGCAACATTACTATGTCCGCTTTAGAGCGGCGCATGTCCTGCAGCAAGATTTTCCGTTTCTCGGGTGCATTTAGGCCCTTCGCATTAAGCGAGCAGATGTTGAGCAAGTCCATGCCCCCGCCTCCAAGCCGGTCTGAAGTTGGGGTCAAAAAGGGGGGGGGGAGAGGTCTGGCACGGGGTGGATGGAGAATAAAGGAGGGGAGAGTGAAAGAGGAAAGTAGGAGGAGAAAGAGAAGCTTGCACTAGGGTGTGCAGCTAGGAAGAGATGCTATCTAAGCCTATATGGCAGTGGTTCTCTCCAGGAAGTCGAAAAGATCCCTGGGATAAGGAGCACCGTCCTAATTGGGGTAGTGTGTGAACAGAGCCTGAGAGCGAGCTCCCAGCCTCCGCCCACCCCCCCGGCATGTATGTGTAATTGAAATGTAACATACAAAACAGTCTATCAATGAACATCAGAGGTAACATTCTAAGCAGTGGCCTGCAGGAGGTTCTTTGCTGCTTCTATGCTGGCAGCGCCAAGGTTACAGTTACAAACCAAAAACTTATCAAGTGCCGGTGTAAGAAAAACCATCAGTCCCAACATTTGCAGTGAGTCTCCCCGTGTGCGAAAGGACAACAAACCGCCCGCCGCCCAATAAACTCCCGCCCAGGTCCCCCCATCCGGTAACAGATCCGGGGTCCCGTGTCAATCATCATGCCAAGTCTCTCCGGAGGGGTCCAGTCTCGTTGCAATCAGCAGTATAACGGTAAGGCGGAGGGGGGTCCCAACTGGTGAAAGCCAACTGAACGCACCTTAACACAGCCCCCCCCTCTCCGCCCCCCACAGCCATCCCTCAGGCCCCCCAGGGCTCCGTGGTCTCCCCCGTGAATCTTCCCACCTCCACCCCCACCCCTCACCCCACAGACAAGTGTATGCACAGTTTCCACAAGACCAGGCTTGCCATGTCCCGTGAGTTCCCCCGCAGGGGGGGTCTCCCCAGCTGCGGCCCCCCTATGACCGCTCAGGGGGGGGTGATTACTGCTGCGCGTAGGGGGGGGAGGTACCCCGGGTGGTTCCTGTGTCTAAGTTTGTTGATCCGGTGAGGCTAAGCTAGAGCAGGGCATCTACGGGGGGATTCCGAGCCGGGAATAGGCAGCAGTACTCAGGGCATGGGCAGGTAACGGGGATCGCAACAGGGAGATGGGGCCCAAGGCCTACTCACGTGCCTCCTCACGGGAAGCGGATCGGTTCCTCCGTCTCCCCCGTTGCAGGCGTGGTTGTCGTGGGCCCCCGCTGTGCAGACCGGCCCGATCGGCCAGTGAATCGCGGGAGCAGCTGGAGCCAATCTGGAACTGCGATCGGGTCTGCTTCCAGGAACATGAATAATGCTGGGAGGTCTGCCGCCGTCTGCAGTGTGTAGGATCCGGCATCCTTGTGGAAGGAGACTATTAGAGGGTACCCCCAGCGGTACGTGAAGCCTTTCTGCCTGGCCAGGTCTAGGAGGGGTCGCAGGAGTACCCGCCGCCGCAGCATCGCCTTCGACAGATCCGGGAGGACCTTGACTTCCGCTCCTTCCACCAGCACTGCTCCGTGGTCCCAGGCTCGTCGCAGGATGGCCTCTTTCTGTGTGTAGCGATGGAGCCTGCAGATGACGTCACGCGGCCTCGCCGGGTCTGCGGGAGCCGGGCCCAAGGCCCTGTGCGCTCTATCCAGGACGATATCCGCCTCCGGTTCCCCCAGAATGTCCCGGAATACGTCCCTCACGGCCTCCCCCACCTCCTCCAGGCCGACACTCTCCGGTATCCCCCGAAGCCATAGATTGTTCCGGCGGCTCAGGTCTTCGATGTCTTCCACGTGGAGCTGGAGCGAAATGGCCGCGTCTTTGTGTTGGTCCCTCGAGGCCTCCAGTGCCACTACGTGCGCTTCCAGGGATGTCAGCACGGTCTCACCGTTCGTCACTCTCTCCGCTATGCCGGACACCTCTCCTCTTACCTCCTGGATATCTCTTCGGTGGGTTTCCTCCAAGCGGAGGATGAGGGCCTCAATGTCTGTGCGGGTCGGGAGTGCCTGCAAAAGGGCCATGATGTCTCGTTCCGGGGCGGTGTCCTCCGGGTGTCGGGATTCCTCCATCCTTGGCTCCTCAGAGGGATTCGGATGATCGGATGGGTCCGGATGTGAAGCTGTGGCGAGGGTACCGGAGTCTTGCAGTGGTCCACGTGTGAGGCCTCTTGGGGCCGTCGCCCTTGCTCCTGGGGATTTACTTTGGAATAGTCCGTAATAGCGTTGTGCCTCTCCCGAGGATTTACCCGCAGGGGTTCCCCGTGTCACTGCTCTGGTTCTATGTATCTTGGACAAGTTCATACCGGTAATTCGTCGTTTTTTAGCTGAAAAAGGGGGGCTCGGGCCGGGAGCTCCAGAGAAATGCTGCCTCACTCAGCCATGTCCAAGCCACGCCCCACGTTCTTAACCACTTAACCTCCGGACCATATTGCTGCCCAATGATGTCATGAATCAGACGTACACAAACGGATGAATGAAAGAAAAGGTTCTCGCCAGAGATGGGAGTCAGTCCAGCCAGAGTCTGTAACCAGGAAGGTGGTGAAACGAAGCCAGGGATCAGGAGCCAGAAGGAACGTCCGTAGAAGCCGGGTCGGTAACCAGAACAGCAGCACGATGAAGGTAGGATGTGAGACAGGTCTTAACACAGAGGCTCAAGCAAGGGAGTGCTGCAGCAAGCGTAGTATATATATGCTGAGCATCCAGCTCCTCCCAGTGGGAAGGAGGAGCCACAGGGAATGGGAAGTTACAAGAACCTCAGAAGCAAGATGGCCGCCAGCACATGTCAGTGATGAGAAGCAGGGAAGGAACAAATGACCAGAGCACTTTTTGTGATTCACCACTGCGTCGTTTTAACTGACAATTGCGCGGTCGTGTGACGTGGCTCCCAAACAAAATTGGCGTCCTTTTTTTCCCACAAATAGAGCTTTCTTTTCATCTCTGAAATAGAGCTTTCTTTTCATCTCTGTGGTTTTTATTTTTTGCGCTATAAACAAAAATAGAGCGTCAATTTTGAAAAATTCAATATTTTTTACTTTTTGCTATAATAAATATCCCCCACAAATATATAAAAAAGCTATTTTTTCCTCAGTTTAGGCCGATACGTATTCTTCTACATATTTTTCGTAAATAAAAATCATAATAACCGTTTATTGATTGGTTTGCGCAAAAGTTATAGCGTTTACAAAATAGGGGGTAGTTTTATGGCATTTTTATTAATATTTTTTTTTACTAGTAATGGTGGCGATCAGCATTTTTTTTCAGTACTGCGACATTATGACGGGCACTTCGGACACTTTTGACACATTTTTGGGACCATTGCCATTTTTTAGCGATCAATGCTATAAAAATGCATTGGATTACTATAAAAATGCCATTGGCAGTGAAGGGGTTAACACTAGGGGGCGGGGAAGGGGTTAAGTGTGTTCCTGGGTGTGTTCTAACTGTATGGGGGGGTGGACTCACTAGGGAAAATCACTGATCTTCTGTTCATACATTGTATGAACAGAAGATCAGCGTTTCCCCCGCTGACAGGACCGGGAGCTTTGTGTGTACACACATAGCTCCCGGTCCCCGCTCTGTAACGAGCATGGATTGGATAGATTGACAACAGTGCAGCCATTGGCTCCCGCTCCTGTCAATCAAATCCAATGATGCAGGCACAGGGGGCGGGGAAGAGTCCTGCATTCGGCGGCTATGGATGCCATTATGCTGGACACGGGAGCGTGCCCGCAAGGTAACCCCCCCGGAGAGCACTTCTCCTAGGGGGGTTATCTGATATGGGGATAAGCCACGAGAGAAGCCGGGGGACCCCAGAAGTCGGCATTCGCGGTCACTCTGTGCAAAAATGGTATTGGAAGCTATGGGAGTTTATAAAGAGACCAAGGGAGGAGGTGTAGATTGAGAAGAGGAGGGGTCTGAGGGCAGAACCTTGGGGGACCCTTACAGAAAAAACGAATTAAGAGGAGGGGATGAAGTTAAAGGTAACTCTGAAGGAGCGCTGAGATAGGTAGGAGGAGAACCAGGAGAGAGTGGAGTCTTGAAAGCCAAGATAGTGGAGTTTTTTGAGAAGTAGAGGATGGTCAATATTGTCAAAGGCTACAAAGAGTTCTAGTGGTATAAATATGGAGTAGTGGTCATTGGATTAAACAGTTAGTAAATCAGTGAGTTTTAGGACAGTTTCAGTGAAGTGTAGTAAGCAAAAGCTGGACTATGAGGGGCCGAGAAGGTTGTTGTCAGTGAGGTAGGAACTGAGATGGTTGCAGACTAAATATTTTACATCTTTTGATGTAAACAGGAGAAAGGAGATGGGTCTTTAGTTGTTCAGGCTGGTGGGGTTCATTGAGGGCTTTTTAAATATGAGGGGATCGGCACATGTTTTAGAGAGCAGGGAAAGGTGCCAAAAGAGTGGGAGAGATTGAAGATGTGAGTGAGGGAGCATAGGATAGAAGAATAGGATGACTGTAGTCGTTGTGATCAAGGTAGTAAGGCAGGCTTCTGAGAAAACTTAAGTCACCTCTTGAGGGACAGGTTGTTGGAGACAAGAACATTGTGAAAGTTATGAGGTTGTGGTCAGTGAGAGGAAAGGGGGTGTTGGTGAGGTTGTAGGGGGTCCAAAGACAGAAGAAAGCAAGGTCAAGGGTATTACAATGCTGACAACACACAAATCTACCTCTCTACCACCTCACTCTTTCACTCCTCTCGCAATGCTAACTTACTGACATATCAGCATTGATGTCACACCACTTCCTCAAACTCAATCTTTCTAAAACTGAGCTCATAATATTGCCTCCTGCCCATGCCCTTTCCTCTGAATTCTCCATCAAAATCAATAATACAACCATCAGTCCCTCCCCTCATGCCAGGATGTAATCCTGGACTCTGAGCTGTCCTTTCAGCCCCAAATCAAATCCATCTCCAAATCTTGCAGACTGTAACTCTGTAACATCTGGAAAATATGCCCCTTTTTAACCATCGAAACCACTAGGCAACTTATCCACGCTCTTGTTATCTCTCGCCTTGACAATTGTAACTCCCTCCTCATAGGCCTACCTCTCTGCAGGCTTTCCCCTCTTCAGTCCATCATGAATGCTGCTTCCAGACACATCAAACTTACCAATCATTTAGTGTCCACTACCCCCTCTCTGCAAATCCCTCCATTGGCTTCCCATTGCCCAACAAATACACTTCAAAACACTAACAATAACATACAAAGCCATTTACAACTCTGCCCTGAGCTAAATTATCAAAACTTGTCTCCAAATATCACCCGAACCGTCCTCTCCACTCCTCCCAAAACCTCCAGCTCTCTAGCTACCTTGTCTCCTCCGCCCATGCTTGTCTCCAGAACTTCTCCAGAGCCTCTCTGTCAGGTATGTACTCACCAAGGCGAAGATGCCGAGGGCGGCTCACCTTTGCGACTTGGCGCACTCTCCCCCCTGGAAGGGGAGACAGAGGGAGGATGGCACGAAGAGGCACCGGTTAGTAGCAGGGAAGCTGAAGCTTGTTAGCAGATCAGGTGATGCCGGACAGAGAACCAATTTGGTGGGAAGTCGCTGAAGACAGGCCGTGGGTCGGGTACCAGAGACAGTTCAGTAAATCTGAGAGCAAGTTCAAGGGCTAAGACTAGACGGATCCAGGATACAAGCATAAGGTCAAGGGCAGGAGAGAGTAGCAGGTCCTAGGTGCAAGCCAGAGGTCAGGGGCTTCAGACAACTGCAAATCTAAAGAAGCGAGCCAAGGGTCAGGTTCAGGAGAGAGAGCAGATTTGTCAAGTCAATCCGGGTCAAACAAGTTCAGGCACAGGAAGTCTGGTTAGGCAGGAGCTGACAACAAACCAGCAACCCGTCATAGGACTTGGGCTGGTTTAAATAGGCTGGATTCTGATTGGTGCGCGTGTGCACGCACGGACATGCGCCAAAGCACCGTTCCACCGTGCATGTGCACCATACGGCGGCTGGTTGTGTTGATTCTCGGACACTCTCCCATCCTCAAAAACTCATTACCCCAATCTGTCTAGTCAGTGTGCACCTAAAGCTACGTGACTACAATTGCTGGTGTTCTCATTCTAATACCACAGGCAGAGATCTGCAAGTATTTTCACTTGGTGTACTGTGTCCTCTGCACAGTGTGCAACTAAAGCTAACTTAAGACAATTGCTGGTGTTCTTTTACTAATACTACAGACAGGCAGGCAGTTGATTCTGCTAGCTGCAGTATAATCAGTATATATATATATATATATATATATATATATATATATATATATATATATATATATTCACACATCCCAGCTTTGTGCAGCTACATCTCCCTGCAGGCCATTAGTATGTCTGGAAGGACAACAAGGAGAGGCAGACAGTCAAGGAGAGAGTCAACAAGGAGAGGCTTGGACATGGCCGAGTGAGGCAGCATTCATCTAGAGCTCCTGGCCTCCCCTTCCAATACCCCGCTACAGTACCTCTAAAACCGGTATGCAATCCGCCAAAAAGCACAGAACCAGAGCAGCAACCAGGGGCACCCCCTCCGGACAGAACCAGGGGGCCCTCCACCGCTATTTTGGACACTTACAGGAGGCTTCCCCCGGCACCAAGGCCGCAGCACCACGAGGTCCCCCACGTGTAGTAACGCAGGAGGCCTACACGACAGAATCCGGCGACCCCCTCCCCGAAGACCACCTTGCCTGGGAGGACATCCCAGTGGAGACCCCGCAGAACCTACTACCGGATGATATGTCGTCCTCACAAGACCAGGACATCCGGGCCCTGTTACAGGCTCTGCCCACCAGGACAGATATCGAGGCCCTGATCCTCCGCCTGGAAGAGACACACAGGCGGGACATACAGGAGGTGAGGGGCGAAGTCTCCAGCCTGGCAGACAGGGTCACTTCAGGAGAAGAAGCGACCGCTACCCTAGAACAGCGAGTGTCAGCGCTGGAACGCTCCCGAGATCAGCACAGAGACACCGCCGTTGCCCTGCAATTGCACCTGGAGGAAATCGAGGACAGGAGCCGCAGGCAGAACTTGCGGCTGCGGGGACTCCCGGAGGACACAGAGATGGAGACGTTGGGAGACACGGTCCGCGAGATTTTCCGCACCGTCCTGGAGGATGGAGACGCAGACATTCCACTGGACAGAGTCCACAGAGCGTTGGGACCCCGCTCTGAAGACCCGGACAGACCCCGGGACGTCGTGGTCAGGTTCCACCGCTACATACAGAAGGAGATTGTCCTCCGCCGAGCATGGGACCATGGAGACGTGACTTTCGCGGGGAAGACGGTGCGGATACTACCAGACCTGTCGACCCAAGCAACAAGGTCTCACGTATCGCTGGGGGTACCCTCTTGCGGTCACCTTTAGCAAGGAAACCGAGGCATTCACCCTTCAGACCGCCGCTGATCTGCCGGCTCTCTTCCGCTTCCTAGGGGTTCCCCCAATTCAAGTACCGGATTGGCTACAGATTCTGCCGCGCCTGGCGGGTCGTTCGGGCCTGTCCGCTTCCAGGGCCCCCCCTACACCGCGACAGCAGAGAGGCAGACGGAGACGCAGGGTCACCTCTGGAGGAGAATAACGTGAGTAGGCCCCTGGGGCCATCCACCCAAGGCAGTGACATTCACCCCAGATGAACTGCTCCATGCCTCGTCCCTATCTCAGTTGACTCTCCCACCCCCCCCATGCCCCCCGCACCTGCTCCTGTAGAGACACAGGACCTCTCGGTCCGCACACCTCTGGGGACGTCGCCCCCCCCCTTAGACTGCCGCAGATCTGGACACTCTGCCTCGCCCCGGGACGTGTGTGGTTCACTACCCCCCCCGCCCGCGGTGGCGGCGCCCGTGAACGGGTAAGTCTGAAGGAAGGGCCCCCCCTACGTGCCTCATGCCGCGGAACCCTAGCCGATGCTGGACTCACTGGCCTGATCCCCTCCTGCTCCCCCCACCTCCCTGATGTTGTCATGATCCCGGGGGTTGCGGAGAGACCCGGAACAGCTGTGCCTTTGTGGGGACGCCCCCCCCTCTGCTCCCCCGCGGGCTGAGGGGAGCTGCCCTCGGTTGACTCACACGGTACACCCCGCAGTCACACCCCGAACCACTGTGAACTTCCTTGAGGTGACCGGTGACCCTCCCCCGATGTCTGTCATTTAATGTTTAAAGTCCATTTGATTTCACAGGGGGGGAGGGCGGGCGCGCTGACGTAGGGGGCATGCTGGAGGGGGGTGCCTGCATAACGCTGCCCTGGGGGGTTTACATGTGGCCGGGTCCATCTCCCAAGCCACATGCTGCTTGGAGGCGAGGGCATGATCGGATACAGCGACGGCCCTGCTGCCGTGACTGGGGGGGCGGACATGTACCATTGGGGGGGCGGGGTCTACATGGGAAGGGACCTTCAACTACCGGGTCCGCCGGATGGGGGGAGGGACCCCCGACGGGGGGGGCGGCACGGGGGAGGCTTGTCAGAGAAGTGACCAGGTCACAGAAAGAAGTTTTGCTTTACAGTTATATACCTGGGACATCCGGACGGGGCGATAGGTGTGGGGCTGCTGACCCAACTGCAACGGGTGTAGTTTCTATTTTATCTTCACTTCTGTTTTGTTAGTTTTTATTGTTCTCCTTGAGGTACCCTAATTCATGTACCCAAATGCACTTATGTATGCCTTGATGAATATATGCGATGTGTGCACTGTTTAATGTTTGCTGCTCATACAGGTTCGTTACTGGCCCCCCGGCGGGCAGGTGGCGTATCTGTTCTGTTCTCTTTTTATTTTTTTGCTTTATTATTATTATTTTATTTTCTTTACTTTTTGCTGCCGTTCTAATCACAACATTAAATTGCTTGCGGGGCTGGATGGGAGGGGTCGGGGGCTCGCTCCCCGGCTTTGCCCACCCACTAACCCACATAGGACTACGCTCAGTTTCAGGGATTTTCCTGGTGAGCGCTTTAGCCAGTTTTGGCTCCAGTTAGCCTCCTCCCGAACCGCACGCTCTGCTGCTGGTTCTTTCCCGGCTCTCTTTTTCTTAGGAGCCGTCTGTCTGCTTCTGTCTGTCTCCCCTACTCTCCTCTTCTCTACCTGACCACCCTCACCCTATCCCCACCCTTCTGGCATCCCCCATCCCTGGACAGGACTCGCGACCATGGACACACTCACTGTAGTCTCCCTAAATGTGAAAGGCCTAAACACCCCGGAAAAGAGGAGGATGCTACTCCATGATATGCACCGTATGAGGGCAGACATAGTATTTCTCCAGGAAACACACTTCAAAGTAAACAACCTCCCATTGCTAAAAAACAGATTTTACCCCCTAGCTTACCACTCCATGTATACGGAGGCAAAATCCAGAGGGGTCTCTAGACTCATATCAGCCAGGGTTCCCTGGACACACATTGACTCACGGTTTGACACGGGGGGACGATTTCTTCTCTTAAAGGGCCGTATAGGGGGGGAGGGGGTGACTTTCGCCAACCTTTATGCGCCTAACGACCGCCAGGACGCGTTCATACAACGACACCTCACTCAAATCTCACGGTTTTCAGAGGGCCAGTTGATAGTAGGTGGCGACCTCAACATCCCCCTTGCGCCAAACGAAGACACTTCCACGGGGACGTCCTCAACCTCACGAGACATGCGCAAAAGAATAAGCTCAGCACTTCACACGGCGCAGTTGATCGACGTGTGGCGGCTCTTCCACTCTGGCGAGAGAGACTATACGTTTTTCTCAAAACCGCATGACGCATATTCGCGGTCCGGGCTCAGGTGACAGAGTTATTGCAATTTAGAGCCAAGGCAGCCCTGCAGATATGTCGCAGGAAAATTTACGAATCAGGGAACAAGTGTGGTAGATGGCTGGCCCAAACATTGAGGGAACAGAGACTGACGTCGTACATTCCACATATCACCTCACATGCAGGCCAACGGCTCTCTCTCCCCCAACAGATAGCCCAAGAGTTTAAAACGTTCTATACATCCCTCTACAACCTGCCCAAGACGCGATTGGACCGTGACGCCACATCGGACTATATCACCTCTTCCTCCATGCCTACCCTCCCCACCGGTGCCAAAGAGGTTCTGGAAGAACCCATCACGATTCTGGAAATTCAGTCAGCGCTCGGCAGCTCTAAACCAGGGAAAGCCCCGGGACCAGATGGTCTCACCATCCCTTACTATAAGACTCTGTTGTTGAACTTGGGCACTCACATGGCCAATTTATACAACAGCTTTTGCTCGGGAAAAACTTTCCACCCCTCCACAACTCAAACCCACATCTCGGTAATCCCGAAGGCGGACAAAGACCCCTCCCAATGTGGAAGCTACCGCCCAATATCCCTTTTAAATGTCGACCTTAAACTTTTCACCAAAATAATCGCCACGAGACTACAAACACACCTGACACACTTGGTTCACTGGGACCAGGTGGGATTCGTCCCAACCAGAGAGGCTAGGGATAACACCATTAAGGTGCTGAACCTACTCCACGTGGTAAATAGCGAAAAAACGCCTTGCGTCTTCCTTGGGACGGACGCTGAGAAAGCGTTCGATCGTGTGAGTTGGAAATTTATGTTCGCCACTTTAGAACACATAGGAGTGGGTCGCAATATGCTCCACTGGATCTCGGCTGCCTACCAAAACCCGTCGGCAAGAGTCAGGGCAAATGGAGTGTTTTCCGATCCGTTTCAGATAACTAATGGCACCAGACAGGGCTGCCCACTATCACCCTTACTATTTGCCCTTTCCCTGGAACCCTTTTTATGCCATGTCAGGCGAAATCCGGATATTACCGGAGTGCGGGTCGGCAGTTCACAACACAAGGTGTCTGCTTACGCAGACGACCTCCTGTTTTCCCTCACCAACCCCACTATATCACTTCCTAACCTGATGCGTGAATTCAAAAAATACGGACAGCTGTCCAACCTTAAGATAAACTTCACTAAATCCGTGGCGATGGGGGTGAACATCCCACAACCTCGACTCACTCACCTTCGAGACATTTTCCACTTAAGATGGACTGATACAGCTTTGAAATACCTAGGCACACTGATACCTCCCAAATTTACCCATCTTTACCAACTTAATTTCCCACCCCTTTTGAAAGAGGTGCAGAAACTCCTGGACCGATGGAGCAGAGGACTCCATTTGTGGTTCGGCCGCTGCAACATACTAAAGATGTCAATACTGCCCAAGTTTCTCTACCTAATTCAGGCCCTCCCAGTACAGATCCCGGCTGCATATTTCAGACAAATACACTCAGCCTTCATAAAATTCCTTTGGGCAGGAAAGAAACCTCGCATACAAAGGAAAATTCTTACATTCCCCAAATGCTACGGAGGCCTGGCAATGCCGGACATCCGCTCCTACTACTACGCTGTCCACCTCAACAGACTTTTGGACTGGTGTAGACACAAGGACACCAAGCTCTGGCCGAACATAGAACAAGATCAGACAGGAGTTTTGCTTCAGGGGACACCATGGTGCTATGCAGACCTTCCCACAGATCTTAAGAGACACCCCCTGATCGGAACGACTGCTAAGACTTGCGCACAATTGACATCTAACCACTCCCCTTTCTCCCGGCACTCAGGCCTACGCCCGGTCCTGGGAAACCCCCAATTCGACCCGGGCATCAACGACTTACAATTTCAGGCTCTTAGAGAGAAGGGACTTTGTCAGGCCATTCATTTCAGCAGAGAGGGAGGGTGGAGAACGACCGGGGAACTGCAAGACCCTAACGGCCCGTACCAACTGGACTTTCTGAGGACACTACAACTCAGACACTACCTCACACAACAGACGCCCCCGACCATGTTTCCCACCCTATTACACCGCTTGAGGCACTATGTACAGAAGAAGGGGTACTGCCACATGCACTCTCACAGGGGTACAATATGCTTGTAACGCCGACCGACGACTTTCAACTCCCAAGCTTTGACAAGTGGGAAGGGGATCTAGGCCACCACCTCTCTACCAGTCAACGCCAATATATCCTTACCTTTACGCACAAGTCATCTCTGTGCTCTAAAATACAGGAGACTAATTACAAAATTCTTATGCGCTGGTACAGGACTCCCGACCTACTACATAAATTTTTTTTTTTTTTTTTTTTTTTAAAGTGTATTTTTTTGTGCGTGAACTCGAGAGAGAGGAGCCGGACTGCAGGAGTTGGGAGTAGGCAGACCCTCCCCCCGGAGGCAATCGCCATCCTTCTCCATGCCCCTGGTGGCAATGGCGGGTGTGAAGGGGGGCCTCCCACTCACCCCGCCCTACCTGCTCCTCTTGGGAGCCCAACTGGGGCCCAACGGGACCCCAATGGGGCAGAGGGACTCCCCCTATGAGGGAGTGAGGGGGCCTAGCCCACCCAGCCAGCCCCGTAGGTCCTTCGCCTCTCTTTATTTTAGGAGACCGCATGGCCAAAGTGCGTGTGTTTTAAACCAATTTCGTGTGCGTGCAAGTGTGGTGGTTTTTGTGGGGGGGGGTTGGCGTACTAAGCACAGGCGTACCTTGCATAGCACACCCACCGGGAGCCGGGCTGAGACCACCAACCTCAATTCACATGTAGCCGAGACCGGGATCCGCTACATAAATTTTTTCCCCGGCACCCCGGACACCTGCTGGAGGTGTCAAGGTGAGAAAGGCACGCTGCTGCACATTTTCTGGTCTTGTCCTGAACTGCAGACGTTCTGGACGGGGGTCCGAGAAATAGTGCAGAAGTTTACAGAGCGCCAGGTCCCGAATAAGCCAGAATACTTCCTACTGCACTCCACAGACATCCCGACTCGGGTATACAAGAAATCGGTGATAAGGCACCTCCTGGACGCAGCCAAGGTCTGCATTCCTCTTTTGTGGAAATCTCAGCAGCCCCCGACTGTTGCCATGTGGCTGAAAAAGGTTGAAGAGATTAACCTAATGGAGGATCTTGTCCTGTCGAGTCAAGACAGGAATGAGGCCTACACAGAGACATGGCAACATTGGAACTTTTTTAAATATTCAGCTGAAGGCCAGGCCCTCAGAGGGGGTACCTGACTGTAACTCACGCCTTTGTGAGTGAAGGGACGGGACTACCCCCCTCCCCCACCCCCCGAACCCCCTATTCCTGAGGAGACATAGTTCAATATCTGAAAGAGTAGAGACCCTGACATACTCGCGAGTCCCCCCACCCCCCCTCCCGACCCCAGTCCACTCCCCCCTGTGCTCACCCCTACATCTTCCCTCTCTCACCCTCGTAGAGACCCGGCTGGGGTCTGATCTCCCTACTACCCCCCCCCCCCCTATCCCCCTAGAGGGGTCCCTTTCTGATCTCTTTTCTATATCTCCACCTTGTACTTAATTTCCGTCTCCCATAAAAAGAAAAACTAGGGACGCCGGGCCCACCCGGTCCTCGCGGCCCTGGTCCCCGGACCGGAGCGGCGCGGACCTTGTCGGTACCGCTGGTTATGTGCGTGGCCCAGAGGGCCTGGATGTTATGACAAATTACGACGTGTTAATCCTCCTGCCACCGTGACACACGCCCACAGCTGTGTACACTTTGGAGAGTTATTCTGTAACAGTAACCATGTATTATATGAATAGTTACCCTGCGTGGTATCACACAGTGATGATTTGTTACCTTGTTGTTGGTCTGCTGCGGGACCGGTTTCCTGATATAAATAGACAATTAAAAAAAAAAAAAGGAGGGCAAGCAGGTTCTGCATCTAGAGGCAACCTGTCAGTACTGGATCCCTCTAGGACCCAGTGCACTCACCTGACACAGCCTTGGCTGCAAAACACTGATTGGCCAGCTCTCCTTTAAAACACCTGTGTTTTCACCCAATCAGTGCTCGTGATAGAGTTACTCTGCTTGCCTTGTGTGATCCAGCCTGACCTGTTAATCTGTAAACTTTGTGTATGACCCGGCTTGTTGACCCTGCTTGTTGCTTCCGATTTGGTACCTTTCGAACTCTGATCCATCCGCTCATGACCCGGCTTGCCTAGACCACGCTTTGCCTGACTCCTGTAAGCAACATCCATTGCAGCGGTACACTACTAGCACCAGCAACACCACCAACATCCACACCTGCGGTGAACTACAAGTTCCAGCTTTCCTGCTCATCACAACACCTACTTCAGCAGTGAACTACAAGTGCCAGCTGTCCCGCTCGTCTCAACCCTGCATCCGTGGTGAACTACAAGTCCCAGCACTGACCTGCTTCTCAAGACCTGCTCATGGTATGTGCTCTTGTTATTGAACTATAGGCATATTAGCACACCTGAACTGTTGTCTGCTCCTAGCCTGATACTAAACCTGACATTATCACGAGCCATACATAAAAAGGGAAAACCCATCATGGATTCTGAGCAGGCTCAGATGTTTGCACAAGAACTTTGCCGTTTATCCCATCAAGTTCAGCAAATGGCCACAGAGCTCACCAAGGTGCAATCCCCTACTACAACTGTTACAAAAACTTTATCTGAACCGAAAATTCCTTTGCCTGACCGTTTTTATGGCGACCGTAAGGGATTCTGCAACTTTAAAAACAGCTGCAAATTATATTTCAAATTAAGGCCATCCTCCTCTGGCTCTGAAACTCAGAGAGTTCAGATCATTATCTCTCTGCTACAGGGTGACCCCCAGGCTTGGGCCTTTAACCTTGAACCAAACCATCCAGCCCTGTTAACTGTAGATGCCTTCTTTGAAGCACTGGATTGCTGTACGATGATCCAGATCGTATGGCTACTGCAGAATCAACCCTGCGTAACTTAAAGCAAGGAACCACCACAGCTGAAAGGTACTGCTCAGAGTTTCGCAGGTGGGCCCCAGAATCTGGCTGGAATGATGCAGCTCTCCACAGCCAGTTCAGAATAGGTATTTCACATGCAATTAAGGATGCTCTGGTCAACTTCTCCTATCCAGCCTCACTGGAGGAAGCTATGTATCTAGCCATTAGATTTGATCGCCGTCAGCGAGAGAGGGGGAGAGAAAAAAATATGGCTGTGCCAAACTGTATACCTCCCTTACCACCTGACCATCCTCCAGTGCCAGTTCAGTGGAAGAACCTATGCAGTTAGGCTCCACCCGGCTATCTGCCCAGGAACACACACGCCGGCGTAATATGGGACTTTGCCTGTATTGTGGCCTCAGGGGTCACATGCTCCGTTTGTGCCCTACACGTCCGGGAAACTCCAGGACCTAGGTGATTATGGGGAGGTCACCTTAAGTCTGCTTTCATCTCCCCAGGGGGACAGTCGTATACTTCTACCCAGTGTTATTCACTTTGGGACAGGTACTCATGAACTGCTGGCCTTGATAGATTCTGGAGCTGCCGAGAATTTTGTTGATAAGACTCTGATTACCTCCTTGTCCCTGGAAACTCATACGCTAGATTGCCCAGTCCGCCTAATTTCTGTGGATAACCGGCCTCTCTCACAAGACCTTGCGCTTCAGTCCACCAATCCCTTCCAGTTACAATTGGGGGCCCTGCACTGGGAGAAGATTTCATGTCTTGTTATTGACTCTCCATCCACTCCTTTGATCCTAGGCCTTCCTTGGCTTCAGAAGCACAATCCTGTAATTGACTGGTGAACAGGAAATATTCTGGCCTGGTCCAATCAGTGTAAAGAAAGTTGCATCCAGCACCCTGTTCGACTTGCTACTTGTCAAGTGGGAATGGAACAGATTCCGCTTTGTTATAAGGACTTTCAGGATGTGTTTTCTAAAGGGAGTGCTGACACCTTACCACCTCATCGCAGTTATGACTGTCCCATTGACCTCTTGCCTGACACTACACCTCCGCGAGGGAGAGTCTTTCCATTGTCCGAACCAGAGAACCTTGCTTTGCAAGAATACATCCAGGAAAACCTAGCTAAAAGTTTCATACGTCCCTCTACTTCTCCCGCAGGCGCAGGTTGCTTCTTTGTCCCAAAGAAGGACGGGGGTCTAAGACTTTGTGTTGACTACAGAGGTCTAAATAAAATAACCGTTCCCAATCGGTACCCTCTCATCACAGAGTTGTTCTCCCAAATCCAGGGAGCAAAGATTTTCTCCAAACTAGACCTAAGGGGAGCCTATAATCTAGTGCGCATCCATGAAGGAGATGAGTGGAAGACAGCCTTTAACACCAAGGATGGCCACTACGAATGTCTTGTCATGCCTTTCGGTCTCAGGAATGCACCAGCTGTCTTTCAAAACTTTATGAATGACATTTTCCGTGACCTGTTGGGTCACTTCATGCTTGTATACTTGGATGATATTTTGATATATTCTCCCTATCTTGAAACGCAGCAGAGGCACGTCCGCTCAGTGTTGGCCCGATTAAAGGCTCATTCCCTTTTTGTTAAGCCTGAAAAATGTTCATTTCATGTCAAACAAGTACCTTTCCTGGGCTACCTAATCTCTGACACAGGCCTAACCATGGATCCAGCCAAGATTCAGGCCATTCTAGACTGGGCATCACCTTCAGACCTGAAAGCAGTTCAGCGCTTCCTGGGCTTTGCAAATTTCTATCGGAAATTCATTAAGAATTTTGCCACCATTGCACATCCTATCACCTCTCTCACCAGGAAGTCTCAGGCTAAGTTTAAATGGACTACTGAAGCCCAGACAGCCTTCACTCAGTTGAAGAAAGCCTTTACCTCTGCACCAATTCTACGCCATCCTGTTCCTGAGCTGCCTTTTATTGTGGAGGTAGATGCATCCGAAGTAGGGGTGGGGGCGCTTCTGTCACAAAAGGACCCTGTAACTGCTGCCATCCACCCCTGTGCCTTCCTGTCCCGTAAATATTCCCCAGCAGAGCGCAACTATGATATAGGCAACAGAGAACTGTTAGCCATAAAGCTAGCTTTGGAGGAATGGAGACATTGGCTGGAGGGAGCTCGCTATCCATTCATAGTTCTGACTGACCACAAAAACCTTGAATACATCCGTTCTGCTAAAAGACTGAACTCACGTCAAGCCAGGTGGTCATTGTTCTTCTCCAGATTTGACTTTACAATTTCTTATTTACCAGGGCCAAAAAATGTTAAGGCCGATGCCTTGTCTCGCAGTTTTTTATCAGAATACCCACCTCCGCTTCCTCCACAATCCATTATCTCTGAGGACAGGATTTTGGCTTTCACCCAGACTGACATCTCTGAGGTCTTGTTACCTGCACAGGCTGAAGCCCCTCCCTCCACTCCCTCTGGTATGCTTTTTGTGCCCTTGGCTCTTCGTTTGCAGGTTTTGCAGCAGGTACATGCATCAAAGCCTGCAGCGCATCCGGGGTTTAGACAAACTTATGAGATTATCTCTCGCAACCTCTGGTGGCCATCGATTAGGCAGGATGTGTTAGCCTTTGTCCAGGCTTGTGCCAGAAGCAAGGGCAGTACCTCTAAGCCCTCCGGTCTTCTACGTCCTCTACCTATACTTACTTGTCCCTGGACCCATTTATCTATGGACTTTATCACTGACTTGCCTCCGTCCCAGGGATGTTCCACGATCTGGGTGGTGGTAGACAGGTTCAGTAAGATGGCCCACTTTGTTCCACTTCCGAAACTGCCGTCTGCTAGAGATCTGGCATCTTTATTCATTAAACATGTTTTCAGGCTCCATGGAGCACCAATTAACATTGTCTCAGACCGTGGCTCTCAGTTTATAGCCCAGTTTTGGAAGGCCCTTTGTTCTCAGCTAGGGATTAAGTTATCATATTCTTCAGCCTATCATTCCGAGACTAATGGCCAAACAGAAAGAACTAATCAGACTCTAGAGAAGATGGTACGTTGTCTGATGGCCAATGATGAGGTGGAGTGGGTCAACATCCTTCCATGGGCAGAGTTTGCCTTTAATAATTGTGCCAGCTCTTCTACAGGGGCCTCTCCCTTCTTCTGTGTTTACGGGTTGCTTCCTCGTGTGTGCTCCTTTGATCTTCCACCCTCTGATGTTCCAGATGCCAACACCACGATTGAAAATTTCTCCAAAATCTGGTCTGATGTCAATCGTGCTATTTCTCGTTCGGTGCAGGCTTTTAAGAAAACGGCTGACAAGAGGCGCTCAAAGGCCCCTGGATATAAAGTTGGTGACAAAGTGTGGCTATCATCCAAGAATCTGTCCCTGCATGTTCCATCCAAAAAACTTGGGCCAAAATTCATCGGGCCCTATGAGATTTCGGAGATTGTTAATCCTGTGTCCTATAGATTAAAACTCCCCCCGTCCATGCGCATTCCTAATGTCTTCCATGTTTCTTTGTTGAAACCTGTTCATTCTAGTCTCCAAGTAAATGAACCAGAACCTGTAGATGTGTCGGATAGCCAGGAATATGAAGTGGCATATATTCTTGACTCCAGACGAGTACGCAATTCCTTACAATATCTAGTTCATTGGAAAGGTTTTGGCCCAGAGGATCGATCCTGGATCCCAGCTCACGATCTCCATGCTGATCGCCTTAAGAAGAAGTTCCATCTTCGATATCCAAGTAAGCCTGGGGGTGCAGGAGCAACCCCTCGAGAAGAGGGGGGGGGTACTGTCAGTACTGGATTTGGCTGCGAAACACTGATTGGCCAGCTCTCCTTTAAAACACCTGTGTTTTCACCCAATCAGTGCTCGTGATAGAGTTACTCTGCTTGCCTTGTGTGATCCAGCCTGACCTGTTAATCTGTAAACTTTGTGTATGACCCGGCTTGTTTGACCCTGCTTGTTGCTTCCGATTTGGTACCTTTCGAACTCTGATCCATCCGTTCATGACCCGGCTTGCCTAGACCATGCTTTGCCTGACTCCTGTAAGCAACATCTATTGCAGCGGTGCACTACTAGCACCAGCAACACCACCAACATCCACACCTGCGGTGAACTACAAGTTTCAGCTTTCCTGCTCATCACAACACCTACTTCAGCAGTGAACTACAAGTGCCAGCTGTCCCGCTCGTCTCAACCCTGCATCCGTGGTGAACTACAAGTCCCAGCACTGACCTGCTTCTCAAGACCTGCTCATGGTATGTGCTCTTGTTATTGAACTATAGGCATATTAGCACACCTGAACTGTTGTCTGCTCCTAGCCTGATACTAAACCTGACACAACCATGCTGGTCATGGACACAGTGCATCCTCATAAGCAAGTGGCCGTGGAACATGCTTGTCTTTTTTTCCGGCAGCTGGCCGCGTTGAGCCGCAACAATTATTTTATCTGTGGAGTGAATCCCTTTTTTTCTTTCAATACATTTTTATTGAGTTTATGGATAAGGTTACAGCAAGTACATAAGCGTCAGAAATTACAATAGCCCCAAGGGGCGACGCACACAATTTTACAAACAAAGCAAAGAATATAATGAAAACAATAATAGCCTATAATGGAGAGGTAATTCAAATATTATGACTGCTTGGAAAACAGTCTGATTGGGATATATTAGAGCTCTCACAAATGTGGAGCCTCATTACCTTGTAGAAAAAGCCCGGACCCAAGGGCAATCCGGAACCCACACCCTCAGCACCCCTCTTGGGAACATGCTGCCCCAAGAGCAAGGTCCCGGACTCCCCCAGCCCCCGTCCCGATCCCATACTACCCTTACTGATGTGGGTAAGAAACATATATTATTGTAAGCAGGGCTTTTTTTTCTGGGGGAACTTGGGGGAACTCAGTTCCACCACCTTTGGCTCAGACCCTTTGGTGCCTGCTCACCACAATCACTTGTAAACACAGAAGTCGGGTTTCTGTGTTTACAAGTGACAGCTTTGTAACCCCCTGAACTCTGCACTCTGTATGTAATGCAATTCTGGTATTTAATGCCCCTTTAAGACCCTTCTACTGTTTGTGAAATCTGAACGGGTCATGGTTGAGTTCCTGTACCTATTTTCTGAGAAAAGCTCTGATTGTAAGGGTCACACAAGGAATACCCCCCCCCCCAAAAAAAAAAAGATTTGAAAATAGAAACCATGCAACAATCGCTTATGTAGATTGTTAAAAATACAAAAACAAACAGGGATAGTAAGAGAGGCAAAGAAAAAAGGAAAGGAGAGGAAGAAAAGGGGGGACAGGGGTAAGGGGAGGAGGGGAAGCATAGTGCCTAACTCCAATCAAATTCAGTCAAACGCCATTAGGTTCAGGGGCAAGGTGAATACCAACATATTCAGCCCAAGGAGCCCAAATCTCATGGAACATCACGGTGGTATTAGCCAGTATGCTGGATAATTTTTCTTGAGTCATGATCCATGAGATTTTCTTTTTTTTTTTTTTTTTCTCACAAAAGGATGTTTATTGAATAATATAACAGCAATACATGGTTACAAAAATTACATCTGTCCCAGGTCACTTCCTCTTTTGTACATCCATGCATAAGCGTTCAATAATAAAATAACAAGAAAAACAAAACACACAACACTTCCGGTCTGCTGCACTCTCCTCCCGCTAAAACCATCTATTTTTATGCTAAAGCAATGTGCGGACATCGACAAGCTCCCCCATCCCCGACTCCCCCTCATTGTCTACTAGTGTGGAATCCAGCGGGTCCCCCCCTGTCGCAAAGTGCCTTTGGCACCCTCCCAAATCCTCATCTCTGGCCTGTTACATTAGCAGTCTATCCAGCACCAGCTCAAGTGGAGCTAAACCAGGGGAATTCAACCAAGGGGCCCATAGCTTGTCAAACCTACCCCACCGCTTCCTGTGTTGATAAATGTATTTCTCCGCCAGGAGAGTGGCCCCCATTTGGGCTATCCACTCCCCCAACCTCGGGGGCTCCACAGCCTTCCAGTGCCTAAGGATGAGTTTGCGGGCCTGAAAAAGGGCCCTGCCAACAGCTATTTTAAGGTCATCCTCCAACGGGAGGTCGTCTATAATGCCCAGGATACACACTTTAGGGGTTTGGGGCATTTGAATCATAAATACATCACTCAGGGTTTTGAGGACCCCCGTCCAGTATAGGTGTAGCTTGGGACATCGCCACATCAAGTGGATGAGGTCTCCATGGTCCCTAGCACATCTAGGACAGTTGTCGTCCCCAGCCAGTCCCATCCTATGCAATCTGGCCGGGGTATAATGTACTCGCAGAACAATGTATAGTTGGGACAAGCGGTGTGCTACATTGAGCGAAGCCCCCTGTATAGCTAGCAGCGCTTCCTCCCACTGACCCTCCTCAAAAACACCCACATCTCTTTCCCAGGAGTCCACCACCCTCGAAGGAAGGGCCGGCAAAAATGCTGTAAGGAGCATGGCATAAGAGCTGGAAATGAAGCCCCTAGAGCTATTTATCCCAGTCAGAAAGTGGAAAATTGGGGCAGGGGACAATATCCACGGGTTGTTCCCAGCTTGAGCCCTGACGGCGTGCCTCAATTGCATGTATGAAAAATGCATTATCTGAGGAAGAGCAAACTTCTCTCGGAGCTCCGCGAAAGAAAGCAGACGGCCCCCAGAGAAGATATGCACCAAGTGTGTAACTCCATACCTCCTCCAATGCTCTCCACAGGTCAGAGACAAAAGTTCCTCATAGTATCTGTTGTTCCAGATTGGGCTGTATCCTGTAAATCCCTCTATATTCTGTAATTGGCGGGTTTTATTCCATACTTTCTGCATTAGTACATATGTAGGGAAAAGCTTGTTAGACTTCGCGCAATGCAATGACTCGAGACCAGACACCATAGTGTCCATGTCAGTCATGTGAGTAACTATATCTACCACCGGATCCCCCCGTCCCTTACTCCCAGCCCTGGCTATATGCTGTAGTTGTGCTGCGAGGTAGTATACCCAAGGGTTTGGGAGAGCGAGCCCCCCCATCTCCTTCGGTTTTTGAAGTTGCTCTAACTTAACCCTGGGGGACTTGCCAAGCCAGAGGAACGTCCTGAATAGGGAGTTGATAATTCTAAAAATCCTGAGGGGGATAACCATGGGGGTGTTGTGCAAAATATACAACAACTGAGGCATAAACACCATTTTCGTGAGGTTTACTCTACCGACCAGGGACATTTTTAATTTTGACCATATTTTAATTTTGTCTCTAATCCTGCCCACCAGGGGAGTAAGATTTAGGGTGACGTATTCAAGCGGTTGCGGGGTAACCCAGACACCCAGATATTTAAATTTGGTCGCCACTGGGATGTTCAGTAGCGTACGGTCCTGAGGACCAGACGCATCCAGAAGCATAAGGGCGGACTTAGTCCAGTTTATCAATAGACCCGAAAAGGACCCGAAAGTCTGAACCACCGACATCGCCTCCCTGAGCGAACCCGACGTGTCACCCAGCAGTAGCATGGTATCGTCCGCATAGAGCATAATCTTTTCGTGTGTCAACCCGTATCGGAACCCCACAATTAGGGGGTTAGAGCGCACCAGAGCAGCCAACGGTTCTATGGCAACCGCGAACAGCAAGGGTGAGAGGGGGCAACCCTGTCGAGTCCCCCTATACAGCGGGAAGGGAGAAGACACTCTGCCCTCCTCCCTAATAACCGCCAGGGGGGAGTCATACAGGAGCCGTACCCAGGACTGGAACACCGGTCCGAACCCAAATCTGGACAATGTTGCCCACAGGTACTGCCATTCAATACTGTCGAATGCTTTATGGGCATCTAGAGACAGCAATGCTCTGTCTCCCCCGTTATCTGCCGTTGACTGCATATTAATATACAATCTCCTAAGGTTGATGGCCGTAGATCGCTCCGGTATAAACCCTGATTGATCTGTGTGTATTATCGCTGTGATCACCTTATTCAGCCTCATTGCTAATACCTTTGCTAGTATTTTAACATCGCTTTGTAGAAGTGAAATTGGTCTATAGGAACCAGGATCCAATGGATCCTTTCCTGGTTTAAGTAGGAGTACTATGCTTGCATGTCTCATGGAGTCCGGCAATCGCCGTGCCTCCCTGGCCGCGTTCAAAGTGTGAAGCAGCCTCGGGAGAACGACGCCCCCATACTGCTTATACACTTCGATCGGTATGCCATCATCCCCTGGAGCCTTAGAATTGGGAAAAGAGTTGGCAGCTTCCGTCATCTCTTCAATGGTAATGGGAGTCTCTAGGGATTCAGCCTGGGACTCCGTCAAACACGGTAGTTCTATCCCCTGCAGAAAATCCCGAGTCTCCTCCTCTGTATGCGTTTGCTTTGATACATATAGGTCAGCGTAGAATCTGACCAGCTCCCTCATCACAAGGTCGGGGGTATTCACCAAGCTACCTCCCTCTGTCCTAAGAGCTCCTATGGTTGGGGACGTCTGTTGTGATTGTACTATTTTAGCCAGGAGCTTGCCCGTCTGCTCCCCCTCTTCATAAAACGCCATTTTTGAAAAAAAGCGCTTTCTGTCAGCCCTGGAGGAGTCCAGTCTATTCAGTGCGTCCTGAGCTGCTATCCACGCCTCCCGAGAACCCTCCCTTGAATCCGCTATGTACTCGGCCTCTAAGCGTTTTACCATCCTAGCTACCTGTTCCCTCTGTTCAGTCGTGTTGTGTTTTATGGCGTTTACTTCTGCAATAAAAATTCCCCTCAGGAAAGCCTTAAATGCATCCCATGCCGTGTCCGTTCCAGGGTGATCTACATGCCTCTGCCAATAGGCCACTATTTCCCGCTCAATCTTTTCATGAGAGGGAAAGAGGTTAAGCCAGAATGCATTAAGCTTCCATGGTGCTCGGGGAAGAGTAGTGTGAGGCCTGGCCCTCAGGGAGAGTAAAACTGGAGAATGATCCGAGACGCACCGGGGAAGGTACTGTATATCCTCAACAAATTGCGTTGCCGAGGCGGAGCATAGGCATAAGTCAATCCTAGACAAAGACATATGTGTCTTGGAAAAGCAAGAAAATTGCCTCTCAAGGGGATTCTTCAGTCTCCAGGGATCTACCCAACCCACCTCTTCCATAAACTTAGCCATGGCTGACCGTGTCGTCCCCAGGGGTCCCCCGGGGGGGGGGTGCCTATCTAAATAAGGATTCATAATCCCGTTGAAATCCCCCATCACCACTAATGGGGTTCCAGGGTGTGATAACTGGTAGGCTAGGAGTGTCCGCAATATCTGAGGACTGAATGGTGGGGGAACATACACTGCTGCCAGAATGAGTGTCATTTGGTATACCCTGCATAGTAGAAACACATATCTTCCCTCCTGATCAATCTTAGCGTCTATACATTGAAAATCTAGGGCTTTATGGATCAGTACACTCACACCCCTCGAATAGGAGGTGTAAGTGGAGTGATATGCCCAGCCTGCCCACGCAAATCCCAGCCAAGACCTAGTGTCCGGAGTCAAATGAGTCTCCTGCAGTATGCAGATAGCCGGGAAGTGCTTCCTAAGGGAGGAGGAAACCATGGTCCGCTTAAGCGGATCTCCCAATCCCCTGACATTCCACGAGATTACAGCAATTCCAGTCATCATTCTTCCCTTAAAGCAACATCATAGAACATATCACACCTCCCCCCGCTAGTAATAGCATCATGACTCCCCGTCCCACCCTC
Organism: Rana kukunoris; assembly: GCA_029574335.1. NCBI lineage: Eukaryota > Metazoa > Chordata > Amphibia > Anura > Ranidae > Rana > Rana kukunoris. The sequence goes on from CM056053.1 coordinate 200,243,247, forward strand.
CGGGAACACATCACACATTACAGTCAAGGAGTAGCAAGCAAACCTCCGGGGGCTCAAAAGTAAAAAAACAAATCCAAAACCGGTAAAGGAGAAGAAAAAAAAAAAAAAAAGGGGTTGACACATGGGTCGGCATCCTCCAACATTCTAGCATGAGAAATTGCAAAGTGGCAGTCCAGGTCCCGCCGCCCATCATAGTTCTGCTTCGGGGGGCAGGGGGCCGGAGCATCAGCCCCTCTGGGTACGAGTAGCAACTATTGACATCCAGAAAAAAGGGGGGGTATAGAGTCAGCAGCACCAGAGAAAAATAAAAACACATCAACTTTGCAGCCTTAAGCCGCCGGGCAAAACCTGAGCCCTTAACATGCCACAAACGCAACAGGCAGTCCGTGGTTCCAGCTGTGCGCCTCAAGGGGCACATCTCACTCGTTCCGAATCGCAGGCGGAACAGGCAAAGTAAAAAACAAAGGGAAGAAAAAGTAAACCCCCCCCGCAAGGGAGAAGTAAAAAATGTGGAAATAAACAGTTCGCTCCATTCCTGAACATATAAAATCTGCATATTTTATTCTCCCGGTCCTGAGATCAAGTAGGTAGGGGAATAGGTAGAGCGGCAGTCAAATGATCGGTTATTGAAACATGAGCTGGCTTACCATCAACCTCCACAGTCCATGAATTCGAATTACTTCAATCTGCATCCGCCCCTGGGTCCTCCGCATGGCGAATCAAGTGCTCATTCCTGTCCATCCATTCTGAGGCCGCCGCAGCTGATTCAAAGAATTGAGCCCTGCCACCCGCAATGATCCGGAGCTTGGCAGGGTAGAGCATGGCATAGTTAGCTCTGAGGCGTTGCAATCTCCTCTTTACCTCGCCGAATTTGGCTCTGCGCCGCTGTACTTCCGCCGAGAAGTCAGGGTAGAATGACACCCTTACCCCGTTAAATTGAATATTACGTCGTTCTCTTGCCAGTCTCAGAATGATCTCCTTGTCCTTAAAGTTAAGTAGTTTGGCTAGCATGGTGCGTGGCGGGCCACCAGGAGGTAGCGGCCTAGGTGGTACTCTGTGTGCCCTCTCCACTGAGTAAAAGGGCGTGAAGGCATCCTTGCCAAAAACCTCTTGTAGCCATGCTTCCACAAAGGCTGTGGGGTCACGGCCTTCCGTCTTTTCTGGTAGCCCCACTATGCGAACATTGTTCCTCCTCAAACGGTTCTCAATATCTTCAGTACGATTTTCATTAGCTGTCGCAGTCCTGGCTGTGACCTGTAGTTCCCTAATGAGGGGGGCCATTCTGTCCTCCACCTCACTGACACGGCTCTCTACCGCAGTGGTGCGCTCTCTAATTTTTTGGAAGTCCTGCCGGATCAGTCCCACCTCCTCCTTCAGCCCCCCAAAGTGTTGTTGCAATGTCTGCACCGTGGCTGTGCACTTATTTACTGCCCGCAGTATCTGGGCCAGAGAGGGTTGTTCAGCGCCCTCATCCTCCTCCTCCTCCCCTGTATGCTCTGCATGTGTAACTTGTGCTGAGGCCTGAAAGGCCTGAGCAGAGCAGGGTTCTGACCCCTGTGTAGCAAGCGAATCGGGCGCGTCTTCCAGCTCCTCATCCGAGGGTCGGTCAGCCAGGCCGTTCATCTTTTGTGCATAGTACACCATGTCTTTGGGTGCCTCTTTTCCCTGGGCTTTAGGCGTTTTGGGGGGGTTCTTACCAGTGTCCCGTTTTTCCCCCCCGCGTGTCTTCCAGGCCGCCGCGGCGCCATTTTGGAAATCCGGGAGCTCATCTCCTTTGAGCTGTTTTCGGGTCATCATGCCGAGATTCGGGCCGGAGAGCGGGTCGCTGCGTGCACCGAGTGCTGATGAGCTGCCGAGTGGTGTCCGTCCCCGAAAACGAGGGTTATTTCGGCCGGGAGAAGGATCGCTGCAATGTACTGTTAGGGAGCTCTGTGAGACACGTCCGCTCACATGCCGCTCTTGGCCACGCCCCGAGAGATTTTCTTTTTAACAACCGAAATGAGTGGCTTGGGCTGTTTCCAAGATTTGGCAATGGCAATTTTGGTGCCGAGTAAAATAAAGTGGATCAGCTTTTGTGTAGTTCTAGAAAGCTGTGGGATATGGGCATTCAATAAGGCTACATCAGGGGTCCTTGGGATCCGACATCCGGTCACTCCGTAAATCATGTTGAAGATGATTCTCCAGAAGGAGCGGATCCTGGGGCACTGCCACCAGATGTGGGCCATGGTGCCCCGAAGCTGGCAACCCCTAAAGCAAAGGGGATCTGCATCAGGAAACATGGTGGCCAATCTGGAGGGAGTGAGATACCATCTGGTAATGACTTTAACGCTTGCCTCCACTAAGGAGACACTTTGAATGACCCGGAATGATCTGGAGACGGCTTTGTGCCAAGTCTCCAAGCTAATGCTGCTCTGAAAGTCAGACTCCCAAGCCTCCATATAAGATGTTTTATCTGTGGGGTGAGTGAGGGCTGAGTAGACCACCGAAATGCCCCCCCTCGGCTCCATGGCTTGTCCGTACCAAATCTCATATGAAGTGAAATTAGGGGGTAGGGGTTTGGACCTCCAGATACTATGTAGAAATTGTGAAATTTGTCTAAAGTGGACCTTCTCGGAATCAGGAAGTTTCAAAGTGTGAATACAGGAGTCTAGGGAGATGGGACCACTGGAAGTAAAATATTGACCTATCCGAAACAGCCCCTTGTCTAGCCACCACTTAAACTCTGTGGTTCGTAAGCCTGGTGGAAAGTCTGGGTTATTAAAAATGTGTGCGAGAGGACGAGCAGTAGATGTTAGGCAGGGATTGCGTCTGAGGTAGTCCCACATGGCAAAAGACTGAGACAACACTGGGGAAAGGATGGGTGGGCGGGACTTGGTGGGGGACTATAGGAGATAGTCTAGAGGAATAGTGGGGACAGCTTGCTTCTCAATATTGACCCAATCCGGTTTATCAAATCTGGAGTATAGATGGCCCTACTTGTGGGAGGCTTTACGTAGGTTTGGGGTGGGTCCCTCCTTCATAAAATGGGTTCAGCTGCTCTATAGCTCACCGATGGCTAGGATGAGGGTCAATGGGGAGATTTCAGACTCTTTTCGGCTTTTCAGGGGCACGCGGCAGGGATGCCCTCTCTCACCCCTGCTGTTTGCCCTGGCCCTGGAGCCCCTGGCGATCCATATTAGAGCCTCGCCCGATATAACTGGATTCATCAGGGGGGATAGGCAGGATGTGGTGTCCCTGTTCGCAGACGACACTTTAATTTACCTGGGGGATACCGATGCCTCTCTGAGGAATGTGATGGCTTTGATCGCAGACTTTGGAGGGTTGTCGGGGTTCAGCATTAATTGGGATAAGTCTGTGATTATGCCCTTGGACCCTATAGTAGCTCCCTTACCTGATTGCGCTTCGGACATACAGGTAGTGACCCAATTTCGCTATCTAGGAATTCAGGTGACATCTGACCCAACCCAATACCTCTCTCTGAATTTGAAGCCATTGCTCACCAAGTTCAGAGCGAAGTGCTCAGCATGGACGAAGCTTCCTTTATCGGTAACGGGCAGGGCTAATCTTATTAAGATGGTCTGGGCCCCGCAGCTATTGTACATATTTCATAATTCTCCAATCTGGATACCACACAAGTGGTTCTCTCAGATAGATACGCAGTTCAGGGAACTGATATGGAAATATAAAGTGGCACGGATAAGTTTATCCACGCTACACCTGGCTAAGGACCAAGGGGGCATGGCAGTCCCACACGCCCGGTACTATTTTATTGCCTCCCAGATCCAACATATCGGCAACTGGGGGACTGTGGATGAGGAGGATCAAATAAGAGCCTTGCTGGTCCCCTATGGATCAGAGCTCCCAGCTGTATCCCATCTGGAGGCGGGATTTACGCATGTCTCACAGGCTCTTCCCACAATAATTTTATTAAACACACTGTGGAAATATGTCCGTTCTGTCTTTAGAGTGAAAGGGGTATGTTCCTTCACCCCCATTTGGAGGAATGCTTACTATAAAGAGCTCTCCAAGCTCCGGGACTTCAGACATTGGAAGGAAGCGGGGATTCACTACGTACCCCAGTTGTTTATAGGACAGGTACTGAAGTCGTTCACGGACCTGCGGGATGAGTTCTCTCTGGAGAGGACGCAATTCTACAGGTACTTACAGCTGAGGCATGCTCTCCAGTGTGAGAGGAGATTGTCCCCGGCTCAAGTGATAGTGCATCCCCTACATAATGATGTCTTGGTGACAGGAGAAAAGAAGGGCATGATCTCGAGGGTCTATGCTAGACTGCTTAGTTCCACTCATGATGCGTCCACTTTGATCTGTAAGAAGGGCTGGGAAAAAGATGTGGGGCCCATTGACGGGGAAACGTGGGAGCTCTGCCTGTCTTCCGCCCCCCTGGTGTCGGTCTCGGTAGCACACAGGCTCTCACATTTATTTCTCCTACATAGGGTCTACAGGACACCGCTCAAACTGCATAAATGGGGCATTAGGGACTCTCCGCTTTGTCCAAAGTGCTGCGCTCATGATGGTGATTTGCTTCATATGATGTGGAAATGCCCAAAGTTATTTAGGTACTGGCAATATGTTATCTCTACTATATCCCAAGTCTATGCCTTCCCGGTGCCATGTAACCCCCTGGTGAGCCTACTGGGTGCGCTTCAGATACCTTCTCTCTCGCCCGGTGGTCACACCGCTGTTATACGTCTGCTGTATGTTGCCAGGAAGGCTATAGCAAGATTATGGATCACTCCCAGAGTGCCGAAGGAGACACAATGGGTAGAGATGGTTAACAGCCTGTTGATACGTGAAAAGATAACATATCAACATCGTAATACCCTTAGGAAATTTTATTTAATGTGGCAGCCCTGGCTGGATACACCAGGGCTGGGCCCTCCTCAATTGGTAATGGAGAGGCTATTGCAAATGTGACCAACTAGGATAGGAGACACCAATGTGATTTACTACACATACCATCTGGATTTGTTATTGTGTATCATGGGGGAGCAGGAGCGCCATGCTTTAAATATCGCACACGGTCCTATGTTTATATGTACATTTCTTGTTCATATCTCTTTGATATGCTAAGTTTTTAGTGATATATAGATGGAACTGGATCTCTTTTGGATTCTGAACCAGGGCTACTAGTCCTGTGATGATGATTACCCAGCCTTAAACTGTTCATGTCTCATAGTACTATGGGTTATATATTTCTTTATACAGCTAAACGTCAGTACTTTGTTAGGTGTAACTCTTACTGTAAATGCACTTTGTTTGATACTGTGTTTATGTTTTTGTCTTCACCTGACTTTTTCAATAAAACCTTTGTTTCTGATTAAAAAAAAATCTGGATGATAGGGTGGAAAATTGCGCCAATCTAGCTGAGAGATAGTATTTGTGAAGGTCGGGCAATCCCAGACCCCCCTTGCTTCTGTGGCGAAAAAGCGTTTCCTGCGGAATTCGATACCCCGATGTACCCCAAATAAACTTAAGTAATTTACTCTGAAAAGATTTTAGATAATTTCTCCTGAGTGGGATTGGAAGGGAGCGAAATAAGTATAGCATTCTCGGGAGCAGGGTCATTTTAATTGAGTTGATCCTTCCCAGCCAAGAGAGGTTATATTTGGACCACATAATAAGATCAGCCTCCAGTTTTTTATAGATAGGGGGGTAGTTAAGGTCGTATAGAGTCTCTGTCCTAGCCGATAGGGCGATACCCAGGTACTGGATCGAGGTGTCAATCCAGACATATTTAAAGGATTGTTTAAGGTCCGACATCATTTGAGGGGGTAGAGAGACGTTAAGTGCCTGCGATTTGGAGAAGTTGACCGATAGGCCTGATATTTTAGCAAAATCGTCAAGAGTGCGGCACAGGTTGGGAAGAGTGGAGATGGCGGAGGTCAAGAATAGCAGGATGTCATCCGCGAAGAGGGCACATTTGTGGTTCTGTTCCCCGCATTGGACTCCTGATATATTAGGGTTCTGTCGTATAGCAATTGCCAGAGTCTTGATTGCAATGGCGAAAATTAGTGGCGATAAAGGGCATCCCTGTCGAGTGCCTCGTTTAATTTCAATAGGTGTGGAGTAATGACCTTTAATCCTAATGAGCGCTCTAGGGTTCAAGTAAAGGGCCCGAATAATTCCCAAGAACCCGGCCCCAAATCCCCAACGCTCTAGTATAATGAAGATATAGGGCCAGGACACATTCCTGGCTGAATAAGCACTGATCCAGTGCGAAACGCGTCGGCTGTTCCTTGTTTCCACTGCTGTGACCCTATTTTTGTACATGCTGTCTATTGAATAAAAGACCACCCATCAGGTTTTGGAGTGCGGCTATCCATTTTTCTTTGTCTTCATTTTGCTCTGAAAATAGAGACCATAGTCAGCTCCTCCTAAACGGGAGCGAGCTGTCCAACCATCGGAGACCATCAGGTGTCCAATGGCTGGATGGAGGCGCAGTGGTTCCAGGCCGAAACCGGGCGCCCATAATCTTAAATGTGTCAAGCTAATAATCAATTAAACGGTACACAGCAGTAAAATAGTTCTCTAGCGTTATTCAATTAGCCCCAATCAATCGCTGTGGGCGCCCGACACCCCAATAAATGAGGCGGGGGGAACCCGCAGGGACCACAGAAGGGTATCAGTGACGAAACAGCGTCACTCCTCCAGAGAAATACAGTAAATTATATTTAAAAAAAACATGTGGTGATCAAAATAGGTGGCCATGCATGATGCCCCCCCCCCCAGGATCAGTAGGGAGAGCTCCGATACAGGGCCATAACAAGGTAGATAGGAAGAACCTGTTAAGTCTAGGTTAGACCGAGAAAACATCACAGTCATCTGGGGTTAGCCAGTTGAGGAAAAGCAAAAAGCGCATAAGACTCAGAACGATAAATGGGGAAAAACACCAAAAAGATGTAGTCAAATCATGGAGAGGATCAAAATGGTTTATTCAGCCCATCCAGGACCAAACACTTAGGCAAGCGAGGATACGCTGTTAGAGCAGGAGAGTCAGATCTTCAGGTGGCTCTATTGTCTCTTGCTTTCTTAGTCTTGCCCTTAAGCCACAGGGGAGATTGAGGACTGGTAGGGACAGCACGTTTGTTAGATCCCTGTCCAACGTAGGAAGTATCCATGTCAGCTTCGTGTGCAATGAGCTTCAAGTGTAGGAGTCATTTCTCACCTTCAGAAAGGGTGGAAAAAGCATAAGGTTTACCATTGACAGCGAACTTGACCGCAAATGGGAAGGCCAACCTATATTTAATGGCATTCTGGGTTAGGGCTTGAAGCAGCGGCTTGAGAGATCTCCGTCTTTGTATAGTGGATGGAGATAGGTCCGCAAAAAGTTGTACCTGGTGTCCCTGGAACATCACAGCCTGAGCAGACCTTGCTTGCCTCATGATTTCCTCCTTAACGGAGTAGTGGTGGGGTTTGACAATGATGTCTCTCGGGGAGCCATCTTTCCTAGGGGGCCCCATAGCCCTATGAGCCCTGTCCAGTTCCAGTCGCCAAGGGGAGATGTTAGGAAGGAGATTTTTAGTTAGATCTTGCACTGCCTCAGGCACATTAAGAATGGTCTCGGGGAGTCCACGAATTCTAATATTTGACCTCCTTGACCTGTTCTCAAGGTCATCTATGCGGGACATTGCCAAATCTAGTTGTAGTGTATGTATGTGCTTGTAGTTCTAAGATGTAGCAGCAATCGTTTCCTCCATCTTGTTTTCAATAGCTTCAATCCTAGAGCCCAGAGATTGAAATTCCGCTTTTAAATCACCTGTGATTTTAGCTGCAGTTTGAGACAATCCTCTATCTAGTAAGGTTGAAAACTTGAGGAATAGGTCCTCGATTAGGATAGCAGGATCCAGTGAACATGCGTCATGGCTGAGGTAACTTTGCTGCAGTGATGCATTAACTCCCAGTGATGAGGGGGATAATTCAGTCACAAAATGCTTATTCATTAAATCAGTGGAAGCAGAGGACAGGGAGCATATTTGTGGGGGATTCCCCATTGTATCAGGGGTGATTTGTTGAGGGAAGAGGGATGGCTCTAGCCTGTAATTCCTTTGGTTGTTTAGGCTGAGCGTTTGAGCCTGAGGCAGCTGTGTGGCGGCCATCTTGGATTTACCTCACTTTTCCTCAGCTTCATAAAACGGCTTCCAAACCTCATCTAACAGCGGACCGGGAGGTGTAGAAACGTGCCCGCTAATGTGAGGAGTAAGCCTGCAGTCTTTTGCTGTCCTGGGGAAGCCGTGTACCGAGCTGTGGGCGCCGCGGTGACAGCCTGTAGCGGAGCTCACGGATCAGACGTCCACATCCGTAGCCCGCCTTGGCTCCTCCCTTCTGAATCCCTTTTTTAATGCATGCCAATATTCTGTTGGCTTTGCTTGCAGCAGCTTAGCAAGAAAATGTGTGTTTAGCTGCATATAGTCGACACTGGATGCAGCATTTTCATTCTTTTCCCGTAGATAAGCTGTCTGGAACTAAATGTTGCTAATCATTATGTATGTACAACATGACTACTTTGTATTGTGAGTCCAGCAACTTTTAGAAAAGTCAGTTTCATCTTTTCCACTTTTTCTGTTTTTTCATTGAGACAATTTTTGCTGCTATGGAGTACTCTCCTGATTGTTGGTCACTCGCCTGCAATCTTCTCTGGGACCAGATGATTACTGTAGCATGTGTGTCGTCACAAATAAAATTTGCTGACACCTTTCTCTAAAATCATACCATTACCATTTTATTCTATATAGTTATTTATTGGTTTTGTTTAATCTATTCCCCCTTTGTTGCGTCTCTGTGTGGCTTGGAGTTTATTGCTTTCTCCAGTAATGTTCCCATCCACTGGGTGTCTGTCAGTTTCCTGGGCAAATGTGTAATCTCCTGTCCTATGGCATGCTTTGTCCATCCACCAGATGGTGCTGTTGGACGCCAGTCCTTGTTGAGGACAGGTGAATGGCATCCAAGAGAGAATAGTCGATGTTATCAGCCGGCGCCAGGGCGCTGTGCTGTGACACCACACAGATAGGTGCCAGGCCTATATAATGGGAGCTTCTTCCAATTGTGTGGCAGCATGATGGTGGTTTAATTTATTTGAAGCCTGGATTGGGGTAAGATCCTTTTGGAGGTTGGGGCAATGTACAAATTTGTTGCATGCCCTATCTTTTCATTATATTAAATTTGTTACATGCTATTGATCCTTAGGGGATTTCTGGTCATGGTTAAGTCTGATGAATTTAAATCTACCTCACCTGTTTGTGATTGGACTTTCGGTCTAAATCAGTGGTCATCAACCCTGTCCTCCAGGCCCACTAACAGGCCAGGTTTTATGTATTACATCGGGGAGATGCAGACTAGAATACTGAAATTACTGAGCAGCAAATGATATAATCTGTGTGATGTATTTCAGTTATCTTGCAAACCTGGCCTGTAAGTGGGCCCTGAGGACAGGGTTGATGACCACTGGTCTCAGGCTGGGTTCACACTGGTCCAACAAATGCTCTGACACTGGGAGCTCATGTCGCATGACTTGTGAAAGTACCAGGTACACTTACCGGTAGCTGGATTTCTGAGAAGTCTTACAGGATGGCACCTTGTGAGATGACTGGCTTCACCGGACAGGAAACACAATCAAAAAATAGGTTAAAAGCCCCACCCCTCCCCGTGTGCCTCAGTTTGAGATAAAGTAACCACCACTAGAACACGGGAAGAAATAACCGATTAACAAAATACAGACCCAAAGAGTATCATAAGGGTGGGAAGTAGGCCTGCAGTCCTGTAAGACTTCTCAGAAATCCAGCTACCAGTAAGTGTAACTGGTATTTTCTCGAGTCATCTTCCAGGACGGCACCTTGAGAGAAAAGCAAGTTACCTCAGGCCTACCTTAGGACGGGACCACAGCCTGCAGGACCTTTCTACCAAATGTCATGTCCTGAGGTGTCAGAAGTTCCACTCTATAATGTTTAAGGAACGTGTTCTGGCTTGGCCACGTCGCCGCTCTGCATATCTGCTCCACGGAAGCTCCTGCCCTCTCCGCCCAGGAGGTTGCTAGTGATCGTGTGGAGTGAGCTTTAATCTTAGGAAACCGTTCTGCCAGCCTGAGTGTAGGTTAAGGAAATAATCTGTCTTATCCACCTGGATATTGAGGCTTTAGTTGCCTGATGGCCCTTTCTCTAACCTGAAAAATTAACTAATAGATGTGAGGAACATCTGAATTCGCTCACCCTCTCTAAATAAACCAATAAGCAGCATCTTACATCCAAGCAATGAAAGGTGGCTTCCCTATCATTCTTGGGATTTGCGCAAAAGGAAGGGAGAACTACCTACTGAGATCTGTGGAATTTGGTTGCCACCTTGGGGAGGTACAGGGGGTCCAGACTTAGTACAACCCTGTCTTCAAATAAGCGAAAAAAGGCTCTTTAATAGAAAGCGCTTGCATGTCTCCAATTCTCTTGGCAGACGTGATTGCTAAAAGAAAAGAAAATTTAAACGTAAGCAACCTAATTGGGATGCTATCTATCGCCTCAAACGGAGCCTTGGTTAACTGGTCCAGAACGAGGGAGAGATCCCAGGGGGGAACTCTAGAAGTCTGTATAGGGGATAATCTGTCCCTGGCTGTTAAGAACCTCCTAACAAGAGGATCCAAGCAGGGCCGGCCTTAGGTGTTCAGGCGCCCTGTGCGAGCTAATCCTGTGGCGCCCCCCCCAGACCGCTACACACTGACCGCTACACAATAAACTACCCGCAGACCACTACACAATACACAACCCACAGACCTACACAATACACACTGACCGCTACACAATACACTACCCACAGACAACTACACAATACATATTGACACTACAGCATTGGTGGACTACAAGGACCAGCATTTTAATATAGGGGCATTGGTGGACTACAAGGCCCAGCATTTTACTATAGGAGGCATTGGTGGACACAGGTAAGCTGACACAGAGGAGGGGGAGGTAAGCTGACACAGAGGAGGGGGAGGTAAGCTGACACAGAGGAGGGGGGTAAGCTGACACAGAGGAGGGGGGTGAGCTGACACAGAGGAGGGGGGTGAGCTGACACAGAGGAGGGGGAGGTAAGCTGACACAGAGGAGGGGGAGGTAAGCTGACACAGAGGAGGGGGAGGTAAGCTGACACAGAGGAGGGGGAGGTAAGCTGACACAGAGGAGGGGGGTAAGCTGACACAGAGGAGGGGGGTAAGCTGACACAGAGGAGGGGGGTGAGCTGACACAGAGGAGGGGGGTGAGCTGACACAGAGGAGGAGCTGTAAGCTGACACAGAGGAGGGGGAGGTAAGCTGACACAGAGGAGGGGGAGGTAAGCTGACAGAGGAGGGGGAGGTAAGCTGACAGAGGAGGGGGGTAAGCTGACAGAGGAGGGGGGTAAGCTGACAGAGGAGGGGGGTAAGCTGACACAGAGGAGGGGGGTAAGCTGACACAGAGGAGGGGGGTGAGCTGACACAGAGGAGGGGGGTGGGCTGACACAGAGGAGGGGGGTGAGCTGACACAGAGGAGGGGGGTGAGCTGACACAGAGGAGGGGGGTAAGATGACACAGAGGAGGGGGGGTAAGATGACAGAGGGGGGGTGACACAGAGGAGGGGGGTGGGGTGACACAGAAGAGGGGGTGACACAGAAGAGGGGGGGGTGACACAGAAGAGGGGGGGGTGACACAGAAGAGGGGGGGGTGACACAGAAGAGGGGGGGGGGTGAAACAGAAGAGGGGGGGTGACACAGAAGAGGGGGGGGGGTGACACAGAGGAGGGGGGTGACACAGAAGAGGGGGGTGACACAGAGGAGGGGGGGTGACACAGAGTAGGGGGTGACACAGAGGAGGGGGGTGACACAGAGGAGGGGGGTAAGATGACACAGAGGAGGGGGGTAAGATGACAGAGGGGGGGTGACACAGAGGAGGGGGGTGGAGTGACACAGAAGAGGGGGTGACACAGAGGAGGGGGGTGACACAGAGGAGGGGGGTGACACAGAGGGGGGGGTGACACAGAGGGGGGGGTGACACAGAGGAGGGGGGGGTGACACAGAAGAGGGGGGTGACACAGGAGGGGGGGTGACACAGAGGAGGGGGGGTGACACAGAGGAGGGGGGGTGACACAGAGGAGGGGATTGACACAGAGGAGGGGGGTGACACAGAGGAGGGGGGTGACACAGAGGAGGGGGGGTGACACAGAGGAGGGGGGGGGGGGTGACACAGAGGAGGGGGGGGGTGACACAGAAGAGGGGGGGGTGACACAGAAGAGGGGGGGGTGACACAGAAGAGGGGGGGGGTGACACAGAAGAGGGGGGGTGACACAGAAGAGGGGGGGGGGGGTGACACAGAAGGGGGGGTGACACAGAGGAGGGGGGGTGACACAGAAGAGGGGGGGGTGACACAGAGGAGGGGGGTGACACAGAGGAGGGGGTGACACAGAGGAGGGGGTGACACAAAAGAGGGGGGGGGTGACACAAAAGAGGGGGGGGTGACACAAAAGAGGGGGGTGACACAAAAGAGGGGGGTGACACAGAGGAGGGGGTGACATAACATCATTTTTTTGTACGTTTTTTTTTTTTTATAAATTCAGTTTCAGGTCTGGTGTCCTGGTGTCCACCCTCCTCATTGGAGTACAGGCGAGGGGGAGGAGGGAATGACACCTGTCAGCATGCTAGGTTAGGAGAAGGGGAGGGGACCGGACGGGCAGCCTTACCATTACTTTTCTTCAGCGTGTACGGCAGCAGTCTGTTCCTCCCGTCCCGGTCCCGGCTTCAGTCAGACTCAGTGCCCTCTGCTACTGGTGGCTGGCGCCGTTAGAATTTGAAGCTGCATGCATTACGCATGCACGCTTTTTACGCAACGGCGCCGCGCTACACCAGGACAGTAGCGGGGAAGAGGATGGAGGAAGGGGGGCCAAGGGGACCAGTGTGAGTCAGACACTTTGGGCGCGACGGCGCCCCCCCCTCTGCAGCGCCGAGGTGCCGTGCTAGCTGCCTGCTGAGCAGTGACCCGGGCGGCGGCCGCCCCTGTCCCATCAACACATCATTCAGGGTAAACTGCCTGCGAGCTGTGATGGCCACACGGCGCCCCTGTCGTTCATGGCGCCTTGTGCGGTCGCACAGCCCGCACACCCCAAAGGCCGGCCCTGGATCCAAGGATAGGCTCTTGTCCAAAAAATAGGATAGTCCCAGGTCCACCCCATCCTGGAGGAAATCCAAGATCCAAGAAATCTCTCTGCTGAGAGATTTGCCTCGCGGCGCACCAGCGCGAAAAGATTTCCCATATTTTCGCGTAGATGCGCCTGGTGACCTCCTTACGGCTAACCAACAGGGTCTCTATGACCCTGTCAGAGCAGCCCCTCTGCTGCAGGTTCCACCTCTCAAGTACCAGGCCAAGAAAAAAAAAATCTTCCACCTCCTCCTTAAAGGGACAACGGCGTTTACAGGTCTTGTACCTCAGAAGCCTCTTTTCTGGTTCGGCCCATTTTCTAAGAATGATATCCCTAAAGGGATCGATGATAAACAGCCGCTAGAAGACCTTCCATGTCGTAGGCAGAAAAAATATATTTTCCAGATCTGGTATCCTCATCCTCCTCCTCTGCCTGGCTATCCACTAGACCCTCCTCCTGTAAGGGGGTATCTGAGTACTCGGAATCTGAAGGTAAATATCTCCTGGAATCCTGGCGGACAAACCCCAGCCTTGAGGAGGACGAGCTCTCTTGAGAGGAGGGACCAGCCATAGGGGTATTAGGCTCTCTATTTCTCAAAGTGGTCTGAAACTCCTTGAGGGTAGAGAGCATCTGTGTCTGGACGGAAAGAAGTTTCTTTTTCAGTGAGCTTCAAAATACACCTGGGGCAAAAGGGTTTATTATGATCAGTAGGTAGCTTGTCACTACAGTTGCCACACTTTCTGACCCGTTTAGGGGGCTTAGTGGATCTGCTAGCCTCCCCCTGGGCACCGAGGTCTTCACCTGAAACATAATACACAGAAGCACCCATCAGACACCATAAGGGGGGGGACCCAGTCCAGTAACCCCTCAACAACTGAGGTAGACTCACCCCTGGCGGTCTCCTCCACAGCCATAGATGGTAATGAGCGATCCTCATGCTCCATCGCGCCGTGAGGATGCTAGTAGGCGCCTCTCTTCCTGGCTACGCAAGATCCTCGATTGTGGTGGCAGGATCCGGTGGGGGCCGCCATCTTAGCGGCGCCAGAAGCGGAAATGACATCACAGACACGTCACTGCTATGCGCTGGTACCCAGCCAACCGCGGCGCCGCATTGGAACGGCGCCGGACGCCACCAGCATGCTTCTGCCGAGGAGACACCTCTCTCTGAGGGGCCCTAAGCGGGATCCACAGGAGAGAACCTATATCAAGACCTCCAAGTTAGGGGGAAGGCAAGAGGGAGAGAGGTAATTAGCCTTCCTGGAGCACTAGGATAGCCACTAACCTAGGAGGCTTTCCGGAGTCCAGGGGGGTTCTTCGTCTTAGATCCAACGCGTCCATCCTCCCCCGGGAAAGGAATAACACCTTACTGGACCCAAAGGTCTCGCAGTACCCACGGTCCAGACTCCGGGGGGGGGGGGGACCACCCGCCCAAGGTCTTAGGTCATCTAGGAAAACAAAAAAACGTTGCTCTGAGGGGAAACACAATCAAGAACTGAGGCACACGGGGAGGGGTGGGGCTTTTAACCTCTTTTTTGATTGTGTTTCCTGTCAGGTGAAGCAAGTCATCTCTCAAGGTGCCGTCCTGGAAGACGTTTAGAGAAAATCAATGTTTCCCATATGAGAGACGTTTTAACTGGTCCGACACAAGTCGGTCCTACTTTTAGCCCATTGAATATCATTGAAGTCGGATCAAAGTAGGATCCTTGTCTTTACCATCCAACTTTTGGCATCCGACATTTGTTTGTTGATTACAGCAGCAGTAAAAGGAATTTATCCCACACTGGGATTGTTTTGATTGGTCAAAGGACAAGTCAGATTATCACAAAGTTGGGTCAAAGTAGTATCCTGTTCATTCAAGTCAGATGGATGTAGGACCAATGTAGGACCGATGTAGGACTGATGTCGCAGAGAAAAGTAGGATGAAAGTTGTATAACTGTTGTGTAGTATCAGTGTGAACCAAGCTTAAATGATGAAAAGTCTGTTCATACCTTTACTTTCTTAGCAGGGTGAGTGTTTCTGTTAACCATTTTGATTCTATGCTTTTAATAGTAGTATTAGCTGTTAGGGCTGTGGAAATTAACTATTAATTCATCGATTAATCTTACAATTTTTTTGATCGATCAACATTTTTTTGATCGATCAAAATTCTTTTGATTGGTACTCACCTCTCCTCTCTGCCGGCTTCAGGGAGTTCCATCGGAGATCCGGTGACGTCCATCTGAAGGGCTCCTTTGCTATGCCTTCATATCTGCATGCCGTCGGGACCTTACTATCTGCCACACCCATGGGCTGTTACACCTCCCTCTATCACCCTGGGATTCTACAACCATCCATTGGGAGTTGTGATAGTTCCCTTCACGGGACATCTAAATGCCGACGGACTGATGTTAACCTCTCCTCATCTGGATTCAGCAGTGGTATCGTTGTACACATTTTTATACCAGTATCAAACTTAACTACATGTTTTTATGACTGCTTTTGCTACCGTGTTTTTTGTATCCTGCTATCCATTTTTCCAGTGGTTGGTAGCTGCACTGGGAGTAAGCCTGCAAGGAGGATATCAGCTAAAAGTAGTTTAATCTGTATGTGTGTTATAATTAATCGAAATTAGTCGATTAATCGATTAAAAAAAACAAAAAATGATTAATCTAACACAAACATTTTGATCAGTAACAGCCCTATTAGATGTGAATATACAATTGAATACAGTGTTTAGAAAACTAGAAAATATATGTTTTATACAGTACCTCCTCACCAGCCTTAAAGGAGTTGTAAAGGAAAAAAATTATTGTCTGCAAGGTAAGACAGAATAGTGCAATTCTGGTAATTTCTGGTAAGTAAAAAAAAAAATGTACATTTTTTACATGGATTTTGGTGTATTTTTTTTTTTTTTTTAGGGTGGACCTTCACTTTAATATACATTGTTTCAGGTGTGTTTTTTTTCTGCATTCTGACTGTGATTTGCTTCACACTGTGGTAGCCATTTTGTCTTATTAGTTATATATCTTTTTTGCTTTTGACAGCATTTTATTATTTTTTGTACTGTGACCTGGCTCCCATACTCGCCCAGGAAATTGCCCCTGGGGGCCTGAGGTATCCTTTTGGTTTGTGTCAGTCCTGCCACTGGTAAGCTTCATTTGTCCATTCTATTTTGGGATACATCTATAAGGTTGACTTATACAATAGATATATGGATTCAAATTGCTTGATTTTTGGATTGGTTCACCTCTGTGGTAGACAGAGTTGGGTTACAAGTGTGTGTGCAAAATATGTTCAACTATTACTATGTATATATTTGACTTTAGTGTTTTGAAGTTTTGTTGAATATCTGATTCCCCCTTCCATGGAGGGATACAAGTCTACTCTTGCAGTTCTTTTTCAGAGATTGAAGCTTGTGTGTATTGTATTTTTGCTTTAAAGGAGTATTTTAATTATGTCTTGTCTTAATAAATTTATATTTTTTATACATTTGCATATGTGAATTTTTACCGTACCATGAAAGTCCAAAGTTGCCCCAAATTTGCTGCCATTTTTGTTCAGTAGTTATAATCAATATGAGCAATTTAGATGTCCATGTGAATGTAGCCCCATGCTACATTTACACTGGTGATTAGGGCTGCTGGTGCAAATTGTAGTGGCGGGAATCAGAGATTCTTGCTGCGCCTCAGTACAGCCGGTGGCAATCAATCACTATAAGTAGTCGGCGACATATTTAAAATAATGTCTGTTGACACAAGTTGGTTTATTAAAGCGGAAGTCCATGCTAAAACTAAAATCCCTGGAGATTATTTGAAATTAGAGAAAGTTATTGTAAAGAAATAACATGCTTAATCTGCAGAAAAAAAGAATTGCAATATGCTGACTTGTTGTAATGTTTGAAAAAAACAAATAAAAAAATGAAGTTTAAAAAAAAACTAAAAAAAAAAAAAAACTAAAATCCCTACATCCTATAGACACAAATGATCTAACACTAACTTATCTAGCCCTGTATAGAAAAAAAATTGTATACATACCTTTTTTGGAAGCCGATCTGACCCGATCTTCAGCGGTGGAACCTCTGCAGGGGACACAGCCGACAACAGCTGTGAAATGAATGGGAAGTGACGTCACCCATAGATTTACTATGGGGCTTCCGTTGTCGTCTATGCCCTCTGCACCTGTCTCCACAGTGAAGCCACGACTGACAGTTCAGCAGGGGATCTAGTCGGATCGGGTAAGAGCGGAAAGGTATTGTGAGGGATTAACTCGGTAGCGGGTGTGTGTGACCCCCTGGGTGGGTTCACTACACGCTGAACTGTACAAAAAGGCCGTTGAGGATGATTGAAAACAAATGATATGGTATATTTATCCATATTCCTGGATACAAGTGCAAGCATCAAAACAGCATAAACAAAACAAAACATAAAATAAACCCTTGCCACTTGGGGTGTCTACCTTCCCAACACAGGAACCTACCTACCTACTGCTGGGCAGACACTGCTGGTCCTACAGCAGAAAACAACAAAAAATCTCTTTGATATTTCTCACACAGAAATATCCATCAGCACCTCACCTCTTCAGTATGGTTTGTGACTGCTCCTTCACTCACACTCAGGATGCAGCAATTAGTTGTCATCCTTAGGCTGTCTTTATAGGGGCTTTAACCACTTCAGACCCGCCCCATAGTCAAAATACGTCATTCTTTTAAAGATAGATATCTCGGTAACGGCAGCAGCTGCTGCCACATCCGAGATATCCATCTCTTCATGGGGCGGATCTGTACACGATAATGGCGGTCTCAGCGGCGGATTCGCCGACGCCTAATAGTAATTGGTGTATTGTCTAAACAAGGCAGAAATATATCTCCCGTCTGTGACAACGCACACAGATTTACCTGACTTTCTGTCACAGTATGTATACTGATTTTTTTCTTTACAGGGCTAGATAGGTTAGTGTTAGATCTTTTGTGTCTATAGATGTAAGGTTTTTAATTTAAGCATGGACTTCCACTTTAATGACACAAGCCAGCTATAGTTCATGCATTATAATAGAAACAGAGAAAAATATGAGTAATATTTACTGTAAACATCATTTGTTATCTAAAATATTATGTTTTAGAATTTTGTTAATAAGTTTTTACATACTTTTTTAAACAAACATCTCTATATGCTCCTGCCAGTAGCAAAGAAACAAATAAAGCAGCAATAACAATTGTTTGCAACTTACAATTCGTCCATCACCACTTCCAATATCAACCAGATGTCCACTCCTAAACTGAAGCATTTTCAATACATTCCTTATCTGTTTGTTTGTTGCAGGAACATACGGTAGACAGATTTTTCTGAATGCTGGGGCTACAAATGGAGTGGCTATTGCATATAATGTCATTAGTGTCCCTCCAATAACAGCAGTGACAAATAGTCCCCATTTCTTTGTCTTTTCGTTCCTAGTGCTAACTTTCAATGAAGAGTCTTCCAGAGCAGTGCTAGGAGTTAAATTAGATTCACACATTTTTTTTTAACTTCTTTTCCCGTTTCTCCTCCAGGTATGTGCTGTCAAAAAGTATCATGGAAAACAAGAATTCCATTAATATACACTCATTTAAAATACAGTGTATAATACCAAATCATTAATCACCCATTCATATAAGATATAGCTTGTAAACATTTTTTTTTATTTATATTCATATGCAAAAGATTAAAATAATTTGCTAAATAAGCAATACATCTTGAACCTTTTGATTATATAATGTCTTCTATTTAACCCTGCTCTCTACCCATTTCTATTACCATAATCCTGTCCTTTCCTTGTTATTCCCCCCCAGCCCCCCTTCATTGTTTATCTCATTATTTTACAAGGGAAAAAAAAAACAACCTAACACAGCAAAAGCATACATAGGCAATTGATTCCTTTATCATCACCAGTTAATTATACTGTTTAGTACCCTATAGTCATCAAAATGTACCTGTTGAGGCTCAGAAGCTTTCATTTTTTCAGTTTTAGTTGCTTATGTCTAAAGCCTAGTATATACTCCTAGGATTTTTTTTCATTCAACCCAGCAGGCTGAATGAAAAAAACAGACAGCCCAGGTTGGAGCCACTGTATCCGATGTTTTGCACAGCATTTGCCTCCCCACCAGAGGCAAAGCTCTCAGCCAAAAGAGGGAAGAAGTTACGCTTTAGGCTGGTCATAGATGGAAAGACATTTAGAATGGCAATTCTTAAAAAAATAATGTTTCAAGAAAGTTAATTTTTTTTTCAAATTATTAATCAACATTCAATTTCTACCACTGTGAAGAGAAAATTCGAAGAAGTAGGATGGAAAAATGTTCTTGAACAAATGGATTTCTAACAGTGTATGTGGTTTTTCCTTTGGTAGAGTCCATTCATTTATTTTTTTTATTTACGAAAGCTTTATTGGAAAGATTAAATCATGACAGAATTGCAGTACATACAGAATACATTATACAGTGTGATATGGCATTGGATAAGAATTATATATAAAGGAGATATTAGATAAGGATAAATCAGAGAGCGTACAAGCAAAGTAAGATGCAATATCCGGTGATTATATGCAGTTATTTAAAAAAAAGAGTACAGTAGTGTAAAGTCTACAGACAGAATAAATTATGGGTGTAGGGAGAATTAAGTATTATATTATCATCCCAATGGAAGTTTTTATTGGGGGAGAGACCAGTATACCCATTTCTTGTCAAAGGATTGCATATTATCTAAAAGCGTATGATGGATCCTCTCAGTTAGTCTGAGAGCCTCCATTGTAGACAGGACTTGGGACCAAAAAAGGTTGTGCGTTCTCCAGTTCAAAGCTATCATCCATTGGATAGCACCAATTAATGAGTGGAGTAGTTTATTACAGGGACGAGGGATATTTGAAGCATCCGCGAATAAGATACAGATTTGTGGAGAAAGGACAATTTTGCATTTTAGAGAGGATTCTAGTCTGTCTATAGCAGCTTGCCATATGGGCTGTAAGAATGTACAACTCCAAAATATGTGGAGGTAATTGCCCTCATCGGGACATCCCCTAAAGCAGGTGGGGGAGACATAGGGGTAGAATGTGTGGATTTTAGAGGGGGTTAAGTACCACCTAGTGAACAATTTCAACTGGGATTCTCTAAAGGCGGTGGCTATGTTGCTCTTGCGCAAGTTATCTAACATTTTGTACCAGGATTCTATGGAAAAAGTACAGTCTAAATCCCTTTCCCAGAGGAGCATAGGTGCAGTTTTCAAAGGTTGTTGGGAGTTATTTAAAAATGTATATAATTGTGAGAAAAGTCCTCTATCTCTGGGGGAGGTGATGCAAATGTGTTCAAAAGGAGTGCTAGGGGGAGAAATTTGAAGGGAGTAGTATGTAGCATAGAAGTCACGGATCAAATTGTAGTGAGTGAGTTCAGAATTGGGTAGTTTAAATTTAGCTTGTAACATCGGGAAGGAGGGAAATTTATTGTCAATTACCAAAGATCTGAGAGTTGTCAGTTTGTTTTGTATCCAGTTATGATACAACGGCCCATTGGTAGCGATGGAAGGGAATCTGGGATCTCCTAGGTATAAGGCCAGTGGGGGGGTTACTGATGAGACGTTGTATGAAATATAAATTGTATTCCATAATTGTAAGGAGTGGTTTATAATCGTATTTTTCTTTATATAATTTTGTTGGGGTTTTATGCGGGACCAAAGGATGTTCTTAGGAACCATTGGGGAGATCGAAGAGGTTTCAAATTTAAGCCAGGGGATGTTGGTATCGGAGGAGTGCCATTGCGCTATGTGAGTGAGTCTGGTTGCCAGAAAATAGGCCCAGAGATGGGGGAGTCCCAAGCCACCCTTAGATTGAGATTCATACATGAGGACATAGCTGCATTTTTGTTATTCCAGATAAACTTATTGATTTCCCGTTGGAGGGCTTCAATACATGTCTTTGGAACATTAATAGGGAGTGCTCTAAAGTAAAATAGGAGTTTAGGAAGGATAGTCATTTTGAAGACACAAATCCTACCTAAAAAGGATATATGGTAAGGAAACCAGGATTTATGTTGAATCTGTTTTATTGAGCTGCAAACAGTTGTAAAACATTGACAAAACATAGGTCAGGAATAATATCTGTCTATTGAGTGTGCAAGGTCATAGTAGAATCGGAAAGACACCAAAAGAACCTGTATCACATATGCATAGTCAGGTAAATAACCTTAATGAACCCAGAAATGAGTGAGATAAGCACAGTAATGTTAAATCAATTAACCAGTAAATCACGATCAAAACAGAAAACAAAGGCTCAACTCAAATGGCCTGAACGCATGGTATATCTACTGGTAAGATTATTATATAGAAGAAGAAAATTTGCGCATACCCAGTGAATAACTAACAGGTGACAGCTGCGATTCAAAAATGTTATACAACATAAAACAATAATATAAAGAAGGTAGGAATCGCGCTAATCATATATCTATGACCAATGAAGGGCACAGTACGTGATGTGGTTATTAAAATCGCAAAATCAGAAAAACCAACAAAAGTGAATTGATGACAATGACACACAAGAATAAACCTGTATGTAAAATCCACCTAATAATCGCTGAAAAACTTGCTGATGCTAGGTAGCTGTGATCAATTAAAAAACACACAAACCTAAGTGAAACTCAGTGAATAGTCCTGGACTAATAAAGTCTCAAAAAAATATAATAAAATACAAATCTCCAAAATAAATTGAAAAAATATATATATCAAGGTGTATCAAAAATAAAGTGAATGAAAAGTCCCCCTAATAGTCATAGAGAAGCTGACTTGTAGTCTATTTAGGTGGGTCTGTGCAGTTTGATTCTTCAGGTGAAAATAGATGTATCCTTTCCACACTTTTGATATATGCTTAAACAGGGAGAAAAATCTCAAGCAGGTATAGGTGCATCTGTCTCCGGAATGTGGATCACACATAGGTATTTCGCAGGTTTGTAAATGTAGAGTCTCAGCACCAAAAACAAAACAGAAACAGAGAGGCTTGCATAGTGTGAAACCGTATAAACTGCTATTCAATCACACCTGTGTAGGGCAGTCATGCAAACGGGGGAGGGGATAGTGCAAACCCACCACCACTGCACACACTGACCCTTACCAGAAATGGACCCCGCAGGGTAGATGTAAACAAAAAGGAATCGTGGTTCAACAGCCGTGGGGACATCAGCAGATAGCAGTGTTATGATGATAACATGTAATGACATAAGAACTCACATAGTGTAAAACCCAATGGATTTATTAAAGGAAAAAGATAAAATGCACTTACAACAGATGCAAGTATGTGGAGCTTTAAAACAAAAGTGCCGGCCGGCTTGGTGGTACGCGTGCGTCCTTTCCGAATGGATGCGGTGACGTGGGAACGTCTCCTCCCAACGTTTGGAGGAGACGTTCCCACGTCAACGCATCCATTCGGAAGGACGCACGCGTACCACCAAGCCGGCCGGCACTTTTGTTTTAAAGCTCCACATACTTGCATCTGTTGTAAGTGCATTTTATCTTTTTCCTTTAATAAATCCATTGGGTTTTACACTATGTGAGTTCTTATGTCATTACATGTTATCATCATAACACTGCCATCTGCTGATGTCCCCACGGCTGTTGAACCACGATTCCTTTTTGTTTACATCTACCCTGCGGGGTCCATTTCTGGTAAGGGTCAGTGTGTGCAGTGGTGGTGGGTTTGCACTATCCCCTCCCCCGTTTGCATGACTGCCCTACACAGGTGTGATTGAATAGCAGTTTATACGGTTTCACACTATGCAAGCCTCTCTGTTTCTGTTTTGTTTTTGGTGCTGAGACTCTACATTTCAAACCTGCGAAATACCTATGTGTGATCGACATTCCGGAGACAGATGCACCTATACCTGCTTGAGATTTTTCTCCCTGTTTAAGCATATATCAAAAGTGTGGAAAGGATACATCTATTTTCACCTGAAGAATCAAACTGCACAGACCCACCTAAATAGACTACAAGTCAGCTTCTCTATGACTATTAGGGGGACTTTTCATTCACTTTATTTTTGATACACCTTGATATATATATTTTTTCAATTTATTTTGGAGATTTGTATTTTATTATATTTTTTTGAGACTTTATTAGTCCAGGACTATTCACTGAGTTTCACTTAGGTTTGTGTGTTTTTTAATTGATCACAGCTACCTAGCATCAGCAAGTTTTTTAGCGATTATTAGGTGGATTTTACATACAGGTTTATTCTTGTGTGTCATTGTCATCAATTCACTTTTGTTGGTTTTTCTGATTTTGCGATTTTAATAACCACATCACGTACTGTGCCCTTCATTGGTCATAGATATATGATTAGCGCGATTCCTACCTTCTTTATATGGTAAGATTATTAGACTGATAAAAGTACCGGTGGAGGAGAAAAAAAGAAAGGAGAGAAAAGAAAAGAAAGAAAAAAAAAGGAGGGGGGGAGAGAACAAGTAGGGAGAGGGGGCATCACGCTACTCATGAGAGGGCACTCGGGAAGCAGAAGGAGCCGTGTTCGCTATAAAAGAGTCAAAATCAGCAGAGAACCAAAAGTGTAACCACACGGTCCACGTAATAGTGTGGTCTTCACTCTTATCAGTATCCCACGCTAGCATTCTTTCAATATGTTCAATCCTGTCCATTTAACATGCCTAATCAGCTAGAGAGGGGGTCACAGGTTGACGCCACGCTCTGGAAACCAGGATTTAAGCAGTGATCTAATTTAAGAAAAGAGAGGGAGATAGTTAGCATTGTATAATAGTTTGTGGGAGGATGTTATATGAACGCCCAAGTATTTGAATGAAGTAAAGGACCACATAAAACGAAAGCTTTTTTGTAGTGAAGATAATAAGTTAGGTGGGATAGTTATAGGTAGAGCCGAACATTTATTGGTGTTTATGAATAGGCCGGAAACTTTATGAAATGAACTAAGTTTAGAAAGAAGATTGGGGAGCGAGAGTAAGGGGTCAGTGAGGAACAGGGCATCATCGGCATACAGGCTAATTTTGAACTGGTCAGGGCCTTTTTGGTATCCTTTTATATTGGTATTTTGTTTAATGGCTAGTGCCAGGGGTTCAATAGCTAGAGCAAATAATAGAGGGGAGAGGGGGCAACCCTGCCTGGTGCCTCTGCTAAGGGGGAAAAAGTTCAGAGTTATTGCCAGGGATTTTAATTCTACTTTGAGGGGGCGTGATACAGTGCATTGAAACCATGGATAAATCTATCTGAAATACCAAATTTGGGGAGCAGGTGATTTAGGTACGACCAATTAACGCTGTCAAATGCTTTATCTCAAGGCTTAAGAGGCAGACAGGGCGAGAATTAAGATTGGCGTCCTGTACTACATTGGTGACCAGTCTGATATTGTCAGTCAATTGTCTACCAGGAACAAAACCAGACTGGTCAGCACTAATGAGTGAAGTGATCACTGAGGCCAGTCTGTTGGCCAAAAGTTTCCCAAACAATTTAAGGTCGTTGTTGAGGACAGAGATGGGGCGAAAGTTCTGAGGTAGGGAGTGATCTTTATGGGGTTTCGGTATTAGGGAGAGATTTGTCAACAGCATCTCATCCGGAAACTGGCCTCCCAATAAGACATGGTTAAATAATTTGGTGAGACTAGGCACTAGTAGGGGGGCAAATTTTTTGTAATAGATTGAAGAGAATCCGTCGGGGCCTGGGGCTGTGGAGAACTTAAGGTTTTTGATATTGTTCAAAATTTCTAACTCCGTGCATGGTTCCTTTAGGGAAGACATTTGATGTTCTGAAAGGGTGGGGAGGTTGAGGTTATTAAGCCATTCTAAGGTTAAAGGGTGAGGGTGTGTTTGAGGACCCGAAAGGAGATCTTTATAGAAGGAGGTAAAAATGTTTAAGACATCTTGGGGGTGGGATACTAGATTGCAATTATGGTTACGTAATTTATAGACGTGAGAAGGTTTAGAGTCTGAGTTCAGTTTTCTAGCGAATATTGTTGAGGCTGAGTTTCTGTGTAAGAGAAACTTAGCTTTAGAGAATCTCAACGATTTTTCAGTATCTTCTGATAATAGTGTCAAGAGCTTGGCGTTTTGTCTGGATACGATTAGTCAATTCAGGTGAGATTGAATGATTTAGATTATTATACAGCTCATGTAGTTCCTTCGTGAGACATTTAATGTTAGATAATTTTAGCTTTTTTTTTTAGCTGCCGCAATATTGATATAATGGCCTCTCAAAACTGCCTTATGGGCAGCCCAAATCGAGGTGGGGGAAGAATCATTAGGTCTATTATCTGCAAAGTACTCCTCCAGGTGTGAATATATTTTTTGGCAAATGGTGGGGTCAGAGAGAGGAGAATCATTAAGTCTCCAACTAAATGTAGTTGGGGATAGACCGATATGAGATGTTTCAAAGCCCACCATGTTATGATCTGACCATGGGCATGGGTGTATTGAGGCAGAGGAGGAGTTTGTCAATAAAATAGGAGTGCAAAATATATAATTAAGTCTAGCATAACAGTCATGGGGGTGGGAGTAATGGGTGAATTCTTTTATACCGACGTTGTGTGCTCTCCATGAGTCTATTAGCTGTAATCTACCGAGAGAGCGGTTAATAGACTTGGTAAATGCTCTGAAGGAGGGAACTATTTTGCTTCTGTCAAGTGTTGGGTGAGCTGCTAAATTGAAGTCACCTCCAATAATCATATGAGGTGAAATTGGTCAAGGGTGTCAAAAAATTTGTTGAAAAGAGTAGATTGTGAGTCATTTGGGGCATACACCGAGGCCAAGGTAAGAGAGTGTCTGTTTATATTACCTTTCATGATAATAAAGCGGCTGTCTACGTCTTTATAAATATTTGACAATTCAAAAACAATCGCGTTACGGATGAATATGGCAACCCCTCTAGATTTGTTAGTAAATGTTGTGTAGTGAACTTGATTAAAGGTTTTGTCAAAATATTTTGGGTGGTTTGTTGAAGAGAAGTGAGTCTCTTGTAGTAGAATGATGTCGGCTCCTAATCTTTTATAGTGTTTGAAAGCTTTTTTGCGCTTGTGGTGGGAGTTGAAGCCTTGCACATTGTGTGAGAATATCTTAAGGCCCATTGTTATAGAAGGAAAGTGAACTAGGTGAGGAAAATAGGTTGGGTGATGGCCCATCTGGGGTTATCAAGTGGTAGATGAAATATATAAACATCGGAAGCTGATTGAGAGCCAGGCTGGGGAATAGAAAAGGATGTGGAAAAGATCTGTTGTACGCTTGCGCTGGGGAGAGGTCACCGTGCCAAGGTATTCTGTCATTATGTCTGTCTTGAGTGAGCAAACCACAGGAAAGAAAGAAAATTTTCTAATAAACATGTTAACAAAAGCCAAAAAGGCTACAATACACGTGAGAAAAACAGGAGAAAAAAGGGGGCTAAGGGACAGGAGGTCCCATAGCCACAAAAATGTATCCAAAGGACAATACAGTCCTAATTCCACCTCTGGAACACACCTCACCATCCTAACTAGGGTTGCCACCTGTCCGGTTTTGACCCGGACAGTCCGGGTTTGGACACATGTGCCCGGTTTTGAAGCCTCCTGAAACCCGGGCACATTCTGGCCCGGCCGCAACAGAGCTGCACATCCCCGGCTCCACCAGCTTGCCTGAGTGTTAGTAGAAGGTGTGGCGCCCGCAGCAGTGCTCTCTGTTAGCCCCCCGGCCGGGCTGTAAACATGTGTGCAACTTCTCACTGTGCTAGCCCCTCCCCCTCCCTCCCGCGCGCCTCCGTCTGCATTGTGTGCTGCAGTGTGGAAGAGGACACATGGGACACAGAGTGCTCAGCTCTTCTCTGACTGGCTACAGAATACACATGGAGGTGGGTGGATGGGCGGACCATACACTACCCCCACCATACACTAAACATACAGTTCTGCCCCCCCCTGCATATACCATTACCATCCACAGCCGTATATACAGTTCTGCCCCCCCTCCATACCATCCACAGCCATACATACAGTCCTCCCCCCCCCTGCATATACCATCCACAGCCATACATACAGTCCTGCCCCCCCTCCATATACCATCCACAGCCATACATACAGTCCTGCCCCCCCCTCCATATACCATCCACAGCCATACATACAGTCCTGCCCCCCCCTCCATACAGGGCCGGATTAACAGAGGGGCTGATGGAGCGGGGGTTGTAGCTCGATGACCAGAGGTCACAGAAACCCCACATTTGGGGGGTAGTCAGTTGAAGACCTACCCCACAACTGGTCAAAATATGGGATGGCTATCATTTATGGTTCCGGAGATACGGGCCTGCTTGCACAGCCTGTCAGAAGCTACATACAGAGCGGCCATTATAAATACAAGCTGACACACTGCAGCAGACTGAGAAAAAAAAATCATCATTAATTTTTTGCTAGAAAATTACTCTATGGTGGTCTTTGCAACTTTTTATGTTGCACGGCATAGAGCTGCACGATTCTGGCTAAAACAACAACTGCAATTTTTTTGCTTAGAAGATAGATGACGATTCTCTCACGATTCGTGCGGCATAACATCATCTTTCACATTAAAATGAAAAAAAAAAAAAATGGACTAACTTTACTGTTTTGTTTTTATGGTTTTTATTATTCAATGAAGTGGGCAAATGCAGCGTGACATAAAATATTGCAGCAATTACCATTTTTGTCTCTGCTAATATATATATAATGTTTGGTGGTTCCAAGTAATTTTCTAGCAAAAAATATTGCTTTTTAACAAGTGTTGGACTTTAAGTGGTTACATTTCTTGCATTTACACACAGAAGTTTGATCTAAAAAGGAAGTTGGTTACAGTGTTTCATGTTGTTTACAAACTTGGCAGACTGCCCGGATATTTTCTTTACACACAGAAAGTTTATCCCTTTGATCTATGAAGAAAGTGTTAGTTACAATGCTTCCTGCTAACTTAGCAGACTGTCCAGATATTTTCTTTTGACAGCTGAAAGTCTCTCCACTTGTTATATGAAAGAATCAGCAAACTCTGCATTGGAGATGTCAGGGGGGTTGAATCGACATCACAATTTTTTAACGATTAATTGTGCAGCTCTAGCGCAGCAATTTTTCAAACGTGTTTTTTTTTTGGAAATAATGGCCCAGATTCACGTAGATCGGCGCATTATCATTCCGGCGTAGCGCACCACTTTTCCGTTAGACTTGCGCAATCTAGCCGCGTAATCCGGCGATTCACGTAGCTTTTACGCAAGAGATTGCGCAAGCGTAAGGTTTTTTCCTGAGGCGTAAGGAGGAGTAATACAAATTGGGAGGGACGTGGGCGTGTTACATTGAAATGAGCCGTGACCCCATGCAAATGAAGGGCCGGCCGACTCGCGCATGCGCGCGTGAAGGAAACCATGTCAGCTCCGTTGTGCGCATGCTCACAACTCGGGAGCGGCGCAATCAGTGAAATTGGAAATGGACTAGGGCAATGTTGTGAACTACGCAGACAGCATAAATAGGCACACACAAACGCCCTTCCATTGCAAAAGTACATCCCTTTGTGTCCCTTCCCATTGAATCAAGTGCTTTTGCTCTGTTGTTCGTTAGAGTGTGTTTTGTACAGTAGTTGTGAGATTAGTGTTCTGTGTGATCTAGTGCTTGTTGGTAGTTTTGTGAAAGTGTATTTTGATAAGTGTTTGAGACTGTTTGTTTGATTGATATATTTCTGAGCGTTTGTTTTCTTGCTTTATTTTTTCATCTGATTTTTTTGTGTCTGTTTCTTGCTGAGTGCTAGTGTGATTTTTGGCTGTTCTTTTTCTCTTTGTGTGTGTTCTTGTCTGATTGGTTGTGCTTGTATTTGTGACAGATTTTTGGTGACTGCTAGTGAGTTTGTTTGGAAGTATGACTGAGAGAAAAAGAAAGCTCAATTTTACTGTGGGGGAAAAAAGAATTCTTGCCCGGGCCATTACCGACTATGGGCGTTTTCTCCACGGCCCGCAGAGTGCCACCACCACCCCGGCCAGGAGGAGGGAGATATTGGATATGATCACGGAGCAGGTCAATTCATCGGGGGAGGGGGAGACACGGACCCGCTCTGGGATTGAAAAGAAAATAAATGACCTCCGGCGTGAGGTGAAAAAAAAACTGGCCGCAATAAATGCCCATGCCAGGGGCACAGGAGGGGGCCCACCATGCCGGGTTAGATTTACAGCGACGGAGCGTGTGGTGGCCCTGACCTTTCACCGGCATGAAGTGGAGGGCCTGCCAGGCTTTGACACAAGTCCGGTCCCCGCGGTGCCAGGTAAGGTTTTTATTTCTCTCAGGTGTGTAGCATGTGTGGGGGAGGGGGTGAAAGGGAATATGTGGCAAGTGTGTGGATCCTCCAACCTGTGAATGGTTTGTGTCATCCACAGATGTGCAGGAGGGTGCAGGGCCATCTGGCCTGACCGCTCCAACGCCAGGACAGCAGCCTAATGAGGCCCCCCCAACAAGGCCAGAGTCCGCGGAGGAGGAACAAGAGGAGGAGGAGGATCATGCGGAGGACGATCATGAGGAGGAGGAGAATCATGAGGAGGAGGAGTCCATGGCAGGCACTGGACGTTTGGTTTCTGCGGACTCTTCCCCTCTGGCTGCAAGAAGCCTGCCCTCCCTAAGGGTGAGCCCCCCCCCCTCCTGGCTCCCCTCACAAGGGCCTCCCCTTCTCCCCGGCCACAACCATCAGCTGGAGCCAGGAGGTCATCCCAGAGCACCAGGGGGGCGCCCAATCTCCTGCCCGCCTGTCTGAGAAGGAACCTGGCCACCCAGACCCGCCTTCTGAGACAGC
Organism: Rana kukunoris; assembly: GCA_029574335.1. Taxonomy (NCBI): domain Eukaryota; kingdom Metazoa; phylum Chordata; class Amphibia; order Anura; family Ranidae; genus Rana; species Rana kukunoris. The sequence goes on from CM056053.1 coordinate 200,273,164, forward strand.
TCTGCCAGACTATGGGGCGGGTGGATCAGAGCCTGTCCTCTATTAACGATAGCCTGGGTAACCTGGACTCCCACTCCCGGGCCTCCACAACCTGCCTAAATGACCTGCAAACTACAGCAGCAGGCGTTGGGCAGGATGTGAGGGCCCTTACCCAGGCTATCCAGGGCAACACGGCAACACTTGGTGCTGCCCTGGACAGAATAGCCGTGGCCTTGGAGGGCAGGCCGCCAGGTGGGCAAATCTCAGGGGCTGCTCCTCCTTCCCCGGCTTTTCCCCTCCCCCATGCGTCTCCCCTGAGGGTCCGGGGCCGTGGCCGGGGGCGCCCCAGGCGTGGCTCAGGCAGAGGGCATTAATTTTTTTTTCCCCCTTTTGTTTGTTTTGAAAGCATTTTTATTTTTGTTCTCTGCTTATTTATTTTTTTCGATGCAATTTTTGTTTCTATGCATTTTTTTTTTCATGACATTTTTGGCATATTTTGGGTTGTGAATGATGTTTGAATGTGGGGGTGACATTCCTGCTGGAAAAGGGGTGTCATCCTCAATTTTGGTGGAGAAGGGTTCCCCAGGACCAGGGAGAAGTGATCTCCAGGTCCGTGTGAATGGTGTATGAATGTACAGTGACATAATTGGAGCCTTGACGTGGCGTTACTGCTCACCAGTCTTGCATGGTGGACTGGTGCCAATCCAATTTGATGAGGATGTGGGGTGTGTGTGCTAGGGACCATAGTGGTGTGCATGCATGCATTCTCATTGTGCCATGATTAATGTGTGTGTTTAACGTGCAAAGATGCCCAATATGAGCTGTCTCCTGACTGCTCTTCCCTCAGAAGACGGGGTATCCTCGGTTAGGGGTTGATTGTCTGGTTGGGGGGTTAGGTCATCACGTTCCTCTATCTGCAGGCCCTTCCTCACTGCGAGATTGTGCAGCATGCAACATGCAACGATGATATGGCACACGAAGTTTGGGGAATACAACAGTGTACCCCCAGACTTATCCAGGCATCGGAAACGTGACTTCAGGAGGCCAAAGGTGCGCTCCACCACTGCACGGGTTTTGATGTGTGCTTCATTGTATCGTTCCTCTCCTGGGGTTTGGGGGTTCCGGATAGGAGTCATGAGATGGGGTCCCAGGGCATATGCAGAGTCACCTGTAAAGGAAAAGACAGGAGAATGTTAGTCATGCATGTGCCACTTCTGTTGTGCATCACGGGAGGGGATAGTCATGCCTGACTCCCATGTCACTCACCAACCAGCCAGGTGTTCCCATACACGTTCTGTTCGAATTCCGTTCGGATGTGGCATTGATTGTAGATGTAGCTGTCATGGGTGGATCCGGGGTGTTTGGCACGAACGTGCCATATGAGGCCTTGGGCATCGACTATCACCTGTACGTTGATGGAATGCCAATTCTTCCGATTGCGGTACATGTGCTCGGTCTCATGGGGGGGCTGGAGTGCCACATGTGTGCAATCTATGGCCCCGATGGTGCGTGGGAATCTGGCAATTCGGTAGAAATCTGCCATTGCCTTGATTCGCAGCTCCTCAGTGGTTGGTTTTATGATTTGGTTGGCCAAGCGTGTGAGGATTGCAGGGACAACCTGGTGCACACATCTGCTCATGGAGGATTGTGACATCCCAGCCACCACTCCACTTGTACGCTGAAAAGAGCCACTGGCAAGGAAATGGAGTGTTGCCAGTACCTTGACCAGTGGCTGCACTGCATGTGAGCGTTGTGTTGGGCTGGTGATGTCCTCCTGCAAGGTTGTGGTTAATTCCAGGATGGCATGAGGGGGGAATCTGAAGATGCGAAAGACCTCTGAATCATTCATGCCAAACAGGTGTATGCGGGTGCGGTATACCCTCTCCCGTGCCATCCTCCGTGCCCTCCTCCTTCTTTGGTCATCTATATTCACTAGTGCAGCTATGAGCGACGATGCCCCTAGCATGTTGGCAGTCAAATTGTAGTGCAACACGTGTGTGTGGTCTGCTCCTCAGTAACGGTGTTGCTTTCTGTGAGATGTAGACGTTTTTTCAAAAGTTAGACCAGCTTTTAGGTGCTCTAACTTTAGACAGGACATTTTGCAGTTGCGCACATCGCGTAGCCTGCGCAGCAACTGCGTTTTTTTGTGGATCCCCGTAACTCCCTCATTAGCATATTTGACTAGCAAATCAATGGTGTGTCTAGCGCAGTTTTGCGCGAAGGGAAGCGCATGTCTAACTCAATTACGCCGGACAAAAAAACGTAGATTTCTGGTGTATATTGTTTTGTGAATCGCGTCCAACTATACGCACGCGCACATTTAGACTTACGCACGCGCAACAGCAGTTGCGCACGCGTAATCGCTCTGTGAATCTGGGCCAAAGTGTTTCATTCATTAAAAAAAACCACTAAAGTTAGCACGATTTTTTTTTTTAATAGATTGACTCGTGTAAACCAGCTAGCCCATACATAGATCGACTATGGCTGGTCTCTGCATAATTGGTGTAATTTCAATTCATGTATGACCCGCTTAACCACTATGCAGTCCCTAAACATCCTTCCACTCCCATACATTGTGCCCACTGTCATACCCTCCACACTCCTCTCCTGTTCATACTGCCCACTGTCATACCCTCCACACTCCTCTCCTGTACATACTGCCCACTGTCATACCCTCCACACTCCTCTCCTGTACATACTGCCCACTGTCATACCCTCCACACTCCTCTCCTGTACATACTGCCCACTGTCATACCCTCCACACTCCTCTCCTGTACATACTGCCCACTGTCATACCCTCCACACTCCTCTCCTGTACATACTGCCCACTATTATACCCTCCACACTCCTCTCCTGTACATAGTGCCCACTATCATACCCTCCACACTCCTCTCCTGTACATACTGCCCACTATCATACCCTCCACACTCCTCTCCTGTACATAGTGCCCACTATCATACCCTCCACACTCCTCTCCTGTTCATACTGCCCCCATCATACCCTCCACACTCCTCTCCTGTACATACTGCCCACTCTCATACCCTCCACACTCCTCTCCTGTACATACTGCCCACTGTCATACCCTCCACACTCCTCTCCTGTACATACTGCCCACTGTCATACCCTCCACACTCCTCTCCTGTACATACTGCCCACTATCATACCCTCCACACTCCTCTCCTGTACATAGTGCCCACTATCATACCCTCCACACTCCTCTCCTGTACATAGTGCCCACTGTCATACCCTCCACACTCCTCTCCTGTTCATACTGCCCCCATCATACCCTCCACACTCCTCTCCTGTACATACTGCCCACTGTCATACCCTCCACACTCCTCTCCTGTACATACTGCCCACTGTCATACCCTCCACACTCCTCTCCTGTACATACTGCCCACTGTCATACCCTCCACACTCCTCTCCTGTACATACTGCCCACTGTCATACCCTCCACACTCCTCTCCTGTACATACTGCCCACTGTCATACCCTCCACACTCCTCTCCTGTTCATACTGCCCCCATCATACCCTCGCACTCCTCTCCTGTACATAGTGCTCCCATCATACCCTCCACACTTCTCTACTGCATATACTGGTCACTGTTACACCCTCTTCACTCCTTTCCTGCAAGTAATACCTACCCTCTGCACTCATTTCCTGTACATAATGTCTTACACTTTGCACTCCTTTCCTACACATACCAACATACGCGCCACACTCTTGTATATACTGTTGTAAATTCTGCACTCCCTCCCTGCACATACTGTAATACCCTCTGTACTTAATGAAAATTAAAAGGTGAACTAATGCCCCTGATCTCCACTGCACTTACCTCTGTAGTAATGGAAGAGTTTTATTTTTTTTAAATGATTGTGCTGAGGTTTATTCATGTCAGTGAGACTCTTACTTGTGGCACAGCAAAGTGAGCATATTTTATAGGTAAAATAATTATTTTGTTTAATTTAATCATGCCTCGTGAGGCCCCTCCCTCAATATGGCCACACCCACCATATGTAGTGGCGTGTTCGGGTTTGGCTTGAGGAAAAGGTGGCAACCCTAATCCTAACGTGGAAGGCGGTAGTTCGCAGGAGTGGATCAGGGGACAAACTAGCGACGGCGGACACGTCAGGCATCTTGTAAGATTATTTAGGTGCAATGTAAGATATAACATGGTATATGGTTTTCGTTTTCAAAACTGCCTTGTAGAAACAGTAGGTTATAAAATTGTAAAAAGGCACACACATATAATAAACATTTCGAGAGAAATATCGGAACAGATTAATGCATAAGAACCTTTGAGGGAGGGAAAGAGAAAAAAAAAGGGAATTCATCCCTGGATTGTCACAGACTGGTTGGGTGGAGGGATGACCTCCAGAAAGTCCTGGTTGCATGATTCAGCGCCATTACAAAGGAGTTATAAAAATGAACATGGCCTGTGTAGGGGTAGGCACTTCAAAAGGTAGGAAGAAGAGAGAAGGAAATATATATATATATATATTCCCCCCTCCCTTTTTTTCTTCCCTTCTCATCAGTCCATTTCTTTTGTAGCTAACAGTAACTAAACCAAGGAGCTGTTAGTGCAACTTGGAACAAGAAACCTGGGGAAAAAGAAATGTCAAGACTGAGTTCAGTAGGATCCCCTACTGAAGATTTAAACAGCAAGGTCTTGGAAGGGATGGTCCGATCTTTTAGGTTCATGGGGTGGACCACATAGGCGATGATCTGGGAGTGAAAGGGAAGCAGTGAGGTGGAGATTGTTCCAGCAAACCCAGTTTAACAAGAAGATCTTTGCCCTCTCTGACATTGTACACCGTATAGGTTGAACCGTTGTGCATGATAGAAAGCTTGAATGGGAAGCCCCAGCGATATTTAAATCTTGCTGCTTGGAGGACATTGGTAACCTCTTTCATTCTGCGTCTCCTATCAAGAGTCGCAGGGGAGATATCTGGGTATATTTGCAACTTAATACCATCAAGCACAATATTTGGTGTGTTTCTGGAGGCTCTCGTTATGTCTTCTTTAGTGATAAAATCCTTCATACACATTATAATGTCACGTGGAGGCTTATCAGGAGCAGGTTTGGGCCGCAGAGCTCTATGAATTCTGTCGTAAGCAAAAGCAGATAGAGGTTTATCAGGAACGAGGTTATGGAACAACTTGGTGATAGCTTGATTTAAATCTGTGATAGATTCAGGGACGCCACGTACCCTTATGTTATTTCTCCTGTTTCTGTTGTCTAAATCCTCTATGTGGGCCTGCATAAAGGAGAAGCTGTCAGCTAGAGTCTCATAATCTTTCCTGAGGTCATTATGAGCTAAAGATAGTTCATCATGCTTAGTCTCTAGAATGTCAGTGTGGTCTCCTATGCTGGCAATCTCCTGGGATAAGGCATTAGTTGTTTTGTGCAGCTCTGTTTCCAGTTTGCCAACCAGTTTTTCATAAATTGCTGTCAGACTATCATCTAAATCAGCTTTAGTAAGGAGGAGAGCATACTCACTGTTTCTTGTAGATGTAGCGTGAGCCTGTGTGGAACCTTTAGAGGCTGCGTTTGAGGTTGCGCTGTTCTGAGACATCCTCGCTGTATTAGTGGAGCGCTCTAGGTTCAGAAGATAGTTTGTGAGAGTGTTGAGAGCGGTTAATACGCCCTTCTTTCTTTTTTCTTCCTGGCATGCACCGAGATATTCCACGGGGGTATTGAAGTATTCTGAGTGAGAGTTAGTGGAGATCTAGCCCCTGGATTTCTGCCTGGAAAGTCTGGTCAAAAGGAGATCATAGCATCAGACCAGCCACCGCATCGCGCCGTGCCTGCGCCCCCCAAGATAAAGCTTTTGATTAAATCATTGTCTCTGTTAGGTTAATGATTGCCATGGGGGGGGGGGGGGTGCATGTTAAAAGTGGGTATTGGAAATAGGTGCAGGGAGGGACTGGGAAGCTGATATAAGAAATAGGGTGTAGCAAGATGGCGGCTGCTCACCTTGATATATGTGGATGTCCCTCTGTGCAGGAAGTCAGAAATGGTCCCTCTGTCTTCACCGCTCTCCTCCCTGGTGAAGTGGGGTCTGTCTGGAGGTGTTCAGGCTGATGGTGTGTCCCTTTTCCCGCAGGTCACTTCAATTGAGGCCCAGGATCCGCCGGCGGACTAGGCCCCAAGATGGTGGCGGAACCTCCGCGAGTATGGCCGGTCACAGGCCAGGACACCAAGACTGCAGTATGCGCTGGGAGAGTGAGCGAGAGAGGGATCTTTCCGGGATGATGTCCCTGCCGCGGATCGGGGCACCCGAGAACCGCCGACAGACTAGGCCCCAAGATGGCGGCGGAATCTTCTCGGATATGGCCGGTCCATCCATCCACGACAAGCTTATCTGACACACTCCGACAATATTGCATACACGATCCATATCCTTTCCCAGAATAAGACGAGACAGAGCTCCGTACTTGCTTCCAAAGATATGACAATTTATTGGTATTTTCTCAGCTTCTTATACAGTCTCAAGCATAATGCAGTTTATCACAGGACAATGCAATCTCCACCCCCCTATTCACTCACTGAGGATAATTCTTTAATTGGTAGCTAGACATGACGGCACCGTATCATCAATAGGGTTCAATTAACCTTGAATAGTAACACAGACATCTAGTTGAATAAGTTCTCTAGACAGCTTTATCACACAATGGCAGAGTCCTGTGAGAGTGGGTGCAATCCACACCTTCAACGGAATGTCTTTACAGTGAATAGCCAACACCTTAAGATTAGGGCTGCGGAAATTAACGATTAATTGTTCGATTAATCGTTAATTTCTTTGATCGACAAAAAAAATTTTGATCGACGATCCGCGGAGTGAGCTCCGCGGTCTCGCCGATAGGAAAGACCGCGGCTTTGGCCTAGCTCCGGAGCCGCGGCCATCTTGGTCCACCCGGCGGCAAGCAAGTAGCGGCGCGCCGACGTCATCATCACCCGCAGCATCCGGCATCCTCCTTCTCCCCCCTCAGCGCCAAGTTCCCCTACATGTAGCTCCGCGCTACTTCCGGGTACTTCCGGGTTTCCTCGCTCTAGGTATGGTGGACTGGTGGAGCAGGAGGCGGCAGGGGGGATTGTGCTGGTGGTGGTGCTGCGGGACCTGGCTGGGACACCCAAGATGAGAACAGGAGGCTGAGCCGTGAACAGGTGGAGGGAGAGATGTGCGAGGCAGTGCTGCAGCTGCTGGGGAGAAGGTAATGCTGGTGCACAGAGAGCTGTGTATGTGATGTCGGATGAGCTGTATTATATGTCACACTTCTCCCCGTCACACTGCTCCTTCACCTGACACACTGCTCCCCCACCTGACACACTGCCCCCCCAGAACTGCTACCCCACCTGACACACTGCTCCCCCACCTGACACACTGCTCCCCCACCTGTCTGCTCCCCCAAATGTCACACTGCCCCCCCACCTGACACACTGCCCCCCCCAGAACTGCTTCCCCACCTGACACACTGCCCCCCCCCAGAACTGCTTCCCCACCTGACACACTGCCCCCCCAGAACTGCTCCCCTACCTGACACACTGCCCCCCAGAACTGCTCCCCTACCTGACACACTGCTCCCCCACCTGACACACTGCTCCTCCACCTGTCACACTGCCCCCCCCAGAACTGCTCCCCTACCTGACACACTGCCCCCCCAGAACTGCTCCCCCACCTGTCACACTGCCCACCTGTCACACTGCTTCCCCACCTGTCACACTGCTTCCCCAACTGTCACACTGCTTCCCCACCTGACACACTGCTTCCCCACCTGACATACTGCCCCCCCCCAGAACTGCTCCCCCACCTGTTACACTGCTTCCCCACCTGACACACTGCTTAACCCACCTGACACACTGCTTCCCCACCTGACACACTGCTTCCCCACCTGACATACTGCCCCCCCCAGAACTGCTCCCCCACCTGTCACACTGCCCCCCCAGAACTGCTCCCCCACCTGTCACACTGCTTCCCCACCTGACACACTGCTTCCCCACCTGACATACTGCCCCCCCAGAACTGCTCCCCCACCTGTCACACTGCCCCCCAGAACTGCTCCCCCACCTGTCGCACTGCTCCCCCACCTGACACACTACCCCCCAGAAACTGCTCCCCCACCTGTCACACTGCCCCCCCAGAACTGCCCCCCCAGAAACTGCTTCCCCACCTGTCACACTGCTCCCCCACCTGTCACACTGCCCCCCCAGAACTGCTCCCCACCTGTCACACTGCCCCCCCCTTTGACAAACTGCTCCCCCCACCTGTCACACTGCTCCCCTGGCTGTGTCTAACCCCCTCCCTACCGCCCCTGGCTGTGTCTAACCCCCTCCCTACCGCCCCTGGCTGTGTCTAACCCCCCCTACCACCCCTGGGGGCAGATGAGTATATTACAGCATGGGGGTATATGCTGTAATATACACATCTGCTCCCATACTGCAAGAATATACACATCTGCCCCCATGCTGCCCCCTCCACATTTACCACTGACTAATGCAGAGTTGCAATGCAAGGAGATCAGCTAAAAGTAGTTGTATCTGTATGTGCGTTAATTAATCGAAATTAGTCGATTAATCGATTAAAAAAAAAAACGATTAATCGAACACAAAAATTTTAATCAGTCACAGCCCTACTTAAGATATTTCAATAGCATATTATACAAAGGTATGACTCACTCTGGTCTTGTAGACCTGAATTAACACCTTTCAAAAGCATGTGTGCCCAGATTGCATAGCTATCTCGTGCATGTGCCCAGATTGCATAGCTAACAGCTTTTGATATTTGAAGACATCCTGCAAACATGAATTATTATTAATGTCCCTTATTAATGTCTTCTGTAATATATGAATTATGATTCTTTGTCACTCTATGGCCCTAGTGGACATAAGGTGACCCTAGACATAGGAATATCTCAGTCTGTCACGGGCCATGCCGTTACAGGGATCAACTCCAGGGTTGCCCAAATGAGTCAGTGGGGGTCTGAGAGGGGACTAGGATGAGTACTGACCACGGATGGGTGAGGATTGCTCGGGACCAGTGGAGCTCCTTAGAAACATGTCTCACCCTGTTCACGTCCGGCCACACCCCTTTCGAGTCCATTCATTTCTAAATCAGATGTTGAAAGCAAACAAAATCGTTTGAACGACATTTGAATGTTAGAAGAATTTTTGTACACATTTTTCTAAGAATGTTCCGTTAGAAATGTTATCAAGATTCAGAGCTACTTGCCAAACAGGCATCATTTACATGATGAAATGTAATTGTGGTGCCTACTACATCGGTAAAACGAAATGTAACTTCTTCTGCCGTATACGTGACCATGTGTCAGCGGTACACAAAAAACTATTGGAAACTCCGATCAGCCGACATATGGGGCTCTTCCACGGTCATGATATTAGTATGATGGGCTTTTTTGCCCTCGGTCATATTGCACCAAACGAGAGAGGGGGCGAGGTTGACAAACGCCTCCTACAATTAGAGGCCAGATGGATTTATACTCTTAGGGCTACCATATATCCAGGTTTGAACGACAGTATGAGTTATAAACCTTTTCTTTGATTATGTCATTTGTGGGAACTCACATTTTCTGAGTCCCCACCACCACATATCTAGTGGGTTCATCCTATGATGCTAGCTGGATACACCAATCCCACAATCATCCCACGGCTCTGAGCCTTATTTCTACATCTAGACCCCAACCCCTCCCCCCTCTATATGATTTCCCTTGTACGCCATGTACGGTTGAGATCTCAACCCCTCGACCATTGGTGGACCAATGGATCTAGTGACAATGCTAAACATCCAGCTTCTTGTGTAGTATTTGATACATGAGATGCACGTTCATGCATACAGTGTACATTTCCTGGTTACAGCTCTCATGTAAGACTAAAATGTTCCCTTTTCTTATAATTTGGGGCCATTCATATGTCCTCCCTTAAATTCCAGTTATCCAAACGGCTGGGAGAAAGGAGGGACATTGGTTTGCCCTAAAAAAAACCAAGGTAAGCGATGTCAGTACTACAGAGTGCTCTTATAATGCACTCTTACTGACACCGCATTGGTTAATGATGAAATTATTATATTTAAAAAAAAAGGAATTTATTATGCATTTATTCTTATGTTTGTATTTTTACATGTTATCTTTGTTATTAATTAACATTCGTTGTACTTTGATACTTATGTGCGTTTGTGTTTTCAGCCCAGTCCGGTGCCATCCCGTATGTATAGAGTACACATCTGTGCTTTCCCTGGTCTGCACCCAGGGTCCCCTAACACATCATATACCATCTTGTCATTCCGTCACAGATGGGTCATTAACAGAGCAGACATATGCGGAGTCCTGTACTGTCTATCTGTTCCACCATGTGGGCGCCCAGGGGTGATCACCAGATGACTCACCAGCTCTGACACGAAGCGGAGGCTTTGCTGCTGTGCCCATCCGTGTTAAGTGTAAATATCGCCTGCCGTACATTTGTCACACTGGGATGTTCCATTACCGCTCTATCCCGCCCCTCGGGGCGTGTCAGCTCTCTAGCTTTCCCATGATAGGTGCTGACTGCAGTGCGATATGCAAAGGAGTATCATTCGATCTAACTCCTTTGCCACACAGGATCCGCCCATCCCCACGCTCTGACGTATGCCACGTCAGAACGCTGGGAGTATATGAGGAACTCCCCCAGCACACATCAGCTGTTCGGTTCTCCACAGCGTGTGTGCGATCAGGTTACTCACTAATTCAAGGTAAAACCTCTTTCTTTTACTGAGCGCTAGCCATGGACACACCAGCTATACTTTATACTTTGGCAGCTACACATACACTCTGTTGTATGTGTCATTATGCACAGCCTTTTGATCATTCCTTTTTTCTTTCTCCCTATGCAGCTGATGGTTTGCTGCACCTTAGCTTTCCTTCTCTGTGCTCCATCCAGAACCTGTGAGCTCTTTACGATCTCCCGGTTAGGAGCCTAATTTGAAGTCATCATCTCAACACCAGCTATAACTGCTAATCAGTATACTGCTGTGCATGTTTAACTTTATTGAAGTCTTTGCCTCTTATATCTCTGTAAAACAAACAAGCATATGTAAGTATACACATGCTATGTCCTCCTCCTTCACGTAAGGTTAGCTGTATATATGCAAGGCAATAGAGTATCTGTTTTTTATTATAATATAGCAAACAGCTATAGTACATGAATCTTTTTTATTTATTTACTCTAAGCATATCAAAATCTTTAATATCCTTCATTACAATTTAAATCCTTCCTATCCAATATATATTTTTTTATATCTATATGGCTATTCCAATATCATTATTACTAGTCCCCCAATGCTAACATCTACTGCCATACTTTTTATCCCTATGATATATTTATTACCTTTATATATTTATTTTTAATATTTTTTATTATTATTATTTTCTCATAACCATTTCTGTTATAATCATACATGTTCCCATATACTCAGTGGTGCGACAGATGAGTCTCCTGTGATTTCCGCACTGCTCTCCTTTCTGATCCATCCATACCCAGCTAAAAGATCCACGTTGGCACATGACGGAATTATTTGTGGTCCCTGGTTTCATTCACCATTGAGGTACGATCATGTACTTACTCTACGGGCTCCTCCCTTTGGGAGGGAGGGATGACGGACTGGAACCAACACAGATGCACATGTTTGTCTATGTAATATATTTTTCTTTTTTGTACCTTGCAAAAGCATATAACCTTTATAACTCGAATTCATTATATGTATGATTCGTATATAGACATGTCAGACTTTTGCGATGATGATTTTGAAATTTTTTCAAAAATAGCTTGCTGTGTTTAGTTTATACAGTAGGATATTCATATTTTTGTTTTTTCTATTTTCGTAGATTACTGTATATATGTGTATTTGTCCCTGAGGAAGCCTGAACAGGCGAAACATGTTGGACCACATATACACACCAATATGGTGAAATCTTCTCCTTTATATGATCAATTCATATTTTTATAATTATGTTTATTCAATTCATGTGATTATTTATTAAAATTTATATTTTTTGCATTACTGTGTCTGTAGTAGATGGTCTCTGCGGTTTCAGAGTCAACTCAATAGATATATATCGGAAAACGATTTTTCTATTTTTCTAATACAACATTACTAACATGCATTCGTACAGTCCCATGCTCTATCCCTTTATCGGGAACCATATCTAGAAATGTTATCCAGCTATGGCCAGCTTCACAGTGCTTAATACTTTCAAAAAATCCATACTCAAATCTTTTCTTCTTTAGTTATCATTCGAGCCATATCGAATAGGTGTTTTAAAAAAAAAAATCTCGGGAGGCGTGTCCTGGACATGGAGCTGTGAGGACATGTCTGTTCTCTGCTCCACACCCACCACAGCTTACACAGCAGCATACCGGCAATCCTGAGCACAAAAACGGCTCAGGATATGTCCCAGTGTCGGCGGAACATGAACCAGTATCTGGGGGCTGATAAATCCCGGCAGGTGCAGCTAGATAGCTACTTTCCCGGGACCTGCGGTAAGGCACTTAAAAATCCAAGATGGGGCTGCCCGGAAGACCTCCTAGGCACAGACAACGCAGAAGACACAGCCTGAAAAACAAACAGCCTTGCTGCAGCCAGCATCACATGCCTGACGAAGGGGCCCCACGTCGCTCCGAAACGTTGCACTCTCTTTGCCTTGGATATCCGTTTGGACGCTATTTACGTTGTTCCATGGTGTGCTGGCAAATATTTATACTGTAACGTATACCAGTATCCAGCTGGTTGTTGCTACAAGCACCCAAACCCTAGAGCAGATCCAGGAAAGTGTGCGATGGGAATATGAAGTAACGCTGCAGCCAGCATCCCCTCTGCCATCTACAGGAGCAGGGGATTCTGACATTGAAGATTTCATAGAGGATGGGGACATAAAGAGACATATCTGCTCACTTCCCACAAGAGAGGATTTGGAGAGGTTCACATCCAGAGTGGAAAAAAATTTCAAAGAAGATATTGACCAGCTTAAAGAGGACACCACACAATTGGGAAACAGGGTAGAAACTTTAGAACAAATGCTGGATGAAACCCTTCCTTCCATATCAGACCTACAAATGCGGTGTGAAGCACAGGATCGCAAGATGGAAGCAATTTTGTCGCACTTAGACGATTTTGAGAATCGCAGCAGACGTGCAAACATCCGCATTCGTGGTATGCCTGAAGCTACTGGCCCCAGAGATATAATCCCCTCTCTAGTTGGGATATTCAGGGAAATCGATCGTGCTCATCGAGCTCTGATGCCCCCCTCTCAGGGCGCAGACAATACCAGAGACATCATTTGCAAATTGCACAAGTATACCCTTAAAGAGCATATCATGCAGAAAATGTGCAATAAACCCCTTTTTTGATTTTGATGGCGCTCACCTGTTTTTTTACCAGGACATATCCAGAACTCTTATGCAACAAAGGGCCCTTAAACCTGTACTGGCTGTCCTCCAAGACGCAGGCATACCTTAACGCTGGGGCTTCCCATTCTACCTGCAGACGACCAAAGATGGCCACTCGGTGACTTTACGCACCAAAGATGATCTCCCTCACTTCCTTTCGACACTAGACCTGAACCCTGTGGACTTCCCCGATTGGCAGGGAGACACGGAAGTAGCAGGCTTCCCCAGCCTTTAGCCTTCCCCAGCCCTGTTGCAGATGCCGCAAAGACGCAGCAGGAGACGCAGCCGCCATCCCCAAGATCTGGATTCTCCTCCGGCCCCTCGGCCCTAAGAGACTGATGGCCTGTTGCGAGATCTCAACTTCATCTGATCACTATGGATTACCTCCACCCCTGCCACCCACTTCCCCTGTGAATTAGCAACGGGTCTCTGGTCCAGGGGCCTCCAAAAAGGAACTTGTAATGGGACGGGAAATGTGGCGGCCCTGACGGACTGCCATGAGCCCGCTCTGTAGACACTTTGTGGCATCCACCCCCCCACCCTGCATGCCCGGTGTCCCAGAAAAGGTCTCCCTCCCCTTGTACCCACCTCCATGCTGGAGCACAGTCAGCCCATCATACGGTCACAACATGGCGGAGATCAAGGTAGTTTCATATAATGGTCGTGGTATATGCTCCCCAAATAAGCCTAGCAGACTGTGGTGGGAGCTGAAGAAGTTGAAAGCCCAAGTTGTTTTCTTGCAGGAGACGCACTTCACTCACCAATCGGTGCCTAAACTACCCACCCACCTATACAGCCAGTGGAATCTCAGCACATCCCCGCTTAGCAAATCCCGAGGTACAGTGATAGCCATTCACAAAACCTGCTCATTCCAACACGCCAGTGATCTTGTAGATACACAGGGTAGATATGTTTTTTTGAAGGTATCAGACAACATGTCCAAAATGTGTTCATGGTAGAACTACTCCCCCTCCTTTGTCTGCTGGTCTAACAATTATATCTTTGCATTTTTCCAATAGTTCAATGCCCTCCTGAATATGCTTAAGGGCTCTTTCACACATGCGGACGAACGGTCCGCTTTTTCTAAGTCCGTAAACGGACTTAGAATGGGGCCCTATGGGATCGCGTCCGTTAGCGGATGATGCATCCGCTAATGTCCGCGTCCGTCCATCTTCATCCGATTCCCCATAGGGGAGAGCGGAGGAGAGACAGGGCGGTCCCTGCACAGTGTGCGGGGACCGCCCTGTCCGCGACAGCTGAGCAGGGATCCCCGCTCAGCCGACTGACACACACGGAGTGGACCGAAAAACGGTCTGCTCCGTGAGAAAGGAGCCTTAGGCTGACATTTCTTTTGAATTTCAAATGACTTCGATCTCGCAGAACTAATCCTTTGAACACCTCAACTTGGTGATTTGGGATGTTGGGTGGGTTTAACAAAGATTTATTCTTTAAACCACTGTTGACCACCCCCTGATGATTGTTGATTGGCATCGTTTGCGTGTTCAGACCCACAAAATATTTCTTAATGTTTAATTTTTTAATGTACTTATGTACATCAATATAAACATCAAATTTATTTATCGTTTTTTTTTATACCACATTTCAGTCCCATATTAAGGATATTTAATTCCTTGTGCGTAAGATCCACTGAACTTAAATTGAAAATACCATCGGTTACTGGTGCCAACTAGACATCAACTGTTTTATTAGTGACACTTAACTAGGAATTCAGAACATAAACAGTTTGCTCCCTGTATAGAAGTTCTAGTTCATTTACTGTTAATGTTCACACCTCAGGCATTAATAAAAAATTTTTCTGGTTGAATGGAAGAATAGCTTAATATAGTGTGTATAGACAAATCAAATTCTGATGGGCTGCAGAGGAGGTTATACCTGCTCGCCTTATTTCCCAGCCTATCCTTACTTCCCAGCCAACCCTATAAACCCGGATTAACCCAGCCTGCCGGTTAATATGTATCTATATCCTTAAGACATATGATGAATATAGAACTACACAGAGTATAGGGTGTACCTGGACAGAGAGGAGGGCTATCATAACCACCTTGTATAAATGTGCAGTACAGAATTTTGAACGACACCAACAGAGCGATTCAAAACTGGTCTGGACTACTGTACATTTTCGTATATATATATTTTTATAGATTTTTTATATATACATTTTATCTATATATATATAATGTATTTCATTTTTTATATATACTTTATTATATATTTCTGTGATCTCCGCATAACTGTAATTCATTTCACTTATTCAGTGTTTTATTCATTGCTTTATTGTGTATTTTAATATTTTCCAATATGATTTAAGGTCTTTTACTATATCTTAATTATTTAAATGATTATTTTAATGATTTTTTATGATTTTTTAATGTGTTTTTAACGCATTTATAAAGATGTAATGACTCTTATTTATTCTAGTGCAAATAAGTGTCTATGTTGTAATTTACACAGACACTGTATGAACTTTTTGCGTTCTAGAAATATAGGCTTCTAGTATATGGATATTGACAGTATATGGATATTGATTTCCTAAATAGAAGTTTTATAGAATGACTAAATAATGAGTATATTTTGCATTTACATTATCTTTGTCTTCTCACAAAGCCCCAGTGCCAGAGTTGGGACATCCGTGTGGGCTGCGCACCTGTAGCCTTACATCCACAAAGCGCTATGGTGGGAACAAGTACTGGCATTGGTGGCACAGTACACTACGGATGTCGGCACTTCCGCCCTTACTTGAGCCAACTGAGCAATCACGGCCAAGAGGGGGAGTGACGCGGATGATGCGGCAGCACTGCCCTACTTAAATCCGGTTGGTGCGTTGGATAGTCACGCTCTCAGAAGAAGTCCGGAAGTGACGAAACGTCAGAGCGGGGCTATCCAGCACCAATACCGGAAGTGACGTGTGCGTTCCACGGGGTTCTAATCAGGAAGCTGCTGGAGGAAGTGTCTCAAAGCGGTCTTCAGGGTCCAGCAACCAGTGAGATTTAACACATACATTTTGCCTGGTTATTTATTATTCATGGTACGCATGTATTTGTAAGAGGGTATCTATTTTTGGGTCACATTAAACTTATCAAACGATACTGCTCTATATGGATGTTTTCTTTTTCCTACATACTTGCGGATGTTACATCTAAATACCTGGAGAGTGATAAGCCATAGACGGTGATTTAGGAGATGTATTGATATGCTGTTTTGAATTTACCATCTGGTGAGTGTTTCCCCAAAGGGGATCCTATTTCCCCCCACGCGGTGAATACATTTGGTGATTGGAGCACACATATTAAGAACATTTGTCTTCTGGTCAAAATTAACTGTGAATACACCAAACTTAAAAGGAACACTAAAGGTTTGTTTTTAATTAGATCAATTGATTGCTGTAAGCTAGAGCATTTAAATATCACTTACCTCGTTCTTCCCTTTGACCTCCAAAATACAGTAATGCAGGTTTAAAAATGCCATTTCCTGTTTCTCCTCTTCTTGCTTTCCACCAGCACCTGAGCTGTTTGGCATGGTGAAAAGCAGAATGTGCTCACCCCCTCCCTATGACTACAGCCCTGCGTGAAGATGCTCTCTTATCCCTCACAGGCATGGAGGCTAAGCCTAATGGGAACTGTAGTTCCCATTAGGCCGTGATGCAGCAAGAATGAACGCGCACTGCAAACCAGGAAGTCAGTTAGAACAACAATTCAGGAGTGACGGAGGTGAATAAAACAGCTCGATTTCAACAGGTATCAAACTATTTATAATGCAAAACATTACTTTTTACTTTATCAGCTACTGTCAGACTTTAATTTAAGAGGAAAATATTTTTACGTTTCGATGTTTTTATTGAAGTTTTTTTTACAAAGAAAATGAGTAAAATACAATCTTGAGTCCAAAAAGAGAAACAAAAATACAAAATGTAGGTAAAGATCTGAGTCATCTTAACAGTGAATGGAAACTTCCATAACAGCCAAGTTGCAAACTAGAGTCATTATGAAGCGCAGTAAGACGTCTGCACCCCAGACAAACATATATTTTAGACGCATCAACTGACTATTGTACATATAAGCAAGTCGAGGTGAGTGGCTGTGTAGTAAGATTTCCCCACCACTCCCTGAGATCAGAAATAGGAATACTCACTATGTAGAGGTTAGGGAGCAAAAATTAGATGACTCCCACATCATTATAATAACAAGGAAAAGACAGAAAGAGGGAAAGGGAAAAAAGAAAACATAGTAAAAAAATAAAAAAATAAAAAAAAAAGGGGGGGGGGAGATAAGAGAAAGAAAGGGGATAGAGGAAGAAGAAAGTGACCCCGTGCTCCAACACCCACCATCCCAAGACAGTTCTACTCCGGCAAGTAGAGGAAAATATTTTTGTCTTTACAACCCCTTTAACCACTTAAGGACCGCCGCATGCCTATGTACGTCCACAACATGGCTCGTACAGGCACAAGGGCGTATATATACGTCCTCGCCTTTGTGCGGTTCAGGGGTCCGATTGGGACCCCCTCCGCGGCGTGCGGCGGTCCCCCTGGCTCTGGGAGCGATCGCCGACGGGCGGGCGGATGTCCGTTTTTTTCCGCCCCCCCCCCCCCCGCGATCTCTCCCAGCCAATGGGAGCGCTCCCCCTTCGTGTCAGTTCCTCCTTCCTCCTCCTGTGTTTACACAGGAGGAGGAAATTATGTCATCTCTCATCGCAGCAGTGTTTTCCACCACTGCTGATGAGAGAAGACATCCACAGTAAGTGTGCACCAACACAACACTGACACACACACACATAGGCACATTAACCCCTTGTGATCACCCCCCCACCCCCCTGTCACAGTGTCACTGAATGCAGTGATCTAATCACTGCATTTAGTGTCAGTGTGACAGGCAGTGTGAAAGTTAGTTAGTGTTAGGTTCAGGGTAGCTCCGTACCCCCCCTAATAAAGTTTTAACCCCCTGATCACTGCCCTAGTTAACCCTTTCACTCCCTATTGCCAGCATCACTAAGCGATCATTTTTCTGATCGCTGTATTAGTGTCGCTGTTCCCGCTAGGTAGCTATTTTCTTTTTATTGCGATTTTTTTTTTACTAAAGACATGTGGCTGAATAAATTTTGGCCTAAATGTTTTACTAAAATTTAGTTTATTTGATTTTTTTTATAACAAAAAGTAAAAAATAGTGATTTTTTTCAAAATTGTCGCTATATTTTAGTTTATAGCGCAAAAAATTAAAATCGCAGAGGCGATCAAATACCACCAAAAGAAAGCTCTATTTGTTGGAATAAAAGGACGCAAATTTTGTTTGGGAGCCACGTCGCACGACCGCGCAATTGTCTGTTAAAGCGACGCAGCGCCGAATTGTAAAAACACCTTGGGTCATTTAGCAGCATATGTGTCCGGGTCTTAAGTGGTTAAGGTTTGCAGCGCTGTTGCAGGATTGGGACTAGACTCTGTGCGAGTCAGATCTGATATTTCTGCTTTTATTTAAAGTTACTGTACTTACCTTGCCCCTGGATCCAGCGATGCATCCCCGCTGTGTGAGCGAGCGGCGTCCTCGTTCGATTCACACAGTGCCTGTGTGCCACTGATCTCTGTTCCCTGCAACGTTACGACGCACGGGGCGGAGAACGGCGCCAAATTCAAAAAAGTAAACAAACACATTACATACAGTATACCGTAATCTTACAGATTACAGTACTGTATGTAAAAAATACACCCCCCCCCATTGTCCCTAGTGGTCTGCCCTGTGTCCTGTATGTACTTTTATATAATAAAAAATTTTTTTTTGTGCCTGCAAACTGTAGATTGTCCATAGCAGCCAAAAGTGTCCCTTTATGTCAAAAGTGATTTTAGAGCAATTAGAAAACAGTGATAATAAATTATAATCACTTGCAGAATTGAGCGATAGTGATTTGTGGGGAAATCCGTCATAAAAAAATAAAAGTAATGCCAGCGACAATTCTGCAACTGAGCAAATCTCAGTGTTTTTGATTTGATTACATTATTGAATAATTTTTATTATAATTACATTATGATTTGTTATAATTATAATATTATAATTTTATGATTATCATACCCGGGATGTCTACTAGACTCTTGTTTGGACAGATTTAAGTGAGTTATTCCTAAGAATTGCAGGCCTACAGTATAAAACGCTGAATTTCCATGCAAAATAATTGTACCGCTTTTGGTACAAAATTCCAGACCTAATCATACAGCCAGGGAGGTTAATCACAAAAAAAGGATTTTTTATAATGTAAATGCTGTAAACCACTTTAGTAGTGAGAAATTAACATACTGCACCCTCACACCTCAGATCAGTCCCAATTACTGCAACTCCACACCTCAGATCAGCCCCAATTCAGCACATCAGCCCCACCACTCCTGCTTATCTGTCCCACCAATGTACCTCCTTTCTCCTCTGCCCCAACACTGAACCCCTCCTTGTGCATCTTTCCCACCACTGTAACCCCCTTCTCATCTGGTCAAACACTGAATCCCCCCCCTGATCATGTGACCCATAACCTCCTGCTCATCTGCCCTATCACTGTACCCCCCTGCTTTTCTGTCCCACCACTAAATCCCCTTCTCATTCTTCCCACCACTGTACCTCCTGCACATTTGCCCCACCACTGTACCCACTTGCTCTTCTGTCCCACCACTGTAACCCCCCTGATCATCTGCCCCATCAATGAACCCACTTTTCTCATCTGGTCCACCACTGTACCTCCCTGCACATCCGCTACACCACCATATCCCCATGCTCTTCTGTCTCACTACTGAATCACCTTCTCATCTGTCCTAATACTAAACCCATCTGCCCCACCACTCTTACCCGCTTTCTCATCTGCCCCACCAATGTACCACCCTGCTCTTCTGCCCCACCTCTGTTCCCCCTGCTCTCCTGCCCCACTACTGTAACCCCCTGCTCATCTTTCCCACCAATACACCTCCTTTCACATCTGCCCCACTGCTCTACCCCCTGCTTTTCTGTCTCACCACTGAACCCCATTCTCATCTGCCCCAACACTAAATCCCCCTGCTCATCTCGCCCAACACTGAACCCCCCTGTTCATCTGGCCCAACACTGGACCCTCCTGCTCATCTGGCCCACCACTGTACCCCCCTGCTCATCTGTCCCACTTTTAAACCCCCTTCTCATCTCTTCCATCACTGTACCTTCCTGCACATCTGCCCCACCTCTGTACCCCCTTCTCATCTATGATATGCGTAATATGCAGAGTGGTGAAAGGAAGCAGAGATGAGACACTCATCCTGCTGATCTAACTTTCACATCCAGCCAACGTGCTTGTATGTGATGTCGCATACAAGCATCTGGAATAGATGCACAATGACGAGCTCAGGTCAGGGGCATTTTCTGAAAGCAGTGGGCCTGTGTGCAGGATCATTAAGTTGGGCCCCCCGCAGCTGAGAAAAAGTGTGGCGCTCTGCGCTACAGGAAAAATTGGGTGTGGTTTTCCATTGTGCTGGATACTGGCTGTGGCTTAAAGGGACACAGAGTGCAGGGGTTTAGTAGTAAGTGACGCAAAGGTTCAGGAATAATTTTAACAAAGTTCCCAGAAAAACAACAGTAATTCCACAAACTGTCACCCGCAGTGAAATCCCTTCTTTCTGGAATTGGTAGTGGCAACCAAGCAAGTCATCTCCCTCCAGATGGTGGGCGGGGCTTTAGCAGTGACCAATGACAGTCCTCCTCCTGGTGTGACAGGAAGTCAGGTAAATCTGTGGGTGTTGTCACAGACGGGAGATACATTTCTGCCTTGTCTAGACAATACATCAATTACTACCAGGTGTCGGCTGCAGAAGTAGCCAGGAAGGTTTAGGGCGTTGGAAAACTTCAGCTACTCAGAATGAGGCAATTAAGGCCTCTATAAGTCATCCAGAGGATGACTACTGATTGCTGCATCCTGAGGCTTTTTGAGTTAAGGAGAGCAGTGAGAAAGACTTCTGAAGAGGTGAGGTGGTTGTTGATTTTTCTGTGTGATAAAAATCAAAAACACTTGTTTCTCTGCTGTATGACCAGCAGTGTCTGCCCAGCAGTAGGCTGTGCCAGACTCCATAGATAGGTTCCTGTGTGGTGAAGGTAGACGCCCCCAAGTGGCCAGGGTTTATTTTATGTTTTGTTTATGCCGTTTGGATGCTTGCACTTGTTTCCAGCAATATGGAAGAATAAACCAAACTCTTTGTTTTCAACCGTCTACGGCTGCCTCTCTATATAGTTCAGTGTGTAGTGAACCCATCCAGGGGGTCGCTACCGAGCTAACCCCTTACACATGGTGGAGAATGCGGGCAGTTAAAGTAAACCGAAAATGGAGGAGATACTGAAACAGCTGGCTATAGCAAATGCAAATCAACAGCAGACAAATGCAGGTTTGCAGCGGAGCCTTGCAGCTCAACAACAGGCTCACGCAGCTCAACAACAGGCTCACCAAGCGAGCCTTGCAGCTCACCAAGAGCGCATGGCAGCTCAACAACAGGTTTACCAAGAGAGCCTTGCAGCTCACCGAGAGAGCATTGCAGGCTTGGAACAGAGACACCAGCAGAAATGGAGGCCATCGTGAAACAGCTTCAAAGACAGCAGACCGAGGCTGGGAGTCAGGCCAGTAACATACCGACTTTTCGGGTAAGACACTTATTGCCAAAGATGACTGCAGATAATGACCCCGAGATGTTTCTGACCTTGTTTGAGAGAACAGCGGAAAAAGAGTGTTGGCCTAAAGAACAGTGGGCTGGACTAGTGGCCCCCCTATTATCTGGAGAAGCCCAAAAGGCATATTTTGATTTGGAAAAAAAACTGTGATACGGTTAAAAGAGGAAATATTGGCACGTTTTGGTGTAACCCTGGATGTCTGTGCTCAGCGGGTCCACAATTGGAGTTATCAGCTGAGGAAGCCACCTCGGTCGCAGATGTATGACCTCATCCATTTGGCTAAGAAATGGCTGCAGCCAGAAACCCTGTCCGGA
The DNA here is from genome assembly GCA_029574335.1 of Rana kukunoris. Taxonomy (NCBI): domain Eukaryota; kingdom Metazoa; phylum Chordata; class Amphibia; order Anura; family Ranidae; genus Rana; species Rana kukunoris. The sequence goes on from CM056053.1 coordinate 200,295,561, forward strand.
CCAAAAATTTTGGAGCGAGTAGTCATGGACAAATTTCTTAGGTTTCTTCCTAACACCCTGCAGAAATGGGTGAACCATGGTGGTCCGGAAACCGCAGACAAACTTGTAGACCTGGTCGAAAGGTACCTAACAACAGAGAATTTGTCCTCTTCCACCAGACTTTTCACCCCAAGACCAGACCCTCCCCACCTATAGGTAAGACTGCATCAAGGGATGGGGGTGGAGAGAGGGACCAAAGAGCAACTAGAGGTATTATCAGGACTACTGCTAATGTTTGACAAGAGCAGACCCATCCCACAGGAGAGGACCAGAAGATTGATTTGTTACTGTTGCCAGGAAGAGGGACATGTAGCAGCGGTTTGCCCAGCGGGTGATGAACCCATGCAGTGTGACTTTCTGACAGAGAGACGACAGTCCCTTTTTGCAACCACATGCACTGCAGTAAGTGGAAATGAGAAACCTTTATGTAGAATGTGCTTAGATGGTAAAGATGTTGTGGTATTGTTGGATTCAGGTAGCCTGGTCACCTTAGTGAAAAGTGATCTAGTGGTGGGAAAAACCTTACATCCTAGAAAAATGGCTGTAGTTTGTGTACATGAGGACACTCGAAAATATCCAGTGACTACGGTTTCCTTTGAAACCTCCCTCGGTAACTTGTGTCACCAGGTGGGTTTAGTTCCCAAACTGCCACATGACGCCATTGTGGAAAGGGATTTCCCAAAGTTCTGGGAACTCTGGGACTGTCCAGATTCCCCAGTAGGTGTGTCAGAGTCTATAGAACTTACCGAGGCCGAGATGCTGCGGACGGCTCACCCTTGCGAACCAGCGCTGACCGCCCTCTGGTGGTGGGAACAGAGGGGTGACAGCACCAGGAGGCACTGGTACCGGAAACAGGTAGCTGAGTCAAGATGCAGATCGAGGAAGGCACAGGAAGGCACTGTAGACACCTGGTGGATGAGTGCAATATCCGGGACACTGGATCTGCAGGCAGGCTGAGGAGACAGTCCGTACGACAAACAGGATCAGGGGACCGAAAAGACAAACAAGTTCAAGGTACTGGCTGAGGGCCAAGGATCGGAGAGATCAGCGGAAGTCCAGTAATACAAGCCAAGGTCAAGGATCGGAGAGGTCAGCGGAGTCCAGGGGTGCAAGTCGGGGTCAAAGGATTGTAGAGATCAGCAAAGTCCAAGGCAGGCCGAGATCAGGTATTCAAACAGGTAAGCCAGGAAGTTTTAGGTCAAACAGGTTCAGGGCAGTGAGACACATACAGGAGCTGATGACAAACCAGCAACCTGTCATGTGTCAGAGGCAGGTTTAAATAGGGCGGTGAGCACTGTGATTGGTTCCGATGGGACCGTGTGCGCTCGCGCCGTGCGCGCGCTCCCGCATGCGCCGCCGGACCGTGCCCGCGCACGTGCATGCGCTGAGTAGGGACGCGCGGCAATGCCGCTCTTCTGCGCATTCTCAGTCTTAGCAGGGGAAACACCAGTCCCTAGGGAGGAGCCTGCTACCTCAGAAGAGGAACAGCGGCCGATAGGGTTTGATGACAATGAGAGACCCCACATTGCTAAGTGCCCGGGAGAATGTAGTAAAGATTGATGGGGAGTTAGTTAACCCTGATGAGAGGGTTGCCCTCCCTTACTTCATTATTGAAAGGTACCTGTTATATCGAGTGTTACAGAGGATAGAGGACACCATTGAGCAACTGGTAGTGCCTAAACCGTACCGAAAGATGGTTTTGGAACTGGCCCATGGGCACATTCTTGGGGGACATTTGGGAGCAGAAAAAACCTGGGAGAGGATCATCCAGAGGTTTTATTGGCCTGGGATCACTAAGGAAGTGGAATTGTATTGCTCTTCCTGTCCAGTGTGTCAGATTACTGCACCAATGCCACTTTTCCGCAGTCCGTTGGTACCCCTGCCCATTATCTAGGTCCCTTTTGAGAGGATCGCCATGGACTTGGTTGGCCCCTTACTGAAGTCCACTAGAGGGCACCAGCACATCTTGGTAATAATGGACTATGCCACCCATTACCCAGAATCGATTCCTCTCTGAAACACCTCTGCTAAAACCATTGCCAAAGAGTTATTTCAGGTTTTTAGCTGTGTGGGTCTTCCTAAGGAAGTCCTAACTGACCAGGGCACCCCGTTTATGTCTAGGGTGACCAAAGAACTTTGTAAACTCCTGAAAGTGACCCAATTACGTACATCAGTATATCACCCTCAAACAGACGGGTTAGTGGAAAGGGTTAATAAAACCTTAAAACAAATGTTGAGGAAGGTGGTGGATAAAGATGGTAAGAATTGGGATTATCTGCTCCCTTATCTAATGTTTGCCATAAGAGAGGTTCCCCAATCGTCCACAGGGTTCTCTCCGTTTGAGCTACTGTATGGGAGGCACCCCCAGGGCCTACTGGACATTGCCAGGGAAACATGGGAGAGTGAGAGTTCCCCGCATCGAAGTGTGATTGAACATGTGGCCCAAATGCAAGATAGAATTGCCCAAGTGATGCCGATTGTGAAGGAACATTTAGCCCAAGCCCAATTGGCTCAACAAAGGATTTACAATCGTGGTGCCCAGGTCCGTTCCTTTGCACCTGGTGATAGGGTGTTGGTGCTGGTCCCCATGGGCGAAAGTAAATTCCTAGCCAAATGGCAGGGTCCCTATGAAGTGTTGTAGAAAATGGGGGTGGTGAATTATAAAATTAGCCAACTGGGAAGACGAAAACCTGAGCAGCTCTATCACATGAACTTGTTGAAACCATGGAAGGATAGAGAGTCCTTGGTCGCTATGTCTACCCAATTTTCTACTACCTTTAACCTGGCTGTCCCTGAAGTTGGGATAGCGGAGACTCTGTCCAAAACTCAGCAACAGGAGGTTAAAGAATTTGTACTCCGTAATAGGGAGAAGTTTTCAGACCTGCCAGGATGGGTCTCCGGAGTTGAACATGACATTATCACTAGAGGTCGACCGATATATCGGCCGATATTTGGTGTTTTTTATTAAATCGGCATCGGCCGATTTGTGCTGTAAAAAAGCCGATTTAACTTCAGCAGCGCGACTTGCAAAAAGCTTCTATAATAGAAGTCAATGCAAGTTGCCTGAAGTTTCCTGTAGAGGAGACTTGTCTCTGCAAGTTTTGAGAAAAGATATACAGTACAATGTTGCTACTTATCAATTAACTGAACTCCGTGTAGGAGAAGTTCTCAGTTTAACCATTTAAAGGCTAAATCTTTTTTGACACTTGTTGGTTATAAGTAAAAATCCTGTATTTTCTGCTGGAAAATCACTTGGAACTCCCAAACATTATATATTTTGTTTTTACCAGAGACCCTAGGAAATAAAATAGCGATTGCTGCAATATTTAATGTCACGCAGTATTTGCGAAGCGGTCTTTCAAACACAATTTTTGGGGAAAAATTATGCTTTAACGAATAAATAAATAAAATAAAACACTAAACAGTAAAGTTAGCCCATATTTTTATTTCGTTCAAAATTTTTTATTACCTGTTTTTGTGTATTAGATGTCACATATATATATATATATATATATATATACACATTTTTTTATATCTAAATTATACATACAAGTGCACTGATTGGAGGTTTGTTGTATTTAAAATAAATGTTTACATTTAAAAAAAATCTGTATTACTTAGCAGAGTAATAATGGAACTTCCGCTTTTCCGAATCCCCCCCCCTCCGGTGTCACATTTGGTACCTTTCAGGGGGGAGCAGATACCTGCATAATCCCAGGTATTTGCTCCCTCTTCCGGGCATAGATCACCGCAGTGACTGTGGTGACCTACACCACATCTGGCGCCTACTCCGCCCCCAGCTTTCTTCTGGGAGACGCACAGGTCCCAAAAGACAGCAGGGACCAGTGGGATCGCGCATCACGACTCACGCAGTGCGACTCGCGCATGCACAGTAGGGAACCAGGAAGTGAAGCCGCAAGGCTTCACTTCCTGATTCCCTTACCGAAGATGGTGGCGGCAGCACCCGAGGGAGAGATTGGCTTCAGGTGCCCGCATTGTATTAAAAGTGAACAGCTGCAGTATTTGAAGCTGCTGACTTTTAAAAAAAAATTCGCAGAATGCCGCTGCTTTCACACTGGACCATCATTCTAGTGGCGCTATTTGGTTGCTAGCGGGCTGCTTATATCCCAGCTAGCGGCCGATGAAAAGGTTAAATGCTCCCATGTAGCGCCACTGCAGAAGCGCTTTGGAGGCTCTTCGGCAGCGGTGCCCGTTCATCCCAAAGGGCAGGAGCGGTATACACCGCTCCAAAGATGCTGCTTGCAGGACTTTTTTTTTTAGCGTCCTGCCAGCGCACCGCCTCAATGTGAAAGCACTCAGGCTTTCAGACTGAGGCTGCAGGGGAATCGTTTTGCAGGCGCTATTTTTAGCCCAAAAGCACCTGAAAAATGCCCCAGTGTGAAAGGGGTCTAACTGTTAGATTTTATGAGATGGGGGGGGGGGGGGGAAATCGGCCTAACATATCAGCCTAAAAAAAAAATCGGCTATCAGCCGCCACGATTTCTAAATATCGGCATCGGCCAGAAAAAAACCCATATCAGTCGACCTCCAATTATCACCACACCAGGGGATAAGGTCTAGTTGAAGCCTTATAGAATTCCAGAAGCCCGGCAAAAGGCAATTTGCCAGGAAGTAAAAAAAAAATGCTTGAGCTGGGGGTGATAGAAGAGTCAAATATTGATTGATCCAGTCCTATTGTCTTAGTGCCCAAACCAGATGCAAGTTGGTGGTTTTGTAATGACTTTCGCCGCCTAAATAAAATCACTAAGTTTGACACCTATCCTATGCCCCGCATAGATAAACTGATTGATCGCCTGACATGACGACGTTATACCTGACCAAGGGTTATTGGCAAATTCCTCTCTCGGATTCGGCCAGGGAAAAAACAGCATTTGTAACTCCAGACAGATCTTTCCAATATCGGAGGATGCCTTTTGGGTTACAGAATGCTCCGCCACATTTCAACGCACCATGGATAAGACCCTTCAGCCTCATCGAGCCTATGCTGCTGCATACCTCGATGACATTGTCATCCACAGTGAGGATTGGGACTCACACTTACCAAAAGTTCAGGCTGTGTTGGATTACATCTGGAAAGCCAGGTTTACAGCTAATCCAAAAAAAATGTACCCTTGGGCTAAAAGAGGCAAAGTATCTGGGGTATACCATTGGAAGAGGTCTAATCAAGCCCCAAATAAACTGTGTTGAGGCTATTCAGGATTGGCCACGTCCCACCAACAAGAAACAGGTGTGTGCATTTTTGGGGATCGCGGGGTATTATCGCCGCTTTATCCCCCATTTTGCCTCACAGGCTGCTCCCCTGACCAATTTAACCAAAGGGAAGGAGTCTGTCATGACCAAATGGACTCCCGAAGCAGAAACAGCTTTTCAGGCTTTAAAACAGGCCTTATGTAGTCAGCTAGTTTTAAATTCGCCTGATTTTTCATGGGACTTTGTGGTTCAGACAGATGCGTCAAATGTGGGGTTAGGAGCAGTACTGTCTCAGATTATCAAGGGGGAGGAACACACTGTTATGTACCTCAGCCGAAAGTTGAAGACCCGTGAGGAGAATTATGCCACCATTGAGAAAGAGTGTTTGGTGGTGAAATGGGCTTTGGATTCTCTCCGGTACTACCTCGTGGGTAGACAGTTTGAACTGGTGACGGATTATGCCCCATTGAAGTGGATGGCACAGAACAAAGAGACCAATAGGAGAATAAATCAGTGGTTCCTGGCCCTCCAGGAATTTAGTTTTGTGGTAACGCATCGCCCCGGTGTTAAAATGGGGAATGCAGATGGGTTGTCCCAAATGCATGCGTGCCTGGCAACCTGTGTCCCAAACCTAGGGTTAAAACAAGAGGGGGGGGGTATGTGACTGGAAGTCAGGTAAATCTGTGGGTGTTGTCACAGACGGGAGATACATTTCTGCCTTGTTTAGACAATACAGCAATTACTACCAGGTGTCGGCTGCAGAAGTATCCAGGAAGGTTTAGGGCGTTGTAAAACTTCAGCTATTCAGAATGAGGCAATTAAGGCCGCTATAAGTCATCCACAGGATGACTACTGATTGCTGCATCCTGAGGCTTTTTGAGTTAATGAGAGCAGTGAGAAAGACTTCTGAATAGGTGAGGTGGTTGTTGATTTTTCTGTGTGATAAAAATTAAAAAGACTATTGTTTCTCTGCTGTATGACCAGCAGTGTCTGCCCAGCAGTAGGCAGACTCCATAGATAGGTTCCTGTGTGGTGAAGGTAGACGCCCCAAGTGGCCAGGGTTTATTTTATGTTTTGTTTTGTTTATGCTGTTTGGATGCTTGCACTTGTTTCCAGCAATATGGAATAATAAACCAAACTCTTTGTTTTTAACCGTCTTCGGGTTCCTCTCTGTATAGTTCAGTGTGTAGTGAACCCATCCAGGGGGTCACACCCCCCCCCGCTACTGAGCTAACCCCTTACACTGGAAACAGGGACGGCCCCCCTAGCAGAACTGCACCCAGTCTCTTCCCCATCACAAAAGCTGATGATCACAGCTACAGCAAACCAAACCATGTTTTCCATCTTTTACAAAGTGTGGGGGGCACAGTGCCTTCCCCTCAGTGCAGATGTGGTGTGGGGAACTCTTAAATTGGAATGCATTAGTGTCTCACTGACACATCCCTGCACTGCTCTGCTGATGGTGAGGGAGTCAAGTGCCAGCAAAGGAGGCTTTGTGTGCCGATTGCCTAGCCCTGCCATACGCCCTTAAGAATGGGAGACATTGTTGCTTTCTTTTTACAGTATATGATGGTTTTTGATGTCCAAAATATTCTAGATGTTTACAAAGACATACTTTTGGTATGAGTCTTTCTTACATTATTTCATACACTGGATAACTGACCATCAACAGTACATTTTTCATTACGCTCATATCAAAATAGTTTTGAACTCCATTTATAACGATACACATTATACTTTTCTAATAGACTATCCCATCCATTCTGTCTGCAGGGGGCTCCCATACCCGTCGGGGGCAGACCCACTCCTCTGGACTGCAGGTTATGTTGTTGCTCTGGGTAAGGGCGTTTCCTGCATATTTTAGGGGTGGGGGGAGACACCACACTTGCCATTATGATGTCATTTTCTAATCATGTTTTACTGAATTTTTTTTGTAATTAATAGTATTTTTTCCCTTTCTCCGTAGTACTATACAATATCTCTGTTTTAATAACATCATAACAAATCTCCTGAAGAAGTGGTGAATTGCCCACGAAACATGTCGAGCATGCCATAGGGTTGTCATAGGATTGTCATAGGTTGAACTGGTATTATTATCTTCCCCGTATGCACCTTTTATGTATGGATTCACAGAGCCATTTTAGAATTTTAAATAGTTCAAAAAAATACAGTTAAAACAGTGTCCACAGTCCCTGCCAGTGCCATCAGCCAGTGCCACCTGTCAGTGCAATCTCATCAGTGCCACCTGCCCCTGCCATCAGTGCCACCTGCCCATGCCATCTGCCATTAGTGCCACCTGCCTGTGCCATCTGCCATCAGTGCCACCTGCCAGTGCCATCAGCCCGTGCCATCAGTGCTACTTGCCAGTGCAAACTGCCATCAGTGCCATCTGCCAGTGCTACCTGCCATCAGTGCCATCTGCCGTCAGTGCCATCTGCCGTCAGTGCCACCTGTCAGTGTCATCAGTGCCACATGCCATCTTTTATTAGCGTCACTAGTGCCACGTATCATTTTTATTAAGATATTGTGATATTGGGGTTGTTTAGCTCTCGTGGTATGGGTGTTTTTCAGTGATTCACTCCAGCCAGGAAGTATGTTAAACATACATGGTAGCCCATTTTTATTAAAAAGGCAAAATAAAAGTCCAAATAAAGGTTTCCCACGCAGGGGGTTCTTCTCCAAAAAACAGACAACAGAAAATGCTAGCCCACCTGGCTCTCTGTAGCAGTACTCTTCTGCAGCAATAATTCTGTACGTTTTCCTGGTCACCCCGACCAGCGGACTCCTCAACATAGATGGCTTCCCTTCAGCATCTATAGCTGTGCCTCTTGCAGCTTCCCAACATTCTGGCTGTCTCCTACAGCCTCTCTGATTCCAAGAGACCTCCTGTCTCTTACTGTGGAGCTGTCTCCAACTGGGAGCTCACACCTGGCTCCCAGGACCAGACTTCCTGTCTGTGGGTGGGGCTCTGAATGCTGTTCAGGTCAGACTTAAAAAGCTGACCACACAGCTGTATAATTAAGGTGTTCGTCTCTCCAAAATATGGCGAAAACCCATCATTCAGGAGAGACAGACCCAGACTGTCACAATATATATATAAAAAAAAGAGTAAAAACAGACAAAAAGTTCCCACGCAGGGGACATGGACACAAAACACAAGCACACACAAAAGCACATAACAGAATATAAGTAACTAATTATAAATTACCATCACAGTCTTCACGGCCGGGGCCGGGTGGCAGTGCGTCATGCCTGAGCCAGAGGACCCAGGGGCCAAGGCAGGTAAAAGGAGGGGGTGCTGAGTTATCAGTAAAACGGGGGAAATTTTTTTTTTTTATAAGATAAAGTAAACCAACCAAAATAATGAAAGAAGAAGAGAGAGAGAAGAAAAAAATAAATAAAAAAAAACACGCACAACAGAGAGAGAAAGAGGGGAGGAATAGAGCAGATCAGCGAGCAAAAGCTCAGAAACTAGACGGGTGCAGACTGGGGAGTGTATAGGACCATCATGGGGTCCATACCTTAAGAAATTTAGCATGAGAGTCGTGAAGGATGCTAGACATCTTTTCATGGATCATAAGAGTTGCCAGGGTATTCTTGACCTCTGGGAATGAAACAGAATGTTTTTTCCAGGCCCTCGCTATTGTCCGCTTGGCAGCGATAAATAGGTATGTGGCTAATTTCTGCTGATGAGAGAAGAGGCCCGGGTTTTGGGCAATGGAGTAATGCATATTTGGCGTCCTTAGGGAAGGGGACATGAAATAGGGAGGATAATAGGCCAAAGACCCTTGACCAAAATCCAATTAGGCGGGGGCAGGACCACCATGTGTGCAGTTCATCTCCTCGTTGACCACAACCACGAAAGCACCTGTCAGTACACGAAGGGTTCGACTTGGCAATGCAAGCTGGGACCCAGTACCTGCGTAGGAGGAACTTATAAGCTGCCTCCAGTGTGGCAGTGTTGAAGGAACATTTTGCTATGCTGGACCAGGCCTTACTCCAGTCTGCAAGATCTATAGGGGATAGGTCACTCTCCCATTTAAGCACATAAGTAAGGGTAGTAGAAGAGCTACCGGAAGCAAGTAAAGAATAGATCATAGAAATGGTGCCGCAAGTACCTGGGCAATGCAGACAAATGCGCTCAAAGGCAGTTATTTGATACGGGAAGGAGCCAAGACGCCGAAGGGAGGTTATCCAGTGTCGCAGCTGAATATAGCGAAAGAATTCGGTAAACGGGGCATCATGGGTCTCACAGGTCAAAGACCACAAGGAAAAGGCTCGGGTGCGAAAAAAGTGATGAACCAATGAGAACCCATGAGCAGGCCACCAAGAAAAAATGTGGTGTTGTTCTGAGCCAGGCGGGAACATGGGATTATTCAGGAGGGGGAGTAGAGGCAGGAATGGAGACAAACTTTTGCTGGAGTACCGAATCGAGTCCCATAATTTCAGACTGTGAAGCATAAGGGGGCTAACAGAGGGAGGTCGCAGCCATAATAAAGCTGAAATAGGGACCGGTGCACAATTAGTCACCTCCAGTAGAACCCAAAGGGGGAACATCGGACGATGCATGGAGTAAGTTGGGAAATTTGAGCCGCCGGATAATACCTTGTAACATCATGACGCCCAGTCCGCCCCGCAATCATGGGCATAGAGGGTAGCGCGAGAGACCCTAGGGCGCTTATATGCCCAGATAAAAGAGAGCAGTCTGTTCTGAAGCAACCGCAAATAAAAAGCAGGGACCCGAACAGGAAGAGTCAGAAAAAAATAAAGAATCTTTGGGAGGATGGTCATCTTGACCGCGTGAATAAGACTGACCCAAGATAGAGTGGGGAAACGAAAAGATGACATAAGAGCCTGTGACAGTGCGCAAAAGTGGGTAGTAGTTGGCAGAAGAAAGGGAAGTATAAGAGGAAGTCAACTTGATACCCAAGTAGTCTAGCGAGGAGTCAGCCCAACGGTAGGGAAAAAGAGATTGGAGATGCAAGACTTGGGGACTCGGAAGGGTAATATTCAAAGCAGTTGTTTTATGTGGGTTGATTTGGAGACCTGAAATAGTAGCAAAGCAAGCTAGAAGTGCCTGGAGATTCGGTAAGGTAACGATAGGATTGGTGAGGGTCAGGAGGGCATCGTCAGCAAACATTTCATCACCTGCATAGGGGATGCCCTTGATGTTAGGATCTGCTCTAAGGGCAATAGCTAGCGGCTCGAGGGCAAGAACAAAAAGGACTGGGGATAAAGGGCATCCCTGCCTCGTTCCCCTGAGAATGGGAAAGGAGGGCGAAAGGCAACCAGCATAGAGAATTGAGGCAGAAGGGGACGAATAAAGGGCCATCAACCAAGACAAGATCGAGTCTCCTAAACCCCATCGTTGCAGTATGTAACGCAGATAATCCCACGAGAGGGAATCAAAACTTTATAAATATCAAGTGAAAGAAGAAAGCCAGGGATTTTGGCTGCTGTAACAGGGTAATCAGGTGGACAACTTTCCGGACATTGTCCCCTGCCTGATGGCCAGGCACGAAGCCAACCTGGTCCCTATGAACCAAGGAGCGCAAATATTTGTTAATACGAAAGCACAGGATTTTCCCCAGCAGTTTCACATCTTCATTTAGTAAAGAAATTGGGTGAAATGCCTGGGGTTCATGGGCCTCCTCGATGGACTTAGGAATCATTGAAATGTGGGCACGCAATGAATCAGGGGAGGGCACCTTGTTTCATACAATTAAAGTAGGCCGCCAGGTTGGGGAGAAAAAGTGAAGACAACTTGCGATAGTATTAGGGGTGCAACGGATCGTCACCGATCCGTGATCTGAATGGGTCACCCCATTCGGATCGGCACACCCAGCGATCCGTGGAGCGCTCTGGAGCCTCAGCCTAGCAAAGTCCCCGGATTCGGCCTAGCTCCGGAGTGGCGGCCATCTTAGTACACTCGGCGGCGGCCCTCCTCTCTGTTTACACCCACAGAGGAGGAGGAGCCCGCGCTCGAGGGAAACACACGCAGCTGTCTGAGGTCTGCACTATGTGTGGGGGGGGGGTTACTGTCTGAGGTCTGCACTATGTGGGGGGGTTACTGTCTGAGGTCTGCACTATGTGGGGGGGTTACTGTCTGAGGTCTGCACTACTGAGGGGGGGGGGTACCGTCTGAGGTCTGCACTACTGGGGGGGTTACCGTCTGAGGTCTGCACTACTGTGGGGTGTCTGTACTGAGGGGGGGGACCATAGTGGGTGGGGGGATGACACCATTTTTATTATTTTTTGTGGGGGGGGGGGGGGAGATGTGGATATTACAGTGGGTGAGATTTTTTTTTTCTGATCCGAAAAACGATCCGATCCATGACTCCTGATCCGAGGAACGATCCGAACTGTGAGTTTTTTGATCCTTTGCACCCCTAGATAGTATAGTCCGGTAAAGCCATCCGGTCCCGGGGCATTTGAAACACGGATGCCTTTAATGGCCTGAGCCACTTCCAATTCGGTAATGTCAGCGTTAAGAAACGCACAGGCCGCTGAAGAAAGAGGAGGAAGATGAAGATCGCGGAAGAAATTGTCTGCGAGATCACGAGGAAAAGGGGAAGGTCGGCTATAAAGCGAGGTTAAAAAAAAAATCGGCCAGGTCACCACCTCCTGGCCCACATTCTAGAGCAGGGGTCTCAAACTCAAATTACCTGAGGGCCAGAAGACAAGTTTTCATATCCCATGGAGGGCCGTATGCAAACTTTCAAACTTCAAAAACAACAGTACTGGTGTCAGCGAACGCATTATTAACCCCCAGCACTGGTGTCAGCAAGCGCATTATTACCACCAGCACTGGTGTGAGCGGACACATTTTTACCCCCAGCACTGGTGTCAGTGGATGCATTATTAACCCTGACCACTACACTGCACACCGACCACTACACTGCACACTGACCACTACACACTGACCACTGAACACTACACGATGACCACTACACATCCCACTGACCACTACACTACACGATGACCACTACACTACATGATGACCTCTACACTACACACTGACCACTTTACCATCAGGGCACAGCACATCAGGTCACAGAGCCCAGCACATTAGGGTACAGGGCACATCAGGTCACAGGGCACAGCGCACATCAGGGTACAGAGCCCAGCACATCAGGGTACAGGGCACAGCACATCAGAGCACAGCACAACAGGCCACATCAGGGTACAGGGCACGGCACATCAGGACAAGGCACATGGCACATCAGGGCATAGCACATCAGGACAGGGCACATGGCACATGAGGGTACAGGGCACAAGACACAGCATATCAGGGTACAGAGCCCAGCACATCAGAGTACATCAGTGTACATGGGGCACATTAGGGTACATGGGGCACATTAGAGCACATGGGGCACAATCGGGGCACATCAGTGTACATGCGGCAAATCAGCCACATCAGGGTACATGGGGCACATCAGAGCACATGGGGCACAATCAGGGCACATCAGGATACATGGGGCGCATCAGAGCACATGGGGCACAATCACCCCGATTGTGCCCCACATTGGGGTACATGGGGCGCATCAGAGCACATGGGGCACATGAGGGCACAATCAGGGTACATGGGGCACATCAGGGTACATGGGGCACATCAGGGTACATGGGGAACATGAGGGCATAATCTGGGTACATGGGGCACATGATGTCACAATCGGGGTACATGGGGCACATGATCTCACAATCGGGGTACATGGGGCACAATCAGGGTACATGGGGGCACAATCAGGGTACATGGGGCACAATCAGGGTACATGGGGCACACGGGGGCACAATCAGGGTACATGGGGGCACAATCAGGGTACATGGGGGCACAATCAGGGTACAAGGGGCACATGGGGGCAAAATCAGGGTACATGGGGCACAATCAGGGTACATGGGGCACATCAGGGTACATGGGAAACATGAGGTCACAGTCGGGGTACATGGGGCACATAGGGGCACAATCAGGGTACATGGGGCACATGAGGTCACAATCGGGGTACATGGGGCACAATCGGGGTACATGGGGGCACAATCAGGGTACATGGGGGCACAATCAGGGTACATGGGGGCACAATTAGGGTACATGGGGGCACATGAGGTCACAATCGGGGCACAATCAGGGTACATGGGGCACAATCAGGGCACAATCAGGGTACATGGGACACAATCAAGGCAAAATCAGGGTACATGGGGTACAGGTCAGCGTTTACTTGTCTTTTTTCTTCACATGCAGAGTAGCGCAGGAAGCGTCTGTCATAAGTTCACTTCTCTGTCATAAGCTCACTCTGCGGCTGCTCCCCGCCCCCCCCTCTCTTCTCGTCCATCCCAGGTGATATCACAAGCAAATGGGGATGGACGAGAAGAGAGGGGGCCCACCGGGGAGCCGGGAGCAGCCGCAGAGTGAGCTTATGACAGAGACGCTTCCTGTGCTACTCTGCATGTGAAGGAAATCTACTCCCCCCACTTCCGTGGCACCCCCAGCCCTGCCTGCGGGCCATTTATAACCGGTCCGCGGGCCGAAAATTGCCCACGGGCCGGTACTTTGAGACCACTGCTCTAGAGAGATGTGACCTGTCTTATATACTATGACAAGCCGACTCATAAGATTCTCCCTTATTGCCTTCTTCAACTACATCTGGACGCCGCCTACTGTAGATAAAAGACCATACCGCCTTGCTACTCTGTTCTCTAAGGGGAGTAGACAGTGCCTTTATCATAGGATCAACGATGCTCTGCCCAACACAGTACAACGGACTGTAAATACAGATTACAGCTTCAGTGGGGACTATACACGCACTGCCATAGTTATGGCCTTAAAGAACAGACAGACTTAGTCACAACTACAATGCTTGGCCTTATCCTCAAAGTCCCATACTGTCATGCCTCGTTCAGATCTACGTGTTCAGCTTCCACTCAGTAATGGATATATTGTCCATGGCATTGACCATAGTTCTGGACTGCTATACCATCAATACAATCCACAAATCGTGGTGGCCAATATTGCATCTTTGGGTGGGGGGCTTCATTCCATTTACTGAAAATTGCCAATAACATATGTTGGTTTTTCCTTTACTGTGTAATTTTTTTGCAATTTACTGCTGCACAGATTTAGCGCAACGCCTATGGCCCGGATTTACATACATCGGTGCAGATTTATGCCACCGTAGCGTATCTTTTTTACGCCACGCCGGTGCAGCGCGGAGAGGCAAGCATGGAATTCACAAAGCAAATGCTCCCAACTCTGCGCCGGCGTAGCGTATATTTCGTAGGCGTAAGCCGGCGTAAGTGGAAGTAGGTGAAAGTGGGCGTCATCCATGTTAATGAAGCGTGACCCCATGCAAATGATAGACTGGGCGCCAGACAAGTACTTAAAATGAACTGCGCATGTGTCGGGACATGGACGTATGCCTGTGAGCATGCGTACAACCACGTCGGAACAACTGCCTAAGATACGCCGGATCACTGTGTACGCCGTGAACGTAACCTATGCCCAGCCAGACCCACATCGGCCCATATTCACAGACGTCCAATGTAAAATACGTAGGCTTGTGTTCCCTGGTCCATACCTTTGCATGGGTTGCGCCTCATCTATGGGGAATAACTTTACACCGAACGTAAAACGTATGCAAACCGCGTAAATCATGCGCCGGGCACAAGTACATTCGTGAATCGGCGTATCTCCCTCATTTGCATATTTGAATCGAAAATCAATGGAAGCGCCACAGGCGTCCAGCGTAAATATGCGTCCACTCTACGCCGGCGTAGGCAAGTTACGTCGGTGGGATGAAGTCTGTTTTTAGGCGTATTCAAGTTTGTGGGTTCAATGCACAGATATGACGGCGCATATTTGTACTTACGCTGCATATCTGGAGATACGTCGGCGTAAGTGCTTTGTGAATCCGGGCCTATGTGTCTTCTGGTACTCCCTCATTTGCACTTAGAATCCATTGGATCCATCCCATGCACTGCAATGGAACCGTTCTAATTTGGTTCCCGGCGTGACCGGATGCAGGAGGGAGCGAGAGTGAGAGTGAGAGAGGCAGCGGCAGTAGGAAGGAACTCGCCTCACCCCCCCTCCTCTACCATGCGGTATACGCCGCACTAAAGGCATTAAAGCCCGGCCTCCTAACTACTGGGAGTGTGCTTCTTCTGTCGGCTGTCCACGGGCTTTGAGCCCGCCTGTCGCTGAGTGCTGCTTGGCCTGGAGTCAGGGCTCCCGCCGCGTCCTGTGTCCCGTGGACGGAGGTTGTGGGGTGCGCAGGACTCGGAACCGTCCAAGGAATCTGTCCGAGGCAACGAACTGCCCGTAGTCTCGCGAGATCTGGAGACCACACAGGAGCCGTCTCCTGATTGCCACACCGCATCAGCCAAACGGCCACCTGCAACAGAGGACGGTAAGCCAGGATTGGGAGCCAGCAAAGCGGGATACAAGCAGCAGTAACCCATCTACATTGGAGATGAAAGGAGAGCATTAGAGCTGGTGGGAACACACGAAGGCAAATAAAAAAAGGTAACATCAGCTCAGCTACACTGCTTAAACCCAGCCATGAACTGTTTTTAACTATTATGAACTGTTGCTGTAAATTGATGTATGTCCCAAGCTCTTTCTACCTCTCCTTGTAAGCATGAAAGCTATGGGACTATAAGCCTAGGTTAAAACAGTTAATCATGCCATAAGCAGCATATAAGTAACATCATACCTGTCTAAGCTATTTTGCCAAATGCTAAATGCTAGCAATGAATTCTTGCTGTATTTCCAAGATCTGTTTGCATCTCTGCATGGAGAAGTGAATGCTATGAGACTGTAAGCCTAGACTATAGCAGTCAACTACGGTACAAGTACTCTTCAATATTACAAGTGGCACCAATATAAGACTATGTAATTATGGTTGGGATTAGAGACTTGTTGCTGTCCATCCATTACCAATTACTACGAATTCTTTCTTGCATAGAGTGATCCAGATTATACCTATACCCGTACGCACTTGATAGCATAGGAGGGTTACTTCTGTTAAAACATAATCAAGAGTCTGCCACAAGAAAAGCAATATTGGTTATTTTTTTTTCCTCCTTCCAATATGTTCTAAGGAGCAAGCATGCCCCCCATTCAGAGGGGGCCCCTGTTACAAGGTCAGCCAAGGGCAGCTAAACTGGAGCGCTTTGCCCACTCCCCCAAGTCCGCAACGAGCTCCCCTATTAAGGGGGGGTCATTATCTGCAGCAACGCAACCAAAGGGCCTAACAGGCTCATCGGCTGATAAAAAAGAAAAAAATTGCAGCGCTAAATAATATCTGGAGTGAAACCAAATATGTGATCAAGGTATTCAAATCAGGTGCCCCAATTAAGGAGCAAATATAAGAATATATAAAATTGCACTAGACCAATACGTGTAAATATCAAATAATGTGCACAAAAATGTTTTTTTAAAAACGCTAAAAAATCAAAATCAAAATAAATGAAATACCAGATGGTACCACCAGGGTACTTCACACTCAAGTGAAAATGGATATGTATCACAAATAAATATCCCGGAAAGATACGTCCAAAGATAAAAAATCAAATGCTAATATATGTTGTAAATAGCAATGTACCGTATTTATCGGCGTATATCGCGCACTTTTTTGCCCTGAAAATCAGGGCAAAATCGTGGGTGCGCGATATACGCCGATACCCGCGCCGAGTTTTGAATACTTCGCCGACATATACCGAGCGCAGTACACTCGGTATATTCGGCCAGTCTCGGCTTCTTCCGCGGTCACGTCCTGGACGTACAGGACGTGAGCGCGACAGTTGCCGAGCCTGCCCTAGTGTACTGCGCTGGCTATATGCTGGCGGAGTATTCAAAACTCGGCGCGGGAAACGAGCAGGGAGGACGCCGCACCCGCCGAAAAGGACACCGCACCCGCCGAAGAGGACACCGCACCCGCCGCAGAAGGACACCGGACCCGCCGCAGAAGGACACCGGACCCGCCGCAGGAGGACACCAGACCCGCCGCAGGAGGACACCGGACCCGCCGCAGGAGGACACCGGACCCGCCGAGGCCGCCGATGGACGCCGCGCAAGACACCAAAACTGTAAGTACAAAAATAACTTTTTTTCCACAGGATTGGGGGTCACTTTAGGGGTGCGCGGTATACGCGGGAGCGCGTTATACCGCGATAAATAAGGTAAATAAAAAGCAAGAAATGGAAACTCTGGAGATAAAAAAGTCCCAATGTAAAATGAACAGAATCACATTAAGGCAAACGGAATTGCAAAAACGTGTAGAATAAGTCCATCAACACAGGAATCGGATACTTCAGTGATTTAAACAGGTAGTAAAAACCCCATCGGCGGTCAATCTCATATGATCCACAGCAACATCCAATCAGTACAGATAAAAGTTGGGTACTCTTACGGGATGGCGTGGACACACACGTCAGCGACGGTGTGTCGATCAAGCATGTACAAACTCCTGGAAAGCGATGATGTCAATGGGAGACCGTTGAGCCAATAGACAATCGATCATCAGAAGTCGAGTGGATCCAAATGTGAGGGAAAATCCTTCAGGGGAAACTTATGGATGATGGCATTGTGGCAGGTAGACCCATCATAGAATCATGTAAGGAAAGAAAACACACACAACTACGCATAGTGTGGTTACTTCCAGTAAAAAAGGCCTTTATTAGGCATAAAATGGTATACAGAAAAAATAGGCAAAAAATAAATAAAAAATAGGCTAAAAAGTACAAGACTGCGGAAAGACCAGTACAGGTGATCACATGGATAGGTAGCGTGGTAGGCAAATAGCGTATGGGCTTATGTACCTGACATGTTTCGAGCCATAAGCTCTTCAACTGGGGCATAAACCCATACAAATGCCCCACGCCATATATTTATACTACTTTTATGAGCATTGATGACATTAAGTCGAAACAGCTGTGAATTCCAGAGCTGAAGGGATTTCACGCGTGCAGGAGATGCAATGTGTGTCTTTTAAACACCCTTACCAGTAGAAAAATAGACAGCTTTTCTTCCACAGTGACATCCATCATCTATACGATGAGGGATTTTGCCACTTGCGACACTCGCTATGTGGTTTACCTTCTCACCTGTCCGTGCAAAAAGCAGTATGTCGGCAGGACTATACGCACATTTTCCATCAGAGTAAATGAGCATATTGCATGTATCAGGTTGGGTAAGACTAACCATAGTGTTCCTAAGCACTATCTTGAACACCACCACAAAAATCCAGAGGGAACAAGCTTTCAGATTATTGGGAAATTTACCCCCCATTGGAGAGGAGAGTCCAAAGTTAGAGGTGTGTCCCAGCTCGAAATCTTTTGGATATACCAACTCCGTTGTTTTTTTCCCCATGGACTAAATATCGATTGGGACATTAATGCATTCATCAATCAATCTTAGATTGTGAATGTCATTCTGTTCCGTTTGGACACACCTCTGTGATGAGTTTCGTTTATTATTAATATCATATATACTTTCCTGTTTTGTCACTTGATAATCTATAGTGTCATATATGGGTCAGGATGTTTTTTAACATTTTTTTTGGTCTCTTTTTCATATATATGTAATAGACTCTTACCTGGTCTACAGGAGAGTCATCTGTGTTTTTAATAATGTGTCTGATAAGCAATGATGCCATATAGCCATTTACACACTAGGGATCACCTAGTGTGAGTATGAGTAGTATGAGTCCATTTGGACATACAGTACCTCTGGGATGAGTTTTGTTTACTATCAATATTATATATATTTTCCTGTTTTGACACTTGTTAATCTATAGTGTCATACATGGGTCATGATGTTTTTTTAACATTTGTTGTTGGTCTCTTTTTCATATATATATGTATTAGATTCTTGCCTGGCCTACTGGAGAGTCATCTGCGTTTCTAATTATGTGTTGGATGAGCAATGATGCCATATAGCCATTTACACACTAGGGATCACCTAGTAGAAGTATGTCACCTCCCCTAATTACAAGTTTCCCATCTCTATTGGCCATGTAATATGACTAGGGAGATTCTATGGAATGCTTATGGTGGGCGCCGCGTGATGACAACATGACGCCGACTTGCTCATACAGCGTACTGTCCGTCTCCCATGATTGGCTATCCACGGTCCAGCTTGGAGCGCAGCCTCGTCGTGTGTGCGACGCGATTGCGTCACTGCGGGTGTTCGTGATGAGGCACGCGTTCCCCACGACCTGCGCTCTGATCCATAGCTGTGCCCGTGGAGGCCCTCTCCACCAATGCTTGGCTTAGAGTCTGGGGACGCTGCGTCGGTACAGGGCCGATCCGAGACGGGGTGCACGGGGTGCAGTGCACCCAGGCGCCAGAGGGGAGGGGGCGCCAAAGAGCACCGTTGGTCCCGAGTGTGTTGCCAACCAGTTGGCTGCCGATGGTGGTAAATAGCGCTGCTGAGCGCCGATGTCTCGTGCTAGTCAAGTCACGAGCGCATGTCAGTGAGGGCGCCGTGACCTCTTTCATTGACTCCTATTTTCGCAGCTACATCTCCTGCCCCGCGTCCGCTGTATTCCACGAACTAGGGAAGAGAAGGTGAGTTAAGTCCGCCCCCACCTCCTCCTCATGTACCCCCTTGTGCCCGCCCACAACCCCTTGTGCAGCAAATCTGTGCCTGGGAAGGGGTGTGGGCGGGAGATTTCAAAGCAGCCAGCGACACTGTCAGCAGGAGGACGAGTGGGACTCGGGAGGCGCAAGCTGCCAGGAGCTGTTGGAAGAAGCAGCAGAGCAGCAGCGCACCTCCCGCTACATCTCCTGCCCCGTGCCCGCTGTATTCCACGAACTAGGGAAGAGAAGGTGAGTTAAGTCCGCCCCCACCTCCTCCTCATGTACCCCCTTGTGCCCGCCCACATCCCCTTGTGTAGCCAATCTGTGCCTGGGAAGGGGTGTGGGCGGGAGATTTCAAAGCAGCCAGCGACACTGTCAGCAGGAGGACAAGGACGAGTGGGAGGCGCAAGCTGCCAGAAGAAGCAGCAGAGCTCCTCCCGGAACAAGAAGGTACTTACTTGGCATTGTACACGGACACAGACCTATCTTCCTATCCCTCTCTCTCTCAGCCGTCCTCTCTCTCTCTCTCTTAGCCCCACATCTCTCTCAAATCCACCTTCTGACCACTACCCTCTCTCTCAGCCCCCCACTCTCTCAGCATCAACCACTCTCATTCAGCCCCCCTCTCTGTCCACTATCCTCTCTCTGAGCCCCTCTATCACTCACCCCCCTCTCTGTCCACTACCCTCTCTTAGCCCCCCTCTCTCTAAGCCCCCCTCTCTGCCCAATACCATCTCTTAGCCCCCCTCTCTCTAAGCCCCCTCTCTGTCCAATACCTTCTCTTAGCCCCCTCTCTCTCAGCCCCTCTCTCTCTCCCTCATCTCTTGTGCACTCTCTGTGCCTCATCTCGCGCTCTCTCTGCCCCACCTCTTTCTGCCTCACCCCTCTCTCTCTCTCGGCCTCACCCCTCTTTCTCTCTCGGCCTCACCCCTCCCTCTCTCTCTGCCTCACCCCTCTCTCTCTGCCTCACCCCTCTCTCTCTCTGCCTCACCCCTCTCTCTCTCGGCCTCACCCCTCTCTCTCGGCCTCACCCCTCTCTCTCTCTGCCTCACCCCCTCTCTCTCTGCCTCACCCCCCCTCTCTCTCTGCCTCACCCCCCTCTCTCTCTGCCTCACCCCCCTCTCTCTCTGCCTCACCCCCCTCTCTCTCTGCCTCACTCTCTCTCTCTTCTGCTCTCTCTCTCTCTCTCTGCTCTCTCTCTGCCTCACCTCTCTCTCTCTCTCTGCCTCACCTCTCTCTCTCTCTCTCTGCCTCACCTCTCTCTCTCTGCCTCACCTCTCTCTCTGCCTCACCTCTCTCTCTCTCTCTCTGCCTCACCTCTCTCTCTCTCTCTCTCACCTCTCTCTCTGCCTCACCTCTCTCTCTCTCTGCCTCACCTCTCTCTCTCTGCTCTCACTCTCTCTCTCTCTCTGCCTCACCTCTCTCTCTCTCTCTCTGCCTCACCTTCTCTCTCTCTCTGCCTCACCTCTCTCTCTCTCTGCCTCACCTCTCTCTCTCTCTCTGCCTCACCTCTCTCTCTCTCTGCCTCACCTCTCTCTCTGCCTCACTCTCTCTGCCTCACCTCTCTCTCTCTCTGCCTCACCTCTCTCTCTCTCTCTGTCTCACCTCTCTCTCTCTCTGCCTCACCTCTCTCTCTGCCTCACCTCTCTCTCTCTGCCTCACCTCTCTCTCTCTCTGCTCTCTCTCTGTCTCCTCCTCACCTCTCTCTCTCTCTGCCTCACCTCTCTCTCTCTCTGCCTCACCTCTCTCTCTCTCTCTGCCTCACACTCTCTCTCTCTGCTCTCTCTCCTCTCTGCCTCTCTCTCTCTGCCTCACCTCTCTCTCTCTCCTCTCTCTCTCTCTCTCTCTCTCTCTCTGCCTCACCTCTCTCTCTCTCTCTCTGCCTCACCTCTCTCTCTCTCTCTGCCTCACCTCTCTCTCTCTCTCTGCCTCACCTCTCTCTCTCTCTCTCTGCCTCACCTCTCTCTCTCTCTCTCTCACTCTCTCTCTCTCTCTGCCTCACCTCTCTCTCTCTCTCACCTCTCTCTCTCTCTCTCTGCCTCACCTCTCTCTCTCTCTCTGCCTCACTCTCTCTCTCTCACCTCTCTCTCTCTCTCCTCTCTCTCTCTCTCTCTCTCTCTCTCTCTCTCTCCCTCACCCCTCTCTCTCTCTGCCTCACCTCTCTCTCTCTCTCTGCCTCACCCCTCTCTCTCTGCCTCACCTCTCTCTCTCTGCCTCACCTCTCTCTCTCTGCCTCACCCCTCTTTCTCTCTCTCTCTCTCTGCCTCACCTCTCTCTCTCTCTCTCTCTCTCTCTCTCTGCCTCACCTCTCTCTGCTCTCTCTCTCTCTCTCTCTCTCTCTCTCTGCCTCACTCTGCCTCACCCCTCTCTCTCTCTGCCTCACCCCTCTCTCTCTCTCTCTGCCTCACCCCTCTCTCTCTCTCTCTGCCTCACCCCTCTCTCTCTCTCTGCCTCACCCCTCTCTCTCTCTCTCTGCCTCACCTCTCTCTCTCTGCCTCACCTCTCCCTCTGCCTCACCTCTCTCTCTGCCTCACCTCTCTCTCTCTCTCTGCCTCACCTCTCTCTCTCTCTCTCTCTGCCTCACCTCTCTCTCTCTCTCTGCCTCACCCCTCTCTCTCTCTCTGCCTCACCCCTCTCTCTCTCTCTCTGCCTCACCTCTCTCTCTCTCTCTCCCTCTGCCTCACCTCTCTCTCTGCCTCACCTCTCTCTCTCTCTCTGCCTCACCTCTCTCTCTCTCTCTCTCTCTCTCTGCCTCACCCCTCTCTCTCTCTCTCTCGCACCTCTCTCTCTCTCTCTCTGCCTCACCTCTCTCTCTCTCTCTCTCTGCCTCACCCCCTCTCTCCTCTCTCTCTCTCTCACCCTCTCTCTCTCTCCTCACCCCCTCTCTCTCTCTTCTGCCTCACCCCTCTCTCTCTCTCTGCCTCACCTCTCTCTCTCTCTCCTCTCTCTCTCTCTCTGCCTCTCTCTCTCTCTGCCTCACCTCTCTCTCTCTCTGCCTCACCTCTCTCTCTCTCTCTGCCTCACCTCTCTCTCTCTCTCCGCCTCACCCCTCTCTCTCTCTCTGCCTCACCTCTCTCTCTCTGCCTCACCCCTCTCTCTCTCTCTCTGCCTCACCCCTCTCTCTCTCTCTCTGCCTCACCTCTCTCTCTCTCTGCCTCACCCCCCTCTCTCTCTCTGCCTCACCTCTCTCTCTGCCTCACCTCTCTCTCTCTCTGCCTCACCCCTCTCTCTCTCTCTCTCTGCCTCCTCTCTCTCTCTCTCTCTCTGCCTCACCCCTCTCTCTCTCTCTCTGCCTCACCCCTCTCTCTCTCTCTCTGCCTCACTCCCTCTCTCTCTCTCTCTGCCTCTCTCTCTCTCTCTCTCTGCCTCACCTCTCCTCACCTCTCTCTCTGCCTCACCTCTCTCTCTGCCTCACCTCTCTCTCTCTCTCTGCCTCACCCCTCTCTCTCTCTCTTCGCACCTCTCTCTCTCTCTCACCTCTCTCTCTCTCTGCCTCACCCCTCTCTCTCTCTCTCTCTGCCTCACCCCTCTCTCTCTCTCTCTGCCTCACCCCTCTCTCTCTCTCTGCCTCACCCCCCTCTCTCTCTCTGCCTCACCCCCCCTCTCTCTCTCTGCCTCACCTCTCCCTCTCTCTCTCTCTCTCTCTCTCTCGCCTCACCCCCTCTCTCTCTCTGCCTCACCTCTCTCTCTCTCTCACTCCTCACCTCTCTCTCTCTCTCTGCCTCACCCCTCTCTCTCTCTCTGCCTCACCCTCTCTCTCTCTGCCTCACCTCTCTCTCTCTCTCTCTGCCTCACCCCTCTCTCTCTCTCTGCCTCACCCCTCTCTCTCTCTCTCTCTGCCTCACCTCTCTCTCTCTCTCTGCCTCACCTCTCTCTCTCTCTCTCTCTGCCTCACCTCTCTCTCTGCCTCACCTCTCTCTCTCTGCCTCACCTCTCTCTCTCTCTCACCTCTCTCTCTCTCTCTGCCTCACCCCTCTCTCTCTCTCTCTGCCTCACCCCTCTCTCTCTCTCTCTGCCTCACCTCTCTCTCTCTCTCTCTCTCTCTGCCTCACCTCTCCCTCTGCCTCACCTCTCTCTCTGCCTCACCTCTCTCTCTCTCTGCCTCACCTCTCTCTCTCTCTCTCTGCCTCACCTCTCTCTCTCTCTCTGCCTCACCCCTCTCTCTCTCCCTCTCTCTCTCTCGCACCTCTCTCTCTCTCTCTCACCTCTCTCTCTCTCTGCCTCACCTCTCTCTCTCTCTCTCTCTCTCTCTCTCTCTGCCTCACCTCTCTCTCTCTCTCTCTCTGCCTCACCCTCTCTCTCTCTCTCTCTCTCTCTCGCACCTCTCTCTCTCCCTCACCCCTCTCTCTCTCTGCCTCACCCCTCTCTCTCTCTCTCTGCCTCACCCCTCTCTCTCTCTCTGCCTCACCCCCCTCTCTCTCTCTGCCTCACCCCCCCTCTCTCTCTCTGCCTCACCCCCCTCTCTCTCTCTCTGCCTCACCCCCCCCTCTCTCTCTCTGCCTCACCTCTCTCTCTCTCTCTCTCACTCTGCCTCACCCCTTTTTCTCTCTCACTCTGCTCTGCCTCACCCCTCTTTCTCTCTCTCTGCCTCGCCCCTCTCTCTCTCTCTCTGCCTCACCCCTCTCTCTCTCTCTCTGCCTCACCTCTCTCTCTCTGCCTCACCTCTCCCTCTGCCTCACCTCTCTCTCTGCCTCACCTCTCTCTCTCTCTCTGCCTCACCTCTCTCTCTCTCTGCCTCACCCCTCTCTCTCTCTCTGCCTCACCCCTCTCTCTCTCTCTCTGCCTCACCTCTCTCTCTCTCCTCTCTCTCTCTCTGCCTCACCTCTCCTCTGCCTCACCTCTCTCTCTGCCTCACCTCTCTCTCTCTCTGCCTCACCTCTCTCTCTCTCTCTCTCTCTGCCTCACCTCTCTCTCTCTCTCCTCTCTCTCTGCCTCACCCCCCTCTCCTCTCTCTCTCTCTCTCTCTCGCACCTCTCTCTCTCTCTCACCTCTCTCTCTCTCACCTCTCTCTCTCTCTCTCTCTCTCTCTCACCTCTCTCTCTCTCTCTCTGCCTCACCTCTCTCTCTCTCTGCCTCACCTCTCTCTCTCTCTGCCTCACCTCTCTCTCTCTCTGTGACCTCCCTCCAGGCCCAATTAATGTACTCTGCTTCTCTTCCTGTATTTTGTTTATTGTTAATAAATCGTGGGAGGATCCCAGGGTAACGATAACTCCTTAGGGGAGAATCTCTGTTTAAATCGTTGCCATAGAAACATTTGTAAAGGGGGAGGAGTTAGTAAGGTGACCACGCCCTTGTAGGGGCGCCAGAAATATTTCTGCACCCAGGCGCATGTGACCCTAGGATCGGCCCTGCGTCGGTAGCGTATTTACGCTGCCGCGAGTGGGCGTGGCTACGTGTGTATGCCATGTGATCGCCCTATGGACCTATGACTTTGCCTACATGGATAATGGGGGATAGACACTGTTCGTTCCTTGCTGACAGCAGTGGGTGTTGTCAGCAGGAGTCCGCTGTGATTGGTTTAAACCTCCTGGCTGCCATTCACAGCTGTTTCGACTTAATGTCATCATTGCTCATAAAAGTAGTATAAATATATGGCGTGGGGCATTTGTATGGGTTCATGCCCCAGTTGAAGAGCTTATGGCTCGAAACATGTTGGGTACATAAGCCCATATGCTATTTGCCTACCACGCTACCAATCCATGTGATCACCTGTACTGGTCTTTCCGCAGTCTTGTACTTTTTAGCCTATTTTTTATTTATTTTTTGCCTATTTTTTCTGTATACCATTTTATGCCTAATAAAGGCCTTTTTTACTGGAAGTAACCACACTATGCGTAGTTGTGTGTGTTTTCTTTACTTACATGATTCTATGATGGGTCTACCTGCCACAATGTCATCATCCATAAGTTTCCCCTGAAGGATTTTCCCTCACATTTGGATCCACTCGACTTCTGATGATCGATTGTCTATTGGCTCAACGGTCTCCCATTGACATCATCGCTTTCCAGGATTTCTTACATGCTTGATCGACACACCGTCGCTGACGTGTGTGTCCACGCCATCCGGTAAGAGTACCCAACTTTTATCTGTACTGATTGGATGTTGCTGTGGATCATATGAGATTGACCGCCGATGGGGTTTTTACTACCTGTTTAAATCACTGAAGTATCCGATTCCTGTGTTGATGGACTTATTCTACACGTTTTTGCAATTCCGTTTGCCTTAATGTGATTCTGTTCATTTTACATTGGGACTTTTTTATCTTCAGAATTTCCATTTCTTGCTTTTTATTTGCATTGCTATTTACAACATATATTAGCATTTGATTTTTTATCTTTGGACGTATCTTTCCGGGATATTTATTTGTGATACATATCCATTTTCACTTGAGTGTGAAGTACCCTGGTGGTACCATCTGGTATTTCACTTATTTTTATTTTTTAGCTTTTTTTAAAAACATTTTTGTGCACATTATTTGATATTTACACGTATTGGTCTAGTGCAATTTTATATATTCTTATATTTGCTCCTTAATTGGGGCACCTGATTTGAATACCTTGATCACATATTTGGTTTCACTCCAGATATTATTTAGCGCTGCACTTTTTTTCTTTTTTCTTTCTGTATACAACATGGTCCATTGTTGGTGCTGGCTGCTATATTCCTACACTTGTTTTTAAGTCTAGCGCAACTTTTTCGTTATTTTCTATCATCGGCTGATAGGCGGAGTCTGGGGTCAGTAGCCTCTAGATCATCTGTCTCAGTTAATCCAACTGGACCTAAAACTCAATCCACTAAAGGCCTCCGGGGAAAGAAAGGGGAGCCTGCTGATATACCGGCCATTTTCCCCACTTCTGGACCCCTGACTGTATCCCCGACTGTAATAGGCATTGGCTTTAAGCCACCTCAGGAACCTACAATGAAGGATGTTCTATGCGCTGTTAATGTGCCCTTGAGGATACTTTGTATCCGATTGAGAAGGAAATACGGGAGTTACAGGAAAAATCTAATCTCCAAGCGTCCAAATTGGATGCAATGGAGAACAGACTCCGTAGGAGTAATGTGCGCGTGATTGGTCTCCCAGAACGGTGTGAGGGCCCTGATGCTATAAAATTCATGGAGATGTTGCTTAAAGAGATTTTTGATTCTGTCACTTTCACACCATTTTTTTCCATCGAAAGAGCACATAGGGTCCCTTCCAAACCTCCGCAACCAGGGGGGCATCCCAGATCCTTACTTTTCAAATTTTTCAACTATACAGACAAAGTCATTCTGCTCCACAAAAAGCTAGGGAGAAGGGGGATATTCTCTATAACGGTGCCAAAGTTTCGTTTTATCCTGATTTTTCCCCAGAATTACAAAAACGAAGAGCTGAATTTGTGCCAATTAAATGCTCTCTACAGCAGCACAAGATGATATACGCACTAATGTATCCAGCACGCCTACGGGTTACAGCACTGGATAGGACTTTTTTTTCAACACGCCGGAAGAAGCAACAAAGTGGTTGGAGAACACTCGCAAAGACCTATAAGACATTTATATATTCTTTTTTTCTTCTTCCAATTTTTCTCCTATGATAGGTCCCCCTCCTTTTTTGGGCACGGCGCCATTTTTTCACTACCAGTCTATAGCTAATGAACAATTAATGGCAGTTTTTTTTTAGACTTTTGGGGTATTATTTTCTTACTATGTATTCACTCACAATGGCACATCTTGTGTTGGATGTGGGGGGTTAATGCTAGGAGGTTCCTTTGGTCCCTTCGTATCATTATTTTTTATACATGTTTTATACATGCAATATATGGTATATGAGGAGTTAAAAAAAAAAAATATATTTCCTCTATTTCCCCTTTTCCACATCATTGATGGATTGACATGCTTTGGGACTTTGAACCATTACTGTGATATACACTTCTATATTTAATGCAAAATGACAGGTTGAGCACGTAATCACTAGTATCACTAGTAGATCACTAGTATCGTAGGATATATTTTCATAAGGGGGGCTTATAATCTTTTTAAATGGGAGGGGGAGGTGAGTTTTTCTTCGAGGTGAATGTGGTGGGCAAGTGGGAGTATGGTAGATGTGACGAGACCGGGTATGAGTGGTAAGGTCACAGGTGAGGCCCCTAAGGGGAGCCCCAATGGGCACGGGGGATGGGGGGAAGGGAGAGGGGGAGGGGAAGTGGGGGGGGGGGAGAGAGGGGGTTGGCAAAAGGGTATCTTATTGGAGGGAGGCAGTACATGTATCTTAGCCAGTTCAAGTGCTATAGGAGATGACAGAGGTTTTGGTTTAAGCGAGCATTGGAGAGAGAGAGAGAAGAGCTATCCTATGCCAGGGTTTATTTTTGTTTATACCTTACTATACACTACCCATGGCTTGGAGAGTTAGATCATGGAACGTACGAGGGCTGGGGGACTCTGTCAAGAGAGCATTGGTTTTGACATCAATGGACGAGATGGGACCAGGGATACTATGCTTACAGGAGACACATTTAACTAAGGACACTATGGCCCAGTTGGGAACACGGAAATTACCCTTCTGATACCACTCTGTACACTCCTCATACTCAAGGGGGGTGAGCATATTGGTTGGGAAGGGGCTGCTGTTCTCCTGTGAAAAGAGCTGGATAGATGAGCAGGAACGCTATGGGCCAGATTCTCAGCGGCGATACGACAGAGTATCTCAGATACCCCGTCGTATCGCCGTTTTTTTTGCCTCGTATCTATGCGCGTGATGCTTAGCATCACTTTTGGATAGATACGCTTCAACATCCGACAAGTGTAAAACCATTACACTTGCGGATCATAGTTGTAATGAGAACTCAGGCCACTAGGTGGCCTTTACGTTGTTTTCTCATTTGCATATGCAAATGAGGCTAGTACGCCGATTCCCGATCGCTTTTACGCCGCCCCGTCGTCGCGTACGTCGTTTTCGTTTGTGTAAGGTTACCCCAGCTTCTATGTGGAGTATCCTTACGAAGTTCCGTCGGATGCCGTTGGGTGCCATCGGATGCCATGTTAAGTATGGCGTCGGGTCAGCGTCGGCTTTTTCCGTCGCTTACGTCGTTTTACTAACTCGTTCGCGAATAGGGGCATTGCGTAGTGACGATCACGTCGTTTTGACGTCGGTTTCAACAACGCTTTCCGATGTGAGCTGGAGCATGCACACTGGGCTTTTTCCCCGGCCGGCGCATGCGCAGTTCGTTCGACGCGGGGGCGCGCTTAATTTAAATACAAGCTGCCTCATTTGAATTACGCGGGCTTACGCTGGGCCATTTACGCTACGCCAACGCAAACTACGGAGCAAATGGTTAGAGAATACGGCACTTGCTCTAGTACGTTGCGGCTGCGTAGTGTAAATGGCTTATGATACGCAAGCGAAATTCTATGAGAATCTGGCCCTATATCTTTTTGCTCTGTTCTATTGAGAACAGGCCCTATGTATTAGCTAATATATACATATTCCCCCCCCCCCTTTAATTTTACAGTACTACACAAATTAGTCGAATTCATGTTGGATAAACCGGATATCCCCCTGATAGCAGTAGGTGATTATATTGCTCTAGTACGATGCGGCTGCGTAGTGTAAATGGCTTATGATACGCAAGCGAAATTCTATGAGAATCTGGCCCTATATCTTTTTGCTCTGTTCTATTGAGAACAGGCCCTATGTATTAGCTAATATATATATCCCCCCCCCCCCCCTTTAATTTTACAGTACTACACAAATTAGTCGAATTCATGTTGGATAAACCGGATATCCACCTGATAGCAGTAGGTGATTATAATGAAGTCCCTGATAGAGCACACGATAGATTCCCTCCAAAACTCGACTCAAATATCGACCGAGGGAGCCGTTTGGCCCAGTTTATGGAGGAAACACGGTTAAGAGATATCTGGCGTATTCATCATCCACAGACCCGACAGTACTCTTGCTTCTCTAGTTCTTACGCTACTTTGTCTAGAATCGATCTGGCTATGGGCAATGAAGCGTTATTGAATTGGGTGAAAGCAATAGAATATGGCCCTAGAGAGGTCTCAGATCACTCACCATTAAATCTAGTAATTAGGAAAGGTGAGCGGACATCTCCAAGGGAGTGGAAAATTAACCCATACTGGCTTGAGTTGCTCGGTGAACCACACAAAGTACTGAATAGCCTGAAAAGCCCGAAGGAGAAATGGCTACTATGAGGAAGGCAGAGAATCGCCAAATCTTCCAGAGACAATCCCAATTTGGTGAGCGGGAGAAGGTGGGGCGGGTCCTCTCGCTCCTGGCTCGGACCAACTCCCCCTCTTCTAGTATTGGGGCCATTAGGAGTCCCCTAGGTGAAATTGTAACTGAAGGAAAAGAGATAAGACGCACCTCCCATGACTTCTATAAATCCCTATATAAATCTAGGGGAAAGAAAGCAGGCATGGAAGATTTCTTCTAGGGAATCTCGGTTCCAAATCTGTCAGACAACGAAAAAGAAAAGCTGGAATCTCCCATTACATTGGAAGAACTACAGCTTGCCATAGCGGGGATGTCAAATTATAAATCACCTGGCCCGGATGGGCTCCAAATAGAAATTTATAAGAGATACGGTGACATATTACTACCAGAACTACTGCAGACATTGAAATTCGCTTTCGCTGAAGGACATCTTCCTCCCTCTATGATGGAGGCAACAATTGTTGTTATCCACAAGGAGGGAAAAGACCATTTAGACCCCTCCTCCTATCGCCCAATTTCACTGCTATGTCCAGACGTAAAAATACTTTCAAAAGTCCTCGCAACGCGTCTAAAAGGTTGCATTCAGAATCTTGTCCATCCTGACCAATCAGGGTTTATCCCAAATAGGTCAACACTCCTCAATATAAGAAGGGTCTTCTTAAACATACAGATCCCTACTGATAACGAGGGCCCTAGAGCACTACTGACCCTAGATGCGGCCAAGGCTTTCAACAGCCTGGAGTGGCCGTATCTATGGAAGGTGCTAGAAAGTTTTGGATTCGGACCATCTTTCACCAGGTGGGTTAAACTCCTATACAATGACCCACGTGCAAAAATTAGAATCAATAGCGAAGTTTCGGACCTGTTTGGATTGGAGAGGGGAACAAGACAGGGGTGTCCCCTCTCCCCACTCTTGTTTGCACTCGCCATGGAACCGTTAAAACCAGACTTTAGAAAGATATACAGGGGCTTAGAGGAAGATAGGATATCACTATTTGCAGATGATATCCTTTTCTTTCTAGGAGATGTTGACAATTCATTGGCCCCAGTGGTCCAAATGGTCAGAAAGTTTAGCGAGTTCTCAGGACTGTCTATCAACTGGGATAAGTCAGCTTTGCTCCCAGTAGACTCATTACGAGACCAGATAATAACCGAAATGCCCCAGTTGAAAATTCTAAAAAAAGTGAAATATCTGGGGGTCTGGATCACTCGGGATGTCAAGGAATATATCAGTAAAAATATAGCGCCACTGCTACTAAAGCTGAAGCAAAAAAAGGATATTTGGAACCGCCTCCCTCAATCTGTGGCTGGGAGATGCAATCTAATTAAAATGATCTGGCTCCCCCAGCTATTATATGTAGTCCACAACTCCCCGATTTGGGTGAACCAAATATGGTTCAGAAAAATGGAAACACTATTTCGAGAAATAATGTGGAAGGGAGGGCAGGTCAGAATCGGGTTGCAGACCATGCAGCTCCCAGTCGGGGAGGGAGGGTTGGCGGTCACACACCAAAAAATATATTTCTTGGCAGCTCAGCTACAACATATTGTGGGGTGTGGAAGCCAAGATCCAAGTAAAGACTGCTTCAGACTAATGCTAGTAGGAGCCCCGAATAAAATATTGATAGACGCCTTGGAGGCGGGTGTCCGACCATAAAGCTGCTTGGTAAAGTCTGGCAGACAGCCAAGGCTTTGTTGGGATACGTTGGGATAAATGAGTTTGCCCCCCTTTGGAACAATAAAAACTACCAGAAGTTGAGAGAGTGGAGACATCTAAAATTTGGGAGAGACAGGGAATAACGCGAATATCCCATCTGTATGAGGGAAACCTTATGAAATCATTCTCAGATCTGCGACATGAATTTAATATACCAAATAAAACATTTTTTAAATATCTCCAGATTAGGCACGCAATCCAGACCCAGTTCAAATCCCAGTTAATGGATATGATCCAGACTCCTATCCTTACTAAAATAGCCAAACAAATAAAGCAAAAGGCTTAATTTCAGAGCTATATAATAAATTAGGGGCCAAGGCTATAAACCAAACAGGTATGCTTAGGAGCAGAGAAAAGTGGGAAAGAGATCTGGGGTTGATAACGCCAGAGCAGTGGAGTAGAATCCTAAATAGAGGGGCCCTGGTATCTATTGCCCCAGCACAGAGACTGTCCCACTTATTCCTAATACATCGTGTCTACTATACCCCTAAAAAAATGTTTCAACTAGGCTGGAACCAGAAAGATGAATGTCCTAGATGCAAGGCTACAGGCGATCTTGTCCATATGTTCTGGAGATGCCCCAAGCTCTTTAGATATTGGACAGAAGTCATAAATAAACTTAATAACATCTTTAAGACCTCACTAGAGTCAGATGCTAGCACCTGCCTTCTAGGAGACATGGAAGACCATAGAGTTCCACCGGGAACATTGGAAGGCGTACTGCGAGGCCTATTTCAGGCACGTAAGCTAATTGCTCAGAGATGGCAGGCGCATGCCCCCCCCCTCTGTTAGGAATTGGACTGAAACCATTAACACTCTGATTTGGAGTGAGAAAGTGGCCTTTATTAAACAAGGGAACTACAAAAGGTTTGAACGAGTGGCTGAGAGATATAGGTTTCCTCTCTAGTGGCAAAACGTCGGCATGGCCCGCAACATCCCTCAGTCTTCTGCTTCAGAAGACAGAATTCTATTAACATCTAGATATCAACTATAAGGTGGATTAAACTTTGACCCTCTCATAAAAATAACTTTCCTCCTTAACCACTTAAGACCCGGACCAATACGCTGGTAAATGACCCAAGGTGTTTTTGCGATTCGGCACTGCGTCGCTTTAACAGACAATTGCGCGGTCGTGCAAAGTGGCTCCCAAACAAAATTTGCGTCCTTTTCTTCCCACAAATAGAGCTTTCTTTTGGTGGTATTTGATCACCTCTGCGATTTTTATTTTTTGCGCTATATACAAAAATAGAGCGACATTTTTGAAAAAAAAACACTATTTTTTACTTTTTGTTAAAAAAAAATCAAATAAACTAAATTTTAGTCAAACATTTAGGCCAAAATTTATTTAGCCACATGTCTTTAGTAAAAAAAAAAAATCGCAATAAAAAAAAAAATAGCTACCTAGCGGGAACAGCGAAACTAATACAGCGATCAGAAAAATGATCGCTTAGTGACGCTGGCAATAGGGAGTGAAAGGGTTAACTAGGGCGGTGATCAGGGGGTTAAAACTTTATTAGGGGGGGTGGGGGGCTATCCTGAACCTAACACTAACTGTTTTTTACACTGCCTGTCACACTGACACTAAATGCAGTGATTAGATCACTGCATTCAGTGACACTGTGACAGGGGGGTGGGGGGGGGGCGATCACAAGGGGTTAATGTGCCTATGTGAGTGTGTGTCAGTGTTGTGTTGTTGCACACTTACTTGTGATGTCTTCTCTCATCAGCAGCGGTGGGAAACACCGCTGCGATGAGAGATTACATCATTTCCTCCTTCCTTTGTAAACATAGGAGGAGGAAGTTACACGAAGGCTGGGAGCGATCGCGGGGGGGCGGGTAAACGCCGACATCCGCCCGCTCATGAGGGGGGTAGGGGAGGGGGTTAGTATTAGAGGGGGGGAGGGAGGGAAGATGGGGGGGTGGGTAAAGGAACGTTAATATGCTTTGCATACACAACATTAAGAAATGGTATTTATTTGTTCACTTTTTATGCACAATGCACTTTTTGATAACCTGTAAGCAAATATGATATTTTGAAGATTGAAAAACAATAAACATATGAAGAAAAAAAAAAAAAAAAAAAAGAAAGAAAAAAATAAAATATTTGGTTCCTGTACGACTTCGGGGGTGGCTTCGGGGCGACTTGCATTGACTTCTATACAGAAGTCGTTTCGCAAATCGCCTCTGAAGTCGTGTCACCTCTGTGTGAACCGACTCTTACTGTAAAAGGGTTCTAAAACGACTTAGCCACTCTCTTTCTGTATAATCTTTATTTTAATGTTCCAAATTACAAGACAAAAACAGTATGACTTCACAACAAAGCCACAACAATCAAGGAGGAAGGGGAAGGTAAGAAACAGAGGGCAAGCGGAAAAGGGGGGAGGGAAGGGTACTGAAGGGGAGGGGGGAGCACCAGGGGACATATTTAGTATAGTCCAAGCATAAACAACCATCACATTTCGCCGGGGAGAGTCACCATCAGCAATGTACGAACATCGGGGCGCCTCGCCCATCTCGGCCCGGCCCGGACATTCCGTCCATGTGGTCAGGTCTCCCCCCTAAACTAGAGGGGGGGCAGGGAAGCCAGCCATCCCACTCCTACAGCAGCGGCAAATATGACTCCCCTATGCGGTCTGCACAGTAAGAACTTTGGAGTACCGAGAACGGTTAGGAACCAGAGGACAGTCTAGGCAGCCCAAAAAAAAAAAAAATTAAGGGGGGGAGGGGAGCTCCCAGGTGCCCCAGAGGGGAAACTTGCTAAAACCAAACAAATATGCAACCATCAACAAGAGAGAGGGGGGTGAAAAAGAGAGAGGGTCAGAAAAGGAACAGAGGAAAAGAGGAGAGAAGGGGAGATAGATTAGGGTAGAAAGGCATGTGGAACAGCCCGCAACGAGATTATTGTCGTGATGAATCATGAAGTGGAGCATGCGGTTGTAGGCGTGTCTGGACAAGTCTCTCGAAGGATGGATCAGCCAAGGTGAACAAAGCAACATCTAGGCTAGATTATATCATAACCGTGTCATGCACATGAGTTCTCCACTCGGCCCAAATAAGGTCACATTTTTCACTAGTGCCTCTACAGTCAGCAAACTATCTCTCTGCCTCCATGATCTCCCCCACCTTCCCCAACCAATCCTGTTCACTTGGAATATGCAAGCTTTTCCAGTGCATTGGAATAAGTGGTTTTGCTGCGTTGAGGAGGTGGGGGCGAGCACTTCGCTTATAACGAGATAAGGGCATGGGGGGAACGTGGAGCAGAAAATGTTTTGGCTGGGCCGGAATATCAACGCCCAGGCGATCAGATATATGTCTACGAACCATATCCCAAAACGGCTGTAATACTGGGCACTCCCACCAAATGTGGAGAAATGTGCCCTTCTGTCCACATCCCCTCCAGCACCCATCGGAAGCCGTAGGAAAGAGTCTGGCCAAGGTGGTAGGAACCCTGTACCACCGCGACATCAGTTTGTAGTTGTTCCCTTGGGTCTTGGAATCTACCGAGCTCGAGTGTGTCAGGCAATATACAGTAGGTGGTTTAGTTGTGCCTCAGTGAAGTTAGACTGGAGATCCCTTTCCCATTCCTTAATAAAGAAAGGAGTGGGGCTAGGTGTGGCCTCCTCTAGCAGCCTATAAAGAGCCGAAATCATGCTGGGCAATGGGTGTTCAGACGCCCACATGGTTTCAAATTCTGTCAGAGTGCTCCTGATCCGCGCTTGCTTATGACATTTCGTGATAAAAGTCTCTAATTGTCAGTGTCTTCAGAAGTCAAAGAGGAAACTACCATATCTACCTCTCAAGGCATCTAAGGACATCAATGAGCCCCCCTCTACGAATCTCACCAGACTAACAGTTCCATCACCCACCCAAGTCCCAAGGAAGGTTTTTGTCTCTCTGGGAGAGAACCACGGGTAACCACACACAGGTGCCAGCGGGGATGTCTGCGGCGCCAGGGCTAAGCACCTATTCAGTCTGTCCCACAATGTCAGTAAATGTATTGTCAGTGGGAAGACCCAGTCAGAGTGCCCCCTGTCCTCCAGGGGGACCCAAGGCACATAAGATAAGTCTCGCCCGGCCATCGTCTTTTCCAAAGGTACCCACAACTTTAAGAAAGTGTGAAACTTCCAATTTAATATGCGTTGTAATGCAACCGCCTGATAGTATTGTGTTATGTTAGGGATGCCCAGTCCTCCCTTCAGCTTGGACCTTTGTAGTGTTGCAATGGCGAACCAGGGTTTTTTGCCTCCCCACACAAATTTAATGAAAAGGCTGCGAAGGTCCGCAAAGAAGCGTTTTGGCAGGCAAATCGGTACCATTTGCAAGAGGAAGAGGATACATGGCAAAACTGTCATTTTTAAGATGTTCGTCCTACCCACCCAAGTGAACAGGGCCTTATCCCATGTCTGAAAGTCCTGAGTGATCTTCTTCAGTAGGGGGACGTAATTGTGTGTATAAAAAGAGTCTAGACGATCTGTAAGCTGAACGCCTAAGTATTTATTGAGGAGGTAGACCACATAAATGGGAAAGAGTCCCTTAGCGAAGTCACCAAGGTTTGGGGGATTGTAATCGGCAATATCTCTGATTTTGTGTAATTTATTCGAAAATTTGAGACCTCTCCGTACAGTTCGCGCATCAGGTTTGGCAACGAGACAAGGGGATCAACAACATGGAAAAGTATATCATCCGCATAGGCGGAGAGTTTGTGTTCGAGGGAGCCCGCAAGCACCCCCCTGATGTTCCGATTAAGTCTAACCCTCTGCAACAATGGCTCTAAGACCATAGAAAACAGGAGGGGCGATAGTGGGCAACCCTGCCTTGTGCCATTCCGGATGGGGACTAATAACTTGTTTTAAAGCCATTGTGGGGTGGTGCTTGGGCAAACTGATGCTAGTGTACTTTTCCTCCCCACATAGAATTTAGTGTTTCTGCCTGTTCTGATTTTTCGGGACAGATTGAATCCTATTGGCCTATAAGGCCACCCCTGATTGGGGTATTTGATTGGTGCTAGACTCCATACTAGCATCTGAGTGGTTTTGTTGTTTTTGTTGTCTTCTCTCCCCCTCTTCCTGTTTTTTTTTTCCATCTCGCTGCCATGGGGGGCCCTCGAGACGCAGATACCCTCCATCTGTGTTCATTCAATGCCCGTGGCTTGAATGAACCGACTAAACGATCACAAATACTTTATGACTTTCACAAATCCAAAAATGACGTAATTTTCTTCCAAGAGACCCATTTCCGTACAAATCACATTCCAAAGTTGCGAAATAAATATTACCCAACCTGGGTACATAGCACATACTCCCAATCTAAATCTAGAGGGGTGGCTATTGCCCTCCACAAATCAGTAAATTATACTCTGTTAGACTCCTGTTCAGACCCTGACGGTAGATACCTGTTTTTGAAAGTATCTCTAAGGCCGCGTACACACGATCAGACCGGTCCGATGAAACTGGCCTTAAGGCCAGTTTCATCTGATCAAATTGATCCTGTGTACGGCCCATCGGACCGTTGTCCATCTGACCAAAGTTTAAAAAATTGCTTTAATATCTGTCCGATGATCGCCTGTCCGTCGGAAAAAAACGATGGTTATTACACAAAAGCATCGGACCAAAAACCTGTGCATGCTCAGAATCAAGTCGACGCATGCTTGGAAGCATTGAACTTCATTTTTTCAGCATGTCGTGTTCTACGTCACCGCGTTCTGACCCGATCGGATTTTGGACTGATGGTGTGTAGGCACATCAGACCACTTCAGCGGTGGCCCGATGAAAACGGTCCGGTCTGATCGTGTGTACAGGGCCTCAGCGGTAAAACGTACACCCTAGCTAACATGTATATTGCAAACCAAGACCAGATAACCAATACTATTCAATACCTTCACAAGCTAATGGACTTTGCCAAAGGGGTGATCCTCGCTGCTGGAGATTTTAACAGTGTTTTAAACCCGGCATTGGATACCTCCTCGGATAAAAGCTCCATCTCCTATAACCAAATCAATAAATTGAAGAGATTCCTAATCCAACACAATTTGTTGGATGTCTGGCGCATCCTCCACCCTACAGATAGGGATTATTCCTTCTTTTCTGCAGCTCATAACTCCTACTCTCGCATAGTTTTTTTTCTTGTCAGTCATAATGCATTGACGTACCATCCCCAGACTAGGATCGGGAATATACTATGGTCTGATCATGCGTCAGTGTTTCTGTCCCTCTCCCTACCTGGACTTGGAGACTTAATGACTCACTATTAGGCCGCGTACACACGATCAAATCTATCTGCTGAAAACGGTCTGACAGACCGTCTCAGCAGACAGATTCGATCGTGTGTGTGTACGGGCGAGCCGACGGATTTGGCCAGCAGACAGATTTTAAAGCCTGCTTTAAAATCTGTCTGCTGGGAACCCGTCGGACCGATATGTTTGCTGGTTAGTACGCTAACCATCAGACATATCTGCCCGCACATGCGTCAACGTCACCGCCACGTCACCGCGCTGTCTGCCGGCGGGGATTTTGGTTTGATCGTGTGTACAGCGATCAAACTAAAACAGCCAGCAGACAAATCTGATCAAATCGGTCTGTCCGACCGATTTGAGCAGATTCATTTGTTTGTGTGTACGGGGCCACACAGGACGACATATGCTCTGCTGATATCCGGACCACCATATCAAACTTTATCTCTGACCATAGTAATGACGATACTTCTGCTCCCATACAATGGGAGGCATTGAAATGCGTATTACGTGGGGTCTTTATTAAACATGGCTCTAGACTTAAATGTCTACGTCTTGCCCAGATTCAGGATCTGTCTATTCGAATTGCTAACCTGGAACGTTCCCATAAATGTATTCAATCTCCGACCACCCAACTTGCCTTATCCGACGCAAGACTTAAACTGTTGAACTTGTTTGAACAGAAGGCCTTGTCCATTAGGGACAGATCGCGTAAACAGTTTTATGTCAAACCTAACAAACCAGGTAGAATGTTAGCTAGAGCCCTCCATGCTAAAAATAGCATTGCTTCCATTCCTAAACTCAAGAGACCTGACGGCCAACTCACCCATCATCCTAAGGAAATTAACGAATTGTTTCATTCATTCTACAACTCCCTATACAACCTCCCCTCACACCCTCCATGTCAGTTGGGGTCAGGGATGCACCACAGGGTAGTGAACCCTATAGCCGACTGCTGCTATCAGAGGAAGCATAACCCAAGATCGCCCAGGGCGCAGAGTCTAAGACCCAGCTTTGTTTTCACCAGAGCCCCTAGTGGTGGGGATGGCCTTTGCCGCATCTGGATCCAGGTCACAACCCCCAAATTCCCCTAGATCACACTCCGCAGGGAGAGAGGGGAAGCAACCAGCAGGAAAAACGGTGGTGATGGGTAGGCCGAGGTCAGGGCAAAAAGCAGACAAGGGTAACCGAGGGACAGGCAAATGGTCAGGGGCACAGGCAAACGGGAGAAGTCAAAGACAAGCCAAAAATGGTACACAGGAAGATGATCTTGGCACACTGCAGACAGGAACTTGGCAAACTACACTGTTGAACTGAACAGCACCGCAGACCTGTAGTGCAACAGTTAATATAGACTTCCTGTGATGGCCTGGGTGGGGCCATACAGGAAGAGGAAGAGGGTCAGGCCTCTAATGAACAGATGGACAAACAGGTAAGCTAAGACTTTCAATCTAAAATTGACAATTGCATTGCTGCCACGCCACTTCCGACTATCCCTACAGATCTAGTGCAGGATCTTAAACGACCATTTATCGAGGACTAACTTGTGCTGGCAATATCATCCCTAAAACCTAACAAAAGTCAAGGTCCAGACGGATACTCAACCTGTTTCTATAAATCCTTCCATGATTCCCTTACACCACTTCTTATAAAGATGTATAATACCATCTCTAGGGATTCACCTTTCCCGAGACAGGCTCTGGAAGAACATATCATAGTTCTACCGAAAACTGGGAAAGATCCTACATTGTGCGGTAGATTTCGTCCCATTTCTCTCACCAACATTGACACCCGCTTATACTCCAAGCTACTGGCCAATTGACTCCTGCCAGCGATACCAGAAACCTTGACCAGGTAGGGTTCACCCCAAAGAGAGAGGCCAGGGATAACATCTTCAAAACTATTTCCTTGATGGAATATGCCCAAAAATGGAGAATCCCAGCTTGCTTGATCTCGGTCGACGCTGAAAAAGCGTTCGACCGGGTTCATTGGCAATTCTTGGAAAGAACGCTTCAACAAGTGGGCCTTGGACCCAACATGCTCTGCAAGATCCTGGCTCCCTATAACAACCCTACGGCAAGGATACGATCGAATGGCCTGCTATCTGACCCAATATGGATTCGTAACGGAACCCGCCAGGGATGTCCCTTGTCGCCATTGTTATACATTCTCACAATGGAGCATCTAGCCACGGCCATCCGGCACGACTCCAATATTCAGGGTATATCTATTGGCCATCGTCAATATAAACTGTCCCTATATGTGACTAAGCCCCACACATCTATACCAGCCATTATCGATGCATTCACAGAGTTTGGACTGGCCAGCAACTTTAAAGTAAATTATGACAAAACTGAGGCCCTTAACATTTCCCTACCCAAACCTACAGTAACCCAGGTTCAAACCGCATTTGAATTTAAATGGCAGCAAAAAGCTGTCAAGTATCTTGGAATTCAAATCCCTACCTCTTTACCCACCCTGACAGATATAAACTATATGCCCCTAATGAGAACATTGCGGACGTGCCATGAATCTTACGATAAACCGAACATCTCCTGGTTTGGCCGAACGAACGGCGTCAAAATG
Source organism: Rana kukunoris (assembly GCA_029574335.1). Taxonomy (NCBI): domain Eukaryota; kingdom Metazoa; phylum Chordata; class Amphibia; order Anura; family Ranidae; genus Rana; species Rana kukunoris. Next base: position 200,336,130 of record CM056053.1, read on the forward strand.
GACATTCTACGTAAGGTTTTATACGTATTTCAGGCAATTCTTAGCCCCCCTCCTCGTGGCTTCTTCCAATCGATTAACAGGGCCATTCGGGACTTCATATGGGGACATGGGAAATCCAGGATTGGCTTTCCCACTTTGCCTAAAAGGTAGAGGGGGTGTTGCCCTCCCTGACTTACGGCTGTACTTTCACGCTGCATCTTTGATCAGAATAGTAGATTGGTACCACGGTTCCTCCACTAAATTATGGACGTCATTAGAAGATGACCGAATACCTCCCGACCTCACATCCCTTCCATGGACACACCTCACACATAGACCCCCTTCAGACTTATTGCCCCTTGTGACTTCCACTACATTGCGAATTTGAGACAACTACATCCACAAAGGTTTATTATCCTCGAGACCCAGCCCCTTGACTCCGTTATTTGATATCAACTCTTTCCCTCTGACTTGTGCTAAATCTAAATTTCTTATGTGGCAAAAATCAGAAGCTCCTCTGTTGAGGCATACGCTTTGCGCTGGACAACCGATTCCCCTACCAGACATGCTCTCTTCCTGCCACAACCCTTCTATAGCTTGGCTTGAACACACTCAATTAACACACTTTATGCACAAAATACCAAACGTTGACGATATGACTAGACCACAGACAGCTTTTAAGTCATTGCTTTCCCAGTCAGGCAGACCAGAGCATTCGCTTTCCCTGATATATCAATTGCTGATCCAGGTCTCCTATCCAAACTCAAAATGGGAAAGGGAGATGAATTTGTCTACTTAAGTTTGGTGACACGCAACTGTATTTTCGCATCTGCAACAAAAAGGATCATCATCTCAGTTTAGAGAAATGTCTCTCTTTGATAGAAAACTGGATGACTAAGAGTTATCTTAAACTCAACAGTTCCAAAACAGAACTTCTTCTCTTTCACGCCAGTCGCAAGAGTCAACTGGCAACTACTTGGAAACCCCCGCCCATTTTGGGCCAGATCATCACCCCTAGCGCCAAAGTCAAAAGTCTAGGTGTCATCTTCGACACCTACATGACTATGGACGCACAAATAGGGTCAGCAGTCAGCGGATCTCACCATCTGCTGCGCCTACTACACAGATTTACTCCATTTATTCCCAAAGAAGACGTAGCAGTCGTGGTGGGAACAATTGTAAACTCCAGATTGGACTATGCAAATGCACTTTACCTCGGACTCCCGAAGTACCAAATCGCTCGTCTGCAAGTCGTTCAAAATACGGCCGCCAGACTTGTGACTGGGAAAAAACCCTGGGAATCCCATCTCACCTTCACTGAGATGCCTTCATTGGTTGCCAGTAAAGGACAGAATTGCTTTCAAAGCACTCTGTCTGACACATAAGTGCATCCATGGGAAGGCCCCGCAATATCTATGCGAAAAGATAGAAGCCCACAATTCCAATCGCGTTCTGCGATCCATCGACCAAAATCTGGTCAAGATACCCAAAGCCAGATACAAGTCCAAAGGAGAAAGAAGGTTTGCTTTCCAAGGTCCCAGACTATGGAACGCTTTACCAACCAGCATTCGGTTGGAGGAAAACCACCTGACCTTCAGAAGACAGATTAAAACTCTACTCTTTTGATGTCAAGAGAGACAGACACAACAAGCGCCCAGAGGCGATTTAGTTCGCATGTGCCGCGCTATATAAGTTTTTCATTCATTCATTCATTCTAATGTCTCTGACGTATGCTGGAGATGTTTGCAAGCTCCAGGGAACATGACACACATTTGGGGTACGTGCCCACGTGTCACCCCCTTTTGGGACAAGGTTCTTAAACTATATGACAAACTAGTAGGTGACAAATACCCCACTGAACCCCGCTTAACAGTCCTATCTATGATTCCGGTGTCATACAAACAAATCAAGAAGAGCTTAATCCGCCATGTGCTGACTGCTGCAAGTTCAGTTATTGCCAGAGCGTGGCGTCAACCTGTGACCCCCTCTCTGGCTAATTGGGCATGTGAAATGGACAGGATCGAACATATTGACAGGATGCTAGCATGGGATACCGATAAGAGTGAAGACCACACTATTACGTGGACTGTTTGGTTACACTTCTGGTTCTCTGCTGATTTTGAATCTTTTATAACGGACACAGCTCCTACTGCTTCCTGAGTGCCCTCTCATGAGTAGCGTGATGTCCCCTCTCTCTTCTTCCCCCCCTTTTTTTTCTATTCTCTCTCCTCTCCTTACTTCTCCTCCCCCTGTACTTTCATCTGTCTAATAATCTTACCAGTAGACTTATCATGCGTTCAGGCCATATGTGTTGAGCCTTTGTTTTTTGTTTTGATCGTGGTCTACTGGTTACTTGATTCTATTACTTTGCTTATTTCACTTATTTCTGGGTTCATTAAGGTTATTTACCTGACTATGCATATGTGATACATGTTATTTTGGTGTCCTTCCAAATCTAATCTAATCGACTTGTACACTCAATAGACAGATATTATTCCTGACCTATGTTTTGTCAATGTTTTACAAATGCTTGTAACTCAATAAAACAGATTTGATAGAATCGCAGAGACTTTGTTCGGATCCGAAGTGAGGTCCCCACTGGCGGAACGAAGGCGAATAGGTTTATGGCCACGAGAAGTTGCATTGAGTTTTTTAGCAAGCATTGCACCCGGTTTATTCGCACAGGAATAAAATGTACGTTTAGTCCACCGCAGAGCCTCCTCGGCATGGTCGGATGCCAACAAATCTAATTCAGTAGCCAAAGTGTCCCTAGCCTTCTTATCAGCTGGCGAGGGGTGAGACTTCAACTCTGCATCAGCGGAGGCCAGGAGGCCCGTAAGTTCTGGAATCCACTTTTCTCTATTACGCTTATGAAAGGATGCTAGCTGTATACAATGGGCCTCCCAGAGAGAAATAGGCGTGGACACGGAGCCTACATTTTCCTTAAAAAAGGTCTGAAGATTAAAAAATGAATCTCCAGGAAGGCATCTTGAGATTTAAGGAGTGAGTCATTCAATCGCCACTGAAAGGTAGGACAGGTCAGACCTGAGAGAGCAAACAGAAAAACAATAGGGTCATGATCCGTCCATGCGGAAGGGGGATCGTAATCTTATGGATATTGGAAATAAAACATAAAGGGATGAAAACGTGGTCGATCCTACTGAAGCTATCAGGTGGGCTTGAGTGATACGTGAAGTAACGATCGCGAGGATGAAGCTCCTGCCGCGCATCCACCAGGCCATAGGATTGCACAAGGGATCTCATCTGTTCCTCCACAACCGGGTCATGGAATGGGGGAGGATCCAGCTGCGTATTTCCTGTCCATTCCATCGAGGAATTTAAAGCCACATTCAATCACCCATAAGAATAAGGGTCCCGGAGCTATGTTGAGAAACAACTTTAAGAAGGTGAGAAAAAACTTATGTTGAAAACGGTTAGGGGCATAATACCCAACCAGAAATACATTCTGACCATTTAAAGTGCCTTGAAGTAGTAAATACCTCCCGGTTGGGTCTGCTATTTCCTTGGAACATGAGAACCAGAGGTTGCGTCTAAAGGCAATTAGGACCCCCCTATGCTTTTCTGGGTCAGAAGCCAGATAAAAAGTAGGGAAATGAGAAGAAACACATTTCGGAGCAGAAGAAGTGGAAAACCTGGTCTCTTGCAAGCACACTACATGAATACTGCTGGATTTAGATAGTGAAATACCTTGGATCGCTTTATTGGCGAATTAAAACCATGAATATTATGGGAATAAAACTTCAACGAAGATTGGGCCATAATGAGGAGATGACGATTAGTCCAACAGCGACTACCCAGTTCAGAAGAGACCCTGGTCAATGACTTTTGTAAATTTCCAGCCTGAGGGAATAAGAGAAGAAAAAGAAAGGAAAGAATACAAGAAAAGAGACAGAAGACAGAGCAAGAAAAGAACAAAAAAATAAATAAAAAAACAATGAAAACGTACCAAGTACTCCACGCAAAGCGTGGACCACATCTTCAGTAAGACATGAAAGACGGGGGGCTCTACCGCCGGACACATGGCCATTATAGGTCATAAAAACTCAAAATATAGCAAGAAGAGGGGGGTAATGAGGAAGAGGGGGGGAGAAAAGGGAGGAGAGGGGAGAAAGCTCTCCAAACAGGCGCTATTGGTCAACCTCAAAAAAAGGGTACAGCGAGAAATTGCTAATTCAGCTTTCAGCATAAAATTATATTATAACATCTGTCATGAACCATGAAATACTGAAGTGTTTCTAAGTGAAATCATAATTCATGTATTACAGAAGATGGGACATTACGGATAGTTCATATTCCAGGATGTCTTGAGATTACAGGAGATTTTATTCTGAACCCCAACCAGGTCAATAGACTTAGAAGAGATACTCATTGTCCATTGTGTGATAACCCTATTTAAAAGCCTTTCGATTATCAGGTAAATGTCTTCTGCCCTGTCTCAACTCTCCAGACAGTTCCATTGTTCTGTGGTTGGCTATTGTGTACATTGATTGCCCCCCTGGGGCTTATGTCTGAATACACATAAGCCTTTCTATTCAAACCGTTCTGACCAATCTCTGCTGTGTCATTTTCAAGTCCTCATTTGCATGGAAGGTGGACCTGATGGGGAACTGATGGGACTGTAAAAAGGACCAATAAGAAAGCGGTTGTTGGGGGCGGGATGTTCCAAATCCTGTATAAAAGTGTGCTGTGTACTTTCAATAAAGTGTGTCCTGTTTACATCCAGCATTAAGCCTTGGCTCATGTGTGGATTATTCTGCGATTCCAGGGATATTCCTACTCATGGAATATTGGGTGATTTTCTTTCAAACCAGAAGAAGGGAATGGATGACGGGGATATGTTCTACTACCGTCACAACTGGTTGGCAGCAGCGGGATTTTCCCTTCTACTTTCCTTTACACCAGGATTCCAAGCAGACACTGGGAACAGTGAATGGAAGACTGGTACACCCGGCTTAAAAGAAATACACTGGGGGCGTGGCCTGGACATGGCCGAGTGAGGCAGCACGTTAGAGGAGCTCCTGGCCTGAACCTGCCTAAAACCGGCAAATCACGCTAATATACCAGAGTGAACTCTAGCAAGAAGCATAGGACAAGGGCAGTAACTCGAGGAACACCCGTGGGCAAGACAGCGGGAGGGAAACAGCGCTTCTACGACCTGTTTCAGGACAAATCCCCGGGCGCTAGAGCCACCGCGCCACACCACGTGGAGCGAAACGACAAGCCCAGTCTCTCCAAGCCGGAGTGGGCTGCCATGGAGGAGGTTAGCCACCGTGAAGAGCCTATGCTGGACCGGGACATTAGGGCCCTATTGCAGGCTCTCCCGACGCGCTCGGATATCGAGGCGTTAATCCTCCGACTAGAGGAGACGCACCGGCGGCCCAACGCGGCCCCCCTGTGCCGCGGCGGCAGAGGGGACGGAGAAGAAACCGCTCAGCATCGCGGGATGAGCCACGTGAGTAGGCCGCTGGCCTCTTTATCTTGACAACCCCCCTTTTTTGGTTTTCTCTTTTGTTTTCTTTTTACTATTATTTTTACTCCTGCTGTTGGCCCCCTGCCTCCCGCACTGATGCCCACGCCCAAAACCAATATCCCCTTTGTGGGGGCATGACTCCCTCCCGGGGAGTATACATGTGGGGGTCCCTGTGGTACCATGTCTTCGGGGTAGAGGCGGGCGGACCTGATCCCTGACCCGCCCCTCCCACCCCCCGTACGTCCCTGTTCCTCCATCTGGGACCGACGGCAGCCAGCCCATCCAACCTGTCTTTAGCCGCCCCCTGCCCCCCCCCCCCAGAGCGGGATCGCTGCGGGAGTAGAATATGGAAGACACCGGGAGGGGGGCGGCGACAACTACCCGCTGGGAACTCTCAGGAGACTCGACCATGCAGGCACGGCAGCGGAGTGACCTGGACGGAGATGGACCATGCCCCATATCATACTGTGTTCTAAAGGGAGAGTGCTGAGAGGTTTGACGCTGTGGGGGTGGAGGGTGGATGTGGGGTGGTTTTCCTTTTTCTGTTTGTGATGGAGAGTTGGGACCGGGTGGTGGTGCGGCTGTGGCCTCGGATGGATCCTGGTGGCTCCCCCCCCCCGAGCGTGCCCCGCGGCTCCCCCTACGGGTAACGGCCTCATGAGGTCCCCGGGGAAGCTCTAGGGGGTCCCATGCCCCGGGATGGAAGGACTCACATTAACTGAGAAGTTTGACTGGGATCGGCCTGCTGCGGAGAAGAAGGGGTTACTGTTTCACTTATCTTTAAGGGGGGCGGGCTTGTTACGCAAATGGGTGGTTTGTGTTCATCGAACGCGGGTATTGTACTGAATTGAATTGCACAGGATCTGATTGACCACTGATGTTATAGGTGCTAGTAACTGTGCGCATTTATTTCCTTGTTTCTTGTTAGGCCTCGTACACACGAGGGGATATGTCCGCTGAAAACGGTCCGATGGACCGTTTCAACAGACATCTCCGCTCGTGTGTATGGGCTAGCGGACAGATTTCTCCACCCGACAGATTTCAAAGCAAGCTTTGAAATCTATCCGGTATCTGTCCGCCCGACATGTCTGCTGGTTAGTACACTTACCAGCAGACATGTCGTCCCGCACCGAATGGATTCGGCGCATGCGCGGAAGTGTTTTACTTCCTGGTGCGGTGACGTAGCGGTGACGTGGCGGCGTCAACGTCACCGCCGCGTCACCGCCACGTCACCGCGCCGTCCGGCGGCGGGGAATTTGATCCGATGGTGTGTACACGCCATCGGATCAAACTCCCGATCGGACATATCCGATGGAAATGGTCCGCGGACCGTTTTCATCGGATATGTCCGATCGTGTGTACGAGGCCTAACTGTTTCAATGTGTTGGTATTATTGAATTTACATTTTTGTTACTTCCGGTACACATCTCATGGTTATGCATATTTGCCGGGAATGGGTGGGCGATCGCTCCTTGGCTCTGTCCACGCATCTCCCCACTTAGGAAGGTACTCCATACCCCGGGGCCGTATTTAGGGGCCCTGGGGAGTACCACTGCCTGTTAGGCACTCTTAGGTTTTTCTCCTAGCTGCTCACACTCTCGTGGTAGCTCTGTCTCCTATCCGCTACTTCTGTACACTACAGTTTCCTCTATCTACTCTCTCTCTCTTGTCCTCCCTCCCCCCTGACAGACCCCTCCCTCCCCCCCTCCCTCCCTGTGACGCCATAGAGGGGTGACCATGGACCTACTAAGTATTGTCTCAATGAATGTGAAGGGTCTGAATACACCTGAAAAGAGAAGGATGCTGCTGCATGACGTACGCCGCTTGAGGGCGGACATAGTCATGTTGCAGGAGACCCATTTTAAAGACCTTAAATTGCCTTTACTGAAAAACAGATATTTTCCCCTTGCGTATCACTCAGCTTATGTTGAAGCCAAGTCCAGGGGCGTGAGCATCCTGATCTCGGCGAGGGTACCATGGAAACTGGTGGACATGCAGACGGACAGGGAGGGCAGGTTTCTGTTCTTGAAAGGCCTTATCGGAGACCAGAAAGTGACACTGGCTAATCTATACGCACCCAATACACACCAGGATGTGTTTATTAAGCGACATGTAGAGAGACTCACACAATACTCGGAGGGGCAGCTTGTGTTGGGAGGCGACTTGAATGTTCCCCTGTCTCCGACAGAGGACACATCTTCGGGTACGTCATCACTCACCAGAGACGCACGCAAACGTATAGGTTTGACGTTGCACACAGCACAACTGATTGACGCATGGCGACTGTTCCATACAGGAGAAAGAGACTACACCCTCTTCTCCAAGCCACACCACGCGAATCGATTACTTTCTGATCCCCCACAAGCAACTTCACGCAACCTGGGACATCTCGATCGGGTCGATCACATGGTCAGACCACGCCCCGATCATGCTGAAGTATGCCCTATCTGACTCCAGAGCTGCACAGCAGCCAGTCATTATTTCACGACCAACGCGACGGCGGAGAGCGACCCTGGACTGGTGTGGGAGGCCCACCAGCCTGTGATTAGAGGTGTGCTTATAAAACACGGTGCCAGGCTGAAACGGGAGCGAACTGCCCAACTGAACGCTCTCCTGAGTAAGCTACAAATTCTGGAGGCCTCCCATAAAACTGCACCGACCTCACAACTAGGGTCGGACCTTGACATGACCAGGTCACAAATAACCGACCTCCTGCGTTTTAAGGCAAAGGCGGCCCTGCAAATATGCAGAAGGAAGGGGTACGAGTCAGGGAACAAATGCGGCAGACTCCTAGCCCGGGCGTTACAAACCCAACGCCAAGCGGCGTTTATCCCTCACGTAGTCTCCCCAGCGGGACAGAAAGTTGCGCTCCCTAGGCTGATAGCAAGGGAATTTAGGGACTTCTACGATTCCTCCCTGTATAACCTGCAGACGAAAGCCCTGGAGGGGAACCCCGTGGGGGAGTACATTGAGCGCTCCCGCATGCCGGTCCTTCCAGAGGAGACCCGACAGACTCTGGAGGAGCCCATCACTCTAACAGAACTGCAGCTCGCGCTTAAAGCCACGAAAGCGGGTAAGGCACCGGGCCCCGATGGGCTGTCGGCGCTCTACTACAAGACCCTAATCTCTCCCCTGGGACCACATATGGTCAAACTTTAAAATACGCGGGAAACGAGCCAACTGTATCATACAGACACAAGCACAAATATCTGGGAGCTACAGGCCGATATCTCTCCTCAATACAGATCTTAAGCTGTTTACAAAAATATTGGCCTCCAGGCTACAGCAACACCTCCCGGGATTGATACATCTAGACCAGGTGGGGTTTGTCCCGACCAGAGAGGCCCGGGACAACACCACTAAAGTCCTTAACCTATTGCACGTTGCGACTAGAAGCAAGCTGCCTTGTGTCCTACTTGGGACAGACGCCGAAAAGGCGTTTGACCGAGTCAGTTGGAGGTTTTTATTCTCGACACTGAAGCATATAGGTCTTGGCCCCCGGATGCTGCACTGGGTGAGGGCGGCGTATGTACACCCAACGGCCAGGGTCAGGGCTAATGGAGTACTGTCTGAGCCTTTCCCGATCTCCAACGGCACTAGACAGGGGTGCCCATTATCCCCCCTTCTCTTCGCACTGTCCCTGGAACCGTTTCTGTGCCGAGTGCGTCAGCATCCGGGGGTTTCAGGGGTGTCGGTGGGGGGAAAACAACACAAAATATCTGCGTATGCGGATGATTTACTATTCACCTTAACAAAGCCCTCCACCTCACTACAGAACCTCCTGAAGGAATTTGAGGCTTATGGCCAACTTTCCAATTCAAAGATAAACTTTTCCAAATCGGAGGCCATGGGGGTAGGGGTCCCTCCAGCCCAACAGGCAAGACTTAAAAGCAGCTTCAGCTTAAAGTGGACGGACACGGCCCTCAAGTATCTGGGCACATACATACCTACATCCCTCTCCCGGTTATTCCAATTAAACTTTCCCCCACTCCTGAGGAAGGTACAGAAGCTCCTAGACCAATGGAGCAGCGGACTCCACTCGTGGCTGGGCCGTTGTAACATTCTGAAGATGACGGTACTGCCTAAATTCCTATACCTCCTGCAGGCCCTCCCAATAGCTATTCCGGGCAGCTTTTTCAAACAGACACACGCCGCCTTCACTAGATTCCTGTGGGCTGGGAAACACCCGCGCTTGAGCCGTGACACACTCACGCGTCCGAAAACTCACGGGGGTATAGCGATGCCAGACATTCGTACGTACTATCGTGCGGCCCACCTTAATAGGTTGTTGGATTGGTGCCGGCATTCGGAGACCAAGCTCTGGGCTCAAATTGAACAGGCCCAGAGCCTGATCCCGCTCCATAGGGCCCCATGGTGTCAACAGTCCCTGCCGCCCGAGCTGCGCCGGCATCCCCTCATTGGCAAAACCACTCAATTATGTGCACGGTTTCTGACTGAGTCCCGCCTTTCGACCCTAAACTCGACGCTGAGACCGGTGATAGGCCATCCCTTGTTCCCCCCGGGTCTGACTGATAGGAGGTTTACGGAGTTGCGGGCGGCAGGATTGTACCAGGCGTCACACCTGAGCTCAGGTGATAGGTGGAAGGGCGCGGCGGAACTTAAGGACCCCGCCGACCCTTTCGGCCTGGATTACATGAGAGCGCTACAGCTCAGTCATTTCCTGGGCTGTCTGCCGCCACCAGATACTGCAGCCACACCACCCACCACATTTGAGGAACTCTGTATGGAGTCTGGGACACTCCCCCATGCGCTTTCCCTGACATACAATATATTGATTACCCCACCCGCAGACCAAACACTCCCCTTTATCGCTAAATGGGAGAGAGACCTTCACTGCCAGTTCACCGGCACCGTAAGACAACACATACTCACCTTCACGCACAAGTCTTCCTTGAGTTCTAGGGTACAGGAAACAAACTATAAAATCTTGACCCGTTTGTATAGAACACCTGAACTACTTCACAGGCTGTTCCCTGAGGCATCTGACAAATGTTGGCGCTGCCAGGAGGAGAGGGGCTCGCTCCTGCACATATTCTGGTCATGCAGTAAATTACAAGACTTCTGGAGGGAAGTCAGACGCATAACTCAGAAATGTACAGACCGGGAGCTGGGCGACGACCCGGCCTTTTTCCTGCTGCACGCGACAAGCATTCCATCTAAGATCTACAAAAAAATCAGTTGTGCGGCATCTGCTAGATGCAGCCAAAGCCTGCATCCCCCTGAAATGGAAGTCGTTGAGCCCACCGTCAGTAGTCCAGTGGCTTCGAAAGGTAGATGAGATAGGCCAGATGGAAGATCTGATACTCACTAGTCAGCATAGACAAGAGACTTATACAGACACATGGCGACTGTGGAATATGTTCAGATACTCGGGGAAGGGGCGTAACCTTAGAGGGGACGCACAGGACGCAGCTCAGAGCCCCCCTCCCTCCAGGTGTTGTAGCCCCGAGATGGGGGAGGAACCTGCCGGTCCCTGCGAAGCCACATGAAGTGGTTTATGACCCGTGCATGTCCCTTCCACCATACCTGACAGTTGTTCCCTTCCCCCCCCTACTGTGAGGACAACCCCCCCCTTTCTTGAGCTGGGAGCAGCTCCTGGCCCTCTCCCTCTCTCTCTCCTTACATCCTGAATCTTCTCTTTACACCCCTAGATCTACTCTTTCTCACCTTTTTTTTACATTCTTTTAACCTTTCTCTGAAACTGCGGAGCCGGCTGGCCCTTGGGGACCGGGACATGGGCCTAATTAGAACCCCCGAAGCATGAGGGCACATTCGGTCAGGCTACTCATACGGGAGCCGTCGCGTAGCCCCGGACAGGGAGGCGCCTGGCACTGACCCAAGGGGGGGGAATACGTTAACGAGAAATTGAACTCTCTGTATATGTCACTCTCCTTTGTGTACCCTGTATTTTATGACCGGTTCCTTACCATGTAGCTGTGAATGTCTGATGTTTTGAGTCCCTGGGGAACAGCTGTATCTCTGCCTTGAATAAATAAAAAATAAAAAATAAATACACTGAAAGAACTACTGGAAGTTCGTGGAAGGATTGCTAGCAACAAAACCGAGCATGTCATCATAGCAGAATTAATGGAGCTAGACCAGGAGAACTTGGTTGCAGCAACGCCAGCAGTACAAGAGATGGAGACACCAGTGATTCAGGAGGAGGAATCACCAGCCAACAAGCTAATAAGAGAGAAATTAGCATGGTTCGGTCCAAACCCAATGGCGGATGTGGTGCTGAAAGTGATGACCCTGGTAGTGGAGGAGGCTAAACAAATAAGAGATGCAGAGCTACAGTTAAAACTGGCAGCAGTCCAACAAGCAGCCGCACATTCTCCAAACAGTGAGTACAGCACAGCAGACACAAGGAAGATTCCGTTTAGCGCTTTTAAAGCTTTTGATGAGAAAGAACGAGAGCGGCAACATGAGCTGAGAATTCTGCAATACGACGATCGGTGACAACGCCTAAAGAAGCAGCACCAAATGAAAGACGAGGAGAGGTACAGATACCAGTAACCATGGAAGAGGAATTCAGAAGGAGGTTGTGAGAGAAGCAGATACAGCACACAGGACCAGTATCAGAAGAGGTCCTGCTTGAATGGTCTGATTCGATCCGCTGCGAACTCTGGGAGGAAGCGCTAGCTTTCGAGCAGCGACACCAGGGAAAAGCTCTCCCCTCCATCCATGTAAGGTACTGGTCACAGTATGAAGTAAGAATGCCGTTGTTGGGGGAACAACCGAAGCAGGAATGGACGCCGGAATTAAGCAGGCTGATCCAGGCAGAGATGCAGTTAGACGAGAGCTACAGAGTCCTCCTGTGGTATGTAGCCCAAGAGTGCCCGTGGTCAGCAGATGACAGCCCCACAGAAGGCTATGACTATGATGGCCTGGGATTGTTGTATTGGAGGATGTCCAGTGATCCCGACTTTGGGGATGATCGGGAGTGGCGCTTGGAGGACATATGGGAGCACAGAGAGGAAAAATTGAATATCTCGGGAGGCCACTGGTTACAGGAAGATTTGGAATTTCTGGCCATTCAAGAATGGTATTTGGAAATCGCCTACAGACAGCTGCTAGACTCGGCTCAGCAGCAGGGTGGGGCTCCCGTTGCCTGGGACTATGAGGAAAGTTCATATGACAACTGTGAAATCCTGACTGATGAATCGGCAGTGGAAAATATGGAGATTGCCATCCCTAAAGCCAAAGCGGATGGTGTGGAGTTCCAGGGAGCCGGGGCGGTTGGCCCCTCTCTCCAGCAACAAGCTGAGGTGGTAAAGCTTTTACCCCCAGCTGAATCACTGGCCACAGAGCAGAGTGTCATGGGCCTCTGCTCCTCACTAACAGAAGAGGGGGACCTTGTGGTAGTGGATGGGACTGTGGTCTCCACTCACCGCAACCCAGCGGAAGAGCTGGCAACAGAGCAGAGGGTCACAGACCTCTGCTCTCCACTAACGGAAGAGGGGGACCTTGTGGTAGTGGATGGGACTGTGGTCTCCACTCGCAGCAACCCAGCGGAAGAGCTGGCAACAGAGCAGAGTCCCCCGGGCCTCTACTCCCCACTAACAGAAGAAGGGGTTCCTGGGGTAGTGGATGGGACTTCAGTCTCCACTGGCACAACCCCAGAAAATGGTACAGGACTGAAACAGAAGGATGTCGGCTTTGTTTTGCAAGCACCGGGGGATTTTCACCTCACACCAGTGGATGGGACTTCAGTCTCCACTGGTTTACCCCATAAATGGTGGCCAGTCGGCCCAGATCCCCAACAGCATGATGGACTGAACCCAGCCACCCTGTCATCTCTCCAGCGGCTGAAAGGACTCCAGGGAGAAGGGCCAGTCCAGGCCTCTCCCCAGCGGCAGACGTGTTCCCTGAGAGAGGCAGAGGATGGCGGGGTGAGTAATGCTCTGCCTGGAGCAAGTTATTTGGGTTACTGTATGGATACCGGCATTGGGGGACTGGAAATACTGACTAAATTCAGAGACAACCCATCTGGTGTCTCCTACTGGGTTAGTCTCCTGCCAAAAGGGGAGCCGGGACAGGGGCTTTTGGAGAGGACTGAATGCGAGCCTCTTGCCGTCCGATTATGGGCCAGGGCCTCAAACCACAAAGGTGGATGGTTCATCCCGGCAGACAGTCCTGGAACCCTAAGACTACTTGCCCAACATCCTCGAGTGACCCGTTTGGGTCCCACTGTGGATGTTGAAGTATTTCCCAGGGGGAGTAATGTCATGGACCATGAAATACTGAAGTGTTTCTAGTGAAATCATAATTCATGTATTACAGAAGATGGGACATTACGGATAGTTCATATTCCAGGATGTCTTGAGATTACAGGAGATTTTATTCTGAACCCCAACCAGGTCAATAGACTCAGAAGAGATACGCATTGTCCATTGTGTGATAACCCTATTTAAAAGCCTTTTGATTATCAGGTAAATGTCTTCTGCCCTGTCTCAACTCTCCAGACAGTTCCATTGTTCTGTGGCTGGCTATTGTGTACATTGATTGCCCCCCTGGGGCTTGTGTCTGAATACACATAAGTCTTTCTATTCAAACCGTTCTGACCAATCTCTGCTGTGTCATTTTCAAGTCCTCATTTGCATGGAAGGTGGACCTGATGGGGAACTGATGGGACTGTAAAAAGGACCAATAAGAAAGCGGTTGTTGGGGGCGGGATGTTCCAAATCCTGTATAAAAGTGTGCTGTGTACTTTCAATAAAGTGTGTCCTGTTTACATCCAGCATTAAGCCTTGGCTCATGTGTGGATTATTCTGCGATTCCATGGATATTCCTACTCATGGAATATTGGGTGATTTTCTTTTAAACCAGAAGAAGGGAATGGATGATGCGGATATGTTCTACTACCGTCACAACATCAAAAGAAAAAAACAAAACACAAATACTTTAAACAACCTCTAAAGATCAAAACATACAGTTCAACCGGCCCCCAGCCAGCCGGCCGAGGGGACCAGACTTAAAGTCTGCCAGGAGATCCCCGGAAGCCAGCCACCCAGCCCAAACACCACCAGGAAGCATTAAGTGCAATACTATCTGAAAACATCAATGAACAAATCTGGCCAGCCACTTTTGAATGCACAGCTACAAACAGGCTAACCCCCCGGGGGGGGGGGGAATAGAAGGGAGGAAAAAGGAGAGGAAAAAAAGGGGGGGGGAGAGGAAAAGAGAGGGGAAAGGGGTACGTTGAGCTCCAATATACCATACACCCTCGGAACCACACATTCCAAAGGACAGGGGGAAACCCCCATGATTCAAACCAAACAAAGGAACTCAAGGTGCAGAGTCTCCGCTTAAGAAGTCTGCAGGAATAATATAGCATAAAAGTCCCATGCGGAGACCCTGAGTGGACAAATAGGACAGTAAATGGTAAAAAAAAAATATATATATAAAAAAAAGTGGGGGAGAGGCGAAAGGGGAGCAGGTGCCGCACATCCGGGAATGGACTGGGAAGTTTGGAAATCCAGGAGCATCACAGTTAAATGTGAGAGATGAATGAGATGAATAAGAAAGCTCTGAGGTAATCATTCAACACGTTCAATGCTTCAAAAGGTGAGTGGGGGTAAATCAGAAACACAAGTGAGAAGAGGGAGTTGGCATCAAAGTCCGCACCACCAGGTTGAGTCCAGGCAGGGTAGTAACGAGGGGGAGGGCACATTGCACAAAGTGTAGCCATCAGAAGACATATGGAAAAAAAGACGAACAAATGTTAAGATCATGTACAGATGGAGACAAAGCAAAAAAAAAAAAAAGAGGTCCAAACCAGCCACCAATTATGGGAGGTAACGAAAAAAATATACGGGAAGGACCAAAAGAAAAAAAAACATGGACAGGACTTATGGATACAGAGGTTAACCCGGAGCCGCAGATGAAGAGGAGGGCGCTTCCACCCCTTGACCTTTTCCCAAGTCCGACCCTGGAGAGTACTGGAGGGTTGTGAAGAAGCTGATTTGGCTGGGCTTCGAGCGCTTACACTAGGTGCTAGCAACTGGAGTGAGTCCAGGACGGACTGCGCTTCATCCGGCGAGGTCAGAACATGGCTACGACCATTGTAAGAGAAAGAAAGTTTAAAGGGGAAGCCCCAGCGGTACCGAATTTGATGCAACTGAAGAGCTGAAGTGTAGGGTTTCATCTGTCTCCTCTTCACAATCGTGGTCTGGGAAAGATCCGCAAAAACTTGATAACGGTACCCTTGAAACGTTAGATCAGGTTTGTCCCTGGCCACACGTAGGAGGGCTTCTTTGCTGCAGTAGTAGGTGAACTTAACAATAACATCGCGGGGTGGTTCCTCTGATTTCTTGGGGCCGAGTGCCCTATGAATGCGATCAAACTCCAGCCTGTCAATGGGGATAGCTGGGAAAAGTTCATGGAACAGAGCCGTCGCAGTGGAAGTGAGATCTATGACCGATTCTGGGATGCCTCGCAGGCGGAGATTACCCATGCGAGCCCTGTTTTTAAAATCCTCCAGGCGCAATAGGGCCATATCCAGTTCCTTTTTAATGTCAGAGATGTCCTGTTCATAGTTCTCCAAGACAGTAGCAGCCACGTCCATCTTATCCTCCAGGTCATTGGTGCGGGAGCCGAGCTCCCTAATTTCCTTAGTGAGGTGGGTGGCCAGCTTGGTGGTTGCTTTCGAGAGCTCTGCCTGCAGCATGGTCTTAAAGCGGGAGAGGAGGTCTGCATCCCGCAGTGATGGCTGCTGGAGCGGAGCCGCCGCCGGGCCCTCGTTTACAGCAGGAGACAGGTCCAGATCCTCAGCCGCCAGCTGAGAGAAGGGGTCCGGACTCAAGGCCGAGGCTTCAAACATGGCTTCCGGCGGTAAGGCCTCAGAAACGTGCAATCCGCGGCAGAGATACCCTCTATAGTTGCTAGGCAATGTGTCCAGGCCATTGTGTCCAGGCGGCGAGGAGCTAGGCTAAGGTGCGACCGTCTCCATGCGCTGCTCGCGAGCGCCTCCCCCCCCATTGTCTTTTTCAATTTAATTTTTACTGAGGACATGCTTGCCTCAATTGTGGCCCAGTGCAACCTATATGCTGAACAATTTATATTCAGTAACCCAACGTCCTATTATGCCAGTTCCCTTCGAGTGGAGAGCCCTAACAGTGGAGGAGTTTAAATAGGAATTGGGCCTCGTATTCTGTATGGGACTAAACCATAAAAAAATATGTTTCTAGCAGGCTGGGCATAAAACAATTTATTCCCACCAACAGGGCCTGCTATAGGGTGAAGCTCTATAAATTGTGCGACCGAGCCACAGGGTATACATATGCCTTCATTGTATACGAAGGAAAGGACAGTCAGCTACACCCCCTAATTGCCCAGACTACATAGGAACCAGCAGGAAAGTCGTTTGGGAACTCCTAAACCCACTCATGGAGAAAGGCTACCACTTGTATGTGGGCAATTTTTATACAAGTTTGCCTGTTCCAAAACCTTTACAGAAAGAACACACCAACATGCAGCACCGTACAGACGAACCAGAAGGGCTTTCCTCAAGGCCTCGTCACCAAGAAATTAAGAAGAGGGGAGACAGCGAGTTTACGTAATGAGGAAGTTCTGCCTGTGAAGTAGAGGGACAGAAGGGACGTGTACGTGCTTTCTACCATCCACAACAATACATTCGTTGAGATCAGCAGGAGGAATGGGCGAATCCAAAAACCAACATGTATCCAAGAATACAGTAAGTTCATGGGGGGTGTCGACTTGAACGACCAAATGCTCGAACCATACCTTTCCACAAGAAGATCATACCAGTGGTATAAAAAAAGTTTAAATGTATTTGTTTAATTTGGCCATGTACAATACTTATGTAATCTATCGGAAATCCACTCAAAGACCCAAATCCTTCCTTTTCTACCAGGAGGAAATCACCACGGCCCTTTTATACCCGAGCAGCCCACCAGTAAACATTCGATCCGATGTGATTAGCCGATTCTACGAGTGCCACTTTCCAGATAAAGTCCCTCCCAGACCAACAGACCAAAAACGCCCAAAAAAATGCCGGATGTGCTCCAGAGAAGGAGTGAGAAGAGACACCACTAATCATTGTGCCCAATGCCCTTCCCAACCAGGCCTCTGCGTAGTTGGCTGTTTCCGCCGTTACCATACCTCACTTCCTGCCATTTACCTTCACACCCCTTATGCCTCTGCTTGCTCTGTAACTAACCCTGGCTTGTTATTTGACCACACTTCTGCCTACCGATTCTGTTTATACCTCTGCCTGATCTGGAACTGACCCTGGCATATTATTCGACCACGCTTCTGCCCCACCGATTCTGTAAATATCTCTGCCTGATCTGGAACTGATCCTGGACTGTTTGACCATTCTTTTTGCCTGCCTCTTGGACTGATCTTTTACCCTGCCAGTGGACTAGTGGGATTCATAGCACATATGTGAGGGGCTCCAGAATTGTTTTTCTGGATGAAGAAAACAATTGTTTTTGTTTTCTCATCCTAGATTAGGGTCTGGAGACTCGGAGGCTTCAAAGAGATTTGGGTGGGAGAAGCCTCTACCCCTGTCCCCATTCTGTCCTGAACGAGGCCCTACTTCTGCCTGCTGCCTGTAGGACATATGCCATCAGTTCATGCGACAGGCAGAGGCATGAACACACCACATGGACCTGCCTACTACCAGAACAAATATTTTGGCACTGCTGACAATCTCTGCCTGCACTGACCCTGGACTGTATATGGACAGTATCCCTGCCTGCTGCCTGTACTGACTATGGACAATATCCCTGCCTGTTGCCTGGACAATTGCGTTTGCTTTTGCTGACCAAGTCCCTGCCTGCTGCCTGGACCAGTGCTATCGTCCTGTGAACTACTACTAAAACCACAGGTAATCTTTTGTTTACCCTTTGCTCAGCATAATGTATTTTGGGGTGTAATTCTTGGCATGTGCATGCTATGTGTCCCTAGAACAGCTGATGGTGTTCCTTGCATGTTGGGCCTCTGTATGTGGCCAGGCTGTGTAAAAGTCTCACACATGTGGTATCGCCATACTCAGGAGGAGTAGCAGAATGTATTTTGGGGTATCATTTTTGCTTTGTACATGCTATATGTTGGCAATATCTTATAAATGGACAACTTTGCGTAAAAAAAAATGCATTTTCATTTATTTTCCACATATTCCAAAAATTACTGGAAAAAAACTAATCGCTCAAAAGACTCATTATGCCTCTGTAAGGGCACGCCTATCTGAGTGTATACCTTGATCGCAAATGTGGAGGCTACTCAGGTTTGAACCCAGGTTTCACTCTCTTTTATGCAGAGAGTTTGGGTTATACGCATCACAGCCTCATGTAAGTAGTTGGCGCCTATTCCTTCATAGGCGTTAGCCAATTAGGCGTAACTGAAGATTAAGGCCTGGAAACGAATGGGATCGGAGTAGAGGGACCAGCACAATGATTAAGTATTTAAGAGAGTTCAACAATAAGGTATTAGTTAAGAACAACCAACCGTGGCACCCCCTAGCTTATCACAGTCCAAAATAGTAAGAGGCAGTACTTCTGAGACATGAGTGGGTTCAGCAATAGTGGCTACTTAGCTAGGCAGATCAGGCGTAGAGGTCCGGGTTACATTGGTGATTGAGTATGGCTGAAGAGACAAGAGAGGTCATGGCTTCAGTGACAACAGAGCATGGCTCAGCAGACATGAGAGGTCATGGCTTCAGTGACAGCAGAGCATGGCTAAACAGACTTGAGCGCTTATGTCTTCAGTGACTACAGAGTATGGCTGAGCGGACATGAGAGATTATTGTAGCTGGCCAGCTAGAACCTGTCCTAGGTAGCTAATATAACTTACATGTATATACAGCTAAACCTGCTAAGAACCTAATTTAGAGCACATTTTTATATGTGAGAGACAAAGGCAGAGTTATTCACTGTGATTTTGTGTTTGGATGTTATAAAATCATGTTAAATGACTCTTAAAGGCATATTTTTTCTTTTGCTTCTGTGAACGTTTACAGAAGCAAAAGAAAAAATATGCCTTTAAAGTGGGGGTTCACCCTTAAAACCACTTTCTCCCATCCCATCCAGCATACTGGTGTCAGCGCCAGTATGCTGTCTTTTTTTTTTTATAGGTGTACTTACCTCTTAATAGATAATTGAATTTTCGTCCTAACGCTATATAGCGTCACGCCTTCCGAAAACAGCCGACTAGCGCTCGGCTGTTCTCTGAGCTATACGGCGCCTGAGCACAGACCTAGGAGCTGACTGCGCAGGCGCCGTATATAGCCGCGTCACGCCCTCCGAAAAAAGCCGAAATAGGACTCGGCTGTATATGGCGCCTGCGCAGTCAGCTCCTGGGTCTGTGCGCAGGCGCCGAGAACAGCCGAGTGCTAGTCGGCTGTTTTCGGAAGGCGTGACGCTATATAGCGGCACCATAACCCGCGGTAGGATAAAAATTTAATTATCTATTAAGAGGTAAGTACACCTATAAAAAAAAAAGACAGCATACTGGCGCTGACGCCAGTATGCTGGATGGGATGGGAGAAAGTGGTTTTAAGGGTGAACCCCCTCTTTAAGAGTCATTTGTTTGTGTGGCAGCAGTAGGTAAGAAATAACAGTATAATTCATGCCAGCAAGCATAGAGTTAAGCTTTTGTGACTCATCAGAAGCCTTGGCCCAATCACAGCTAATCTCACATTGAGCAGAGTCTTGACCAGTCACAGCCAGCTTTACAAACACTCTGTCTGGGAGGTTCCTAATACTCCATGTGCTAGATTATCCATTCCACAGAGACAGAGCCACATGCAGACAGCAAAGCAAGCAGACATACAGAACAGTTCTTATGGAAGCCAGAGGGCAAAATTAGGTAATTATACAGTTATATATATGTTCTTATTGTAAATAGTGTGATTAGAACTGTATACTGATTTAGCTGTGTGTTCACTTGTAGTTCCACCAAACCTGAATCACTCATCACTCAACAAACCCAAACCATATCAAACCCGAACCATATCAAACCAAACTAAGCTAATCCTGCAAAAGCAACCTGCAAACCAAGTTGCAAACAGAGTTATACCCTTCAGAGAAATCAGAGAATGCTTTGATAACGGAGAGAGAGAGAGAGAGAGAGAGAGAGAGAGAGATACTGAAGAAAGAAATATATCCACCATCTTATGTTAAGTTATTTTAAGCATTTGGTGTGCTCTTTAAACCTACTGCTTCCATAGAACAGCAATAGAGGAATTTCAAAATAATAGACAGTCTTGTTGGATTGAAAAATTAGAGATATCACAATTCATCGAATGCCACAGCGCATGAGGCACTTCATAGTGCTGCGCATGCCACAATTATGGCTTCAGTAAAAACAAAGTATGGCTGAGCAGACATGAGAGATTATGGCTTCAGTGACAACAAAGTATGGCTGAGCAGACATGAGAGATTATGGCTTCAGTGACAACAAAGTATGGCTGAGCAGACATGAGAGATTATGGCTTCAGTGACAACAAAGTATGGCTGAGCAGACATAAGAGATTATGGCTTCCGTGACAACAAAGCATCGCTAAGCAGACTTGAGAGGTCATGGCTTCAGTGACATCAGAGCATGGCTGAGCAGACATGAGAGGTCATGGCTTCAGTGACAACAGAGCATGGCTGAGCAGACATGAGAGATTATGGCTTCCAGTAATACATGGGGTATGGTAGGGAGCAGAGTACTTGCGGTTAGGTGCGTAATGCCAGGGATGCTGGTGGTCCCGGAGGGAATGCACAGAGAACTGTGGGGTCCATTGATCCAGTGAGTTCCAGGGCTGGCTCAGGAGGTTGGCGTGGTAGGAGACTCCCAGATCAGAGCTGGGGTTTTAAATAGTGCATGCTGGAGTGCAGATGAGGCGCCGCTGGACGGCGCACTTCCGCGTTCCAGCGTGGAACGCACGGCGCTCCGGGAATGATGCCCGCGATAACAGAACGGAGCGCAGCTGCTAGGAAAGAATACGTTGGGGTGTTAGGTTTCCAAAATGGGGTCACTTTGTGGGCGTTTCCATATCCCTGGTGCTCCAGTGCCTTCAAAAATGTAATAGGTAGTCAACATGTTAGATGTGTAATTTATGCTCCTAGAACACCTGATGGTGCTCCCTGCATTTTGGGCCTCTGTATGTGGCCAGGCTGTGAAAAAGTCCCACACATGTGGTATCGCCATACTCAGGAGGAGTAGCAGAATGCATTTTGGGGTGTCATTTGTGGTATACACATGCCATGTGAGAGAAATAATCTATTACAATGACAATTTTGTAAAATAAAAAAATATTCAAAGAATTGTGGGAAAAAATTACAACATCAAAAACCTCACCATGCATCTTACTAAATATAAAGAAAAGAAATTTGCGCTAAACCAAAAATAAATAACAACGTGATAAGTGAAGTCACAGGAGGCACCAATCACGTGACCCAACGCAACATAGATACATTTTAAGAAAAAATTGCGCCAACTAAAAAGAACCAATTGAGTCCATAGATACATAAATTGTTTAAAAGTCCAATGAAGATAAATATGGATATGACATGAACAGCACCCAGGTGCAAATGGAAAAATCATGGACCACCACCACACGGACTGAGGCTTACCAGATATAAGCCTATTAAAGGCATATAGTAATCCGAACCGAAATAACCCACGGGTATATGTCACAGCTTATCAGAAATCTTGTATAGCCCAGCTGGTCATGAAATCCACATCGGAATAGACACAGGATGAAGCGTTGGATACTCGCCACCATCGGTATCATACAATGCAGCGGTAGACCATATAAAAGGAAGGAGACCGCAACATAGTGTAGTACCATTGTACAGTTTAATAAAAAATGTAAAAACTACTTACACAAGGAAGTGCAAACGAGCGATATAAGTAAATTTGTGCCGGCCGGCATCAAACAGGAGCCCTTCCTCCTAACGCGAACGCGGTGACGTCATATGTTGACGTTCTCAATTGTGAACGTCAACATATGACGAAACGCGTCTGGGTTAGAGGCGTGCAGTGACGTCACCGCGTTCGCATTAGGAGGAAGGGCTCCTATTTGATGCCGGCCGGCACAAATTTACTTATATTGCTCGTTTGCACTTCCTTGTGTAAGTAGTTTTTTAATTTTTTATTAAACTGTACATTGGTTCTACACTATGTTGCGGTCTCCTTCCTTTTATATGGTCTACCGCTGCTCTGTATGATACCGATGGTGGCGAGTATCCTAAGCTGCATCCTGTGTCTATTCCGATGTGGATTTCATGACAAGCTGGGTGTAACGGTCACCACCGCTTACGACCTTCCATCCAACCACGACAAGCTTATCTGACACACTCCGACAATCCTGCATACACGATCCATATCAATTCCCAGAATAAGACCGAGACAGAGCTCCGTACTTGCTTCCAAAGATATGACAATTTATTGGTATTTTCTCAGCTTCTTATACAGTCGCAAGCATAATGCAGTTAGTCACAGGACAATGTAGTCTCCACCCCCCTATTCACTCACTGAGGATAATTCTTTAATTGGTAGCTAGACATGATGGCATCGCATCATCAATAGTGTTCAATTATCCTTGAATAATACACAGACATCTAGTTGAATAAGTTATCTAGACAGCTTTATCACACAATGGCAGAGTCTTGTGAGAGTGGGTGCAATCAACACCTTCAACGGAATGTCTTTACAATGAATAGCCAACACCTTAAGATATTTCAATAGCCTATTATACAAAGGTATGACTCACTGTCTGGTTGACCTGGTCATGTCACCATGAACTCCTTGTGATATCTCAGTCCTAAAATGAAGTATTAATAATGTCCCATCTGTAATATATGAATTATGATTCTTTGTCACCCTATGGCCCTAGTGGACATAAGGTGACCCTAGACATAGGAATATCTCAGTCTGTCACGGTGCATTCCGTTGCACTGGGCTATACAAGATTTCTGATAAGCTGTGACATATACCCGTGGGTTATTCCGGTTCGGATTACTATATGCCTTTAATAGGCTTATATCTGGTAAGCCTCAGTCCACCTTACTAAATACCTTGGAATGTCTACTTTTTAAAAAGGCGTCATTTGGGGGGTATTTGTACTTTCCTGGCGTGTTCGGGTCGCAAGAAATGAATCTACCGTTACAACAGGTGTGATAATTTTTTTATGATTTACACCATAGCTTTTAGACTCTCTAACTTTCACAAAGAGCAAATAATATCCACTAATTTGGGTTATTTTTTACCAAAGACATGTAGCAGTATAAATTGTGGCCAAAATTTATGAAAAAACGTATTAATTTGCTAAATTGTATCACTTTAAACTAAGAAAAATTATTTTTTTTTCTAAAGTTTCCGTCTTTTTCATTTATAGCGCAAAAAATCAGGGCCTAGATTCACAAAGCGATTACGCCTGTGTAAATGTTGTTAGACTGGAGTAATTTCGACTTACGGGCGTTTTTACGCTAGTCGAAATCCTCAAACCATGAAAAGACACCTGCGGGCTTCATTTCGACTGTATTACGTGTTAGTACGCCTTCAGATCTACGCTGCAAGAAAATTGCGGCCACTGGGCGGACTTCCTGTTGTTTTTCGCCGTCAGGGTATGCTAATGAGCTTTTGCCTGCAATCCACAAAATTTCGCACTTTAAACGCAATCTCTTACGGCACCTTTAGTCATCTTTTTTTTCCGTTTCACTATACCAGCTTTTTGCTGCAATATTAGACAGCCCATGTTAAGTATGGCCGTCGTTCCCAGCGTCGAATTTCAACGTTTCCGATGTCTTTTATTATTTTTAACGTAAGTCGTCCGGGAATAGGAATGTTCGTAAACGAATGAATGTTCGTACGACGTGATTTCGCGCAATGCACGGCGGGAAATTCCTGAACAGAGCATGCGCAGCCGATTCGATCGTCGCGGGATCCGCGCGCTTAATTTAAATGCTTCACGCCCCCTAATCACGTATTTCGATTGCGCGGCGGAAAAAAAATACGACACAATAGCGTACGCGCAAAAAAACTACCTGAATTCGGTGTAGAGTCTGGTGAAATACGGCAGCGTACCGTATTTCGATTACGCAGCGGAATATTACGTCTTTGTGAATCTGCCCCCATAAGTCCAGAGGTGATCAAATACCACCAAAAGAAAGCTCTGTTTGTATAAAAAAAAAAAAAAGGAGAAAAAATTTATTTGGATACAATGTTGTAATGACTGAGTAATTGACATTCAAAGTGTGAGAGCGCTGAAATCTAAAAATTGGTCCACGCACAAAGGGGGTTCAAGTGTCCAATAAGTGGTTAAAGTTCACTATAGCCTTCAAAAACAAAAACTCTCTTCACATTGATAGGATGTAGGTATCCCTCCTTTTCTTGGTAAAGCAGAGTTCCACGCAAAATTGATACTTCCGCTTTAAGTGCATGTAATTATTTTTTTTATGGGGGGGGGGGGGGGCGGATACCAACTTTTTAGAGGGATCAAGCTCCCACTTTCTCCCGGTGCACCACGGCGCTGGGAGGAAGTTCACCTCTCCCCCCTCCCTCTCGGCAATCATCTGGGACATGTCACAGATCCCAGATGATTGCTTAGCCAGTCATGGTGCGCAGCACATCTCGCGCATGCGCAGTGCGTGCCCGGCTGTGAAGCCACAGCCGGGGCGCCCAGCGTGACAATGCCAGCCTGCATTGCTGGGACCTGGGACAGGTCCCAGCAAATGAAAATGAAACAGAAGAAAGAACAGCAAAAGTACAGTACAGTATAAAATTAAAAAATGTACATATACAGGTACATGGGTGGCACAACACCAACCCCAACAATAGTGTGGTGGGTAGCAACCAGACAAGTCGCAAGTGCATGTCCATACACTAGAGTCCTGTCTGGCGGGTATGACAGATCAGCATTGTAAAAAAATTGGTCCAATGGGAGATTTTGTTTCTGACCCATTTTCAAGCATTGCGAAAATGTCAGTTTGTAGCCAATGGGTTCATATTTGGGTGTCTGCATCTTTAAATTTCCAGATTAAAATACCATATTGTAAGCTATCATAGAGGGGGTATTTGGGACTCTGTACCTTTTAAATGTCAACAGTAAAATCATACCATATTGTATATGTTATAGAGAGTGATGTATGTGTGACAACTCTGTGTAATCATTATTATGCATATTGTGCCATCTAGTTTTTTTTCTGTTGAATTTCCAACCAAAAAACCCTGATTTGGAACTGTCCGATGACTTGACTCCAGTCCCTTACCAGTGAATGGAAAGCGCACTGAAGTGGGATGTCTTGATAAAAGGACATTGAAAAATAAGGTCTCTCTGGTATCAGACTGATGGTATGAAGTATGCAACCGTTTCTAACTGGAAATTAAATAAGTACACTAATAAAGAGGAAGGGACAACAATCCAGGCACATAACTTCATAAATAGTATCCGCACAACGCAGTAGACAAATTAACGAATGCAACAAATAATGAACTGTACAGTACAGTTACCTATTTCACTCCTAAGATGTCGAGACAGTTAACTCATCAAGCTTTAAGCTATAACTTGCAGTCAAGTTACGTTACTTCCGCCGCTGAAGCGCAAAACCTTGTGGAATCGCCCACATATGACAAAACAAACCAAATTAAAGACTTGCTGGGATTGCATACGCTTTATCTTAACAAAAATGGGTATATTTAAAATGAATACATGACAAGCTGCCCTACATCACTAGGTATGCAAAATGTCATTAATGTGCAATTTGTCACCTCCCACGTTAGTCAAATGGTACATTCCATTTGGATGTTTCCAGAAGCGGCCGTAAAGCAAACGCTGTGCGCATGCGCGGTACAGAAACCGGTTGAGTCATTTAAGCGTGGTAGTGCTGCTGACCTGAGCGGTCTGTTGGCTTTGCGTACATTCGTTATTATCATGTCTGCCTTGGGCACGCTAGCATTTGATGAGTATGGACGACCTTTTATCATCATCAAGGATCAAGAGCGCAAGTCACGCTTGTCTGGGTTGGAGGCTCTTAAGGTAAGAAGTAAAATAAAATCGGGCTGGAAAGCAGCGCTAATGAGAGCACATGTACCGACTTTTGCTGTAATCGTGTTAGTGGGGATGGCTTGGAAACCAAGTTAATTGTTTCACTTGCATGTGCACGTTTATAGCGTGACGCCATTTTAAAATGTTTCCAGGACACGGTAAAAAAAAAAAAAATACAGCCGTTTATGTGTGGAACGCCATTTTAAAACACTTCAGGACTCCGTGCAAAAACAGCCCGTTAATTAGAATCCGCACTTTGTTCCTCATTAGAGAGTTTTTTTTTTTTCAGTGATGTGCACAGAGTGGTCCCTTACCCACTATATTAGAGACGCAGTGCTGGCAAGCTTTGCCCGTGTGTCTGCCCCCGCCTCAATGCAGAACCTGCATTAAAGAGGTTATAATGTCAAAATAGTTTTATCTTAAAGTGGAAGCTCTGCTGATGTGCGTGCTTCCTCCCTCCACAACCCTGCCTCAGTGTCACATTTGCCACCAGTTAGAGCAGCGAGCTTCGTACATGTGTGGTATGGAATTGTCTGTAATGAGCTGGTTCCTTTAAGAACTGCGCAATCCTTGCCGATGGAAATCGCCGAACCTTGGCCGGCATCCAGGGGACATGGAATTTGAGGAAAGTGGCTAGTTGGCCTCGCTTCGCTCGGACAGCTCGCTCGGCCTTCTGGCTCTTTTTTTTTTTTTTTTAACATCCTCCAATCCACGGGGATGTTAAAGAATGAGCCTGGATGCTGGCCGAGATTCGGAGATTTCCGTCCGCAAGGATTGCGCCTGCGCAGTCCTTAAAGGAACCAGCTTATTAGGGGAACCTTAACGACAAGTCACCGGTCTCCCTTGCGATGACTGGCGACGGCAGAACCTGACAGTCGATCCGGAAATCGGCTGGGGTGCTGTGATTCTGGGCTCCCTGGACAGGTAAGTGTCCATATATTAAGGGATCACTAAAGTAAAGTATTACTAAAGTGGTATATATTTTACAAGCATGTTATACTTCCACTGTGCGGCTTGTTTTGCACACAGTGGTCCGATTCACATCTTCTGGGGTCCCTCGCCTTGGCGGCTGTCTCGCCCCCCCCCCCTGCAAGAGCACTGCTTTCAATCCATCCAGTGTAGCCAGTCTGAAAACCGAGGAGGAACTTCGTAAAACGGGGCTTGTCGGGATTCTTTTTTTTTTCACCTTAAGGCCTCTTACACACAGATCAGTTTTTCTTTTCAGTTTACCAAATCCATTTAATATGAGGTCAAACCTCAAGAGTCTCAATTTGTATGCAATCAGGCAGGCCCTTGTACTACATAGTTTTGGTAAACTGAAAAGAAAAACCTGAAGAAAAACTGATCTGTGTGTAAGAGGCCTAATGCAAATTTTTTTTTACTAGGGGTGCAATGTATCAAAAAAAAAAACAACTTAAAGGGGTAATTCCCCCAAAAACCTTTTTTTAACATTGATTGAGGCTCGTTGTGTCAAGGGGAATCGGGTGTTTTTTTATTAGAAACGAAGCAGTACTTACCGTTTTACAGATGCATCGTCTCCGTCGCTTCCGGGTATGATCGTCTGGTCTGGGCGTGCCTGTTTGATTGACAGGCTTCCGACGGTCGCATACATCGCGTCACGAGTAGCCGAAAGAAGCCGAGCGGCGGTGCGGCTCTATACTGCGCACCGTCCGGCTACTTTCGGAAAATCGTGACGCGATGTATCCGACCTCGGAAGCCTGTCAATCAAATAGGAACGCCTAGACCCGGAGACCATACCCGGAAGCGTCGGAGACGATGCATCTGTAAAACGGTAAGTACGGCTTCATTTCTAAAAAAAAACCACCCGATTCCCCTTGACATAACGAGCCTCAATCAATGTTAAAAAAAAGGTTTTTGGGGGAACTACCCCTTTAAGGTTCAGATCGTTCCTCGGATCAGGAGTCTCGGATCATTTTTCGGTTCGGCAAAATCCCCCCCTCACTGTAATATCCACATCTCACCCCCCCCCCCCCCACTTGTAATATCCACATCTCCCCCACTGCAGTGGCGTCATCAGGGTTGGTGTCACAGGGTGCAGAAAAAATAGTCACCTACCACCAACTATAGTACCCCCGGTAGTACAGACACCCCCCCCCCCCCCCCGGTAGTACAGACACCCCCCCCCCCCGGTAGTACAGACACCCCCCCCCCCCGGTAGTACAGACACCCCCCCCCCCCGGTAGTACAGACACCCCCCCCCCCCGGTAGTACAGACACCCCCCCCCCCCGGTAGTACAGACACCCCCCCCCCCCCGGTAGTACAGACACCCCCCCCCCCCCCCCGGTAGTACAGACACCCCCCCCCCCCCCCCCCCGGTAGTACAGACACCCCCCCCCCCCCCCCGGTAGTACAGACACCCCCCCCCCCCCCCCGGTAGTACAGACACCCCCCCCCCCGGTAGTACAGACACCCCCCCCCCCCCGGTAGTACAGACACCCCCCCCCCCCGGTAGTACAGACACCCCCCCCCCCCCCGTAGTACAGACACCCCCCCCCGGTAGTACAGACACCCCCCCCCCCCGGTAGTACAGACACCCCCCCCCCCCCGGTAGTACAGACACCCCCCCCCCCCCGGTAGTACAGACACCCCCCCCCCCCGGTAGTACAGACACCCCCCCCCCCCCCGGTAGTACAGACACCCCCCCCCCCCCCGGTAGTACAGACACCCCCCCCCCCCGGTAGTACAGACACCCCCCCCCCCCGGTAGTACAGACACCCCCCCCCCGGTAGTACAGACCCCCCCCCCCCGGTAGTACAGACCCCCCCCCCCCCCGGTAGTACAGACCCCCCCCCCCCGGTAGTACAGACACCCCCCCCCCCCGGTAGTACAGACACCCCCCCCCCGTAGTACAGACACCCCCCCCGGTAGTACAGACACCCCCCCCGGTAGTACAGACACCCCCCCCCGGTAGTACAGACACCCCCCCCCCGGTAGTACAGACACCCCCCCCCCCTGGTAGTACAGACACCCCCCCCCCCCTGGTAGTACAGACACCCCCCCCCCTGGTAGTACAGACACCCCCCCCCCCTGGTAGACAACCCCCCCCCCCTGGTAGTACAGACACCCCCCCCCCCTGGTAGTACAGACACCCCCCCCCCCTGGTAGTACAGACACCCCCCCCCCCCTGGTAGTACAGACACCCCCCCCCCCTGGTAGTACAGACACCCCCCCCCCTGGTAGTACAGACACCCCCCCCCCCTGGTAGTACAGACACCCCCCCCCCCTGGTAGTACAGACACCCCCCCCCCCCCCCCCTGGTAGTACAGACACCCCCCCCCCCTGGTAGTACAGACACCCCCCCCCCCCTGGTAGTACAGACACCCCCCCCCCCCTGGTAGTACAGACACCCCCCCCCCCTGGTAGTACAGACACCCCCCCCCCCCCCTGGTAGTACAGACACCCCCCCCCCCTGGTAGTACAGACACCCCCCCCCCCCTGGTAGTACAGACACCCCCCCCCCCTGGTAGTACAGACACCCCCCCCCCCTGGTAGTACAGACACCCCCCCCCCCCTGGTAGTACAGACACCCCCCCCCCCCGGTAGTACAGACACCCCCCCCCCCCGGTAGTACAGACACCCCCCCCCCCCGGTAGTACAGACACCCCCCCCCCCCTGGTAGTACAGACACCCCCCCCCCCCTGGTAGTACAGACACCCCCCCCCCCCCCTGGTAGTACAGACACCCCCCCCCCCCTGGTAGTACAGACACCCCCCCCCCCCTGGTAGTACAGACACCCCCCCCCCCTGGTAGTACAGACACCCCCCCCCCCTGGTAGTACAGACACCCCCCCCCCCTGGTAGTACAGACACCCCCCCCCCCCTGGTAGTACAGACACCCCCCCCCCCCCTGGTAGTACAGACACCCCCCCCCCCTGGTAGTACAGACACCCCCCCCCCCCCTGGTAGTACAGACACCCCCCCCCCCCCTGGTAGTACAGACACCCCCCCCCCTGGTAGTACAGACACCCCCCCCCCCCTGGTAGTACAGACACCCCCCCCCCCCTGGTAGTACAGACACCCCCCCCCCCCTGGTAGTACAGACACCCCCCCCCCCCCTGGTAGTACAGACACCCCCCCCCCCTGGTAGTACAGACACCCCCCCCCCCCCTGTAGTACAGACACCCCCCCCCCCCCTTTTTCGCCAGTGTCTTAGGTGTTGGTCACGGAATAGCTTTGCCTCCACATCCTTGGGATTAAGGCGGGCTAACCGGATCTGTCCAAGGAGCCTCAGTGCCAAAGTGGACAGTACCCGGGCCCCAAACCGTGGGGTTTTGCCTATAATGCTCCTCTCTAGAGGGCTGGGCCCAGGACTTGGAGTTTTCTAAACCAAAAGATCCTGTTTGCCAGGGTGCTGTATAGGTCCAGGACAGCGCTCCTTCCAGGACCCCAGTGCCTGAAGGTCTACTACGCTACCCACGGAGATGGGAGAAGATTGGACCGTTTTGCAAAACGTCCTGCGGCATGGAGCAGGTAAGAGGGGAGCCTGCGGGACTTGGTTCGACAGCAGGCTCTCCAGGGGAGATCTTAAGGGGGGTAGCCTGAGTATGCTCTGCATTGGCACCATGGTCACTATGTCTGATGGACAGGATGCCCTGAAATGTTTCCCCCCCATCACTTGATCCCCCTACCTATCTATGTATGTTTGCTAGCTACCTGCTGCTCGCTGGTTGAAGATCTTTAAAAAAAAAAAAAAACAGATCTGTCTCTAGGCTAAAGGGACTCCTTAGGGGCCTGTTTTAGCCTTACCTTGCCGGGATTCAAAATCTGCCGCCTGATGCGTCCTCCAACCTGCATTCCTGGGCTCCAGAGTGCGTCTCCTCCTGGGCTCTCCTCCCCCGACAGTCGCGCGCGTGCACGCGCGCATGCATATAGAAAATTTTCGCGCCGTTCGGGAGGGGGGGGGGGCAGGGAGCGTGACGGCAGTGTAGAGTGGGCGTGCCTTCAATTGCTGTTATACACAGCAGGCGCGTTCTTAGCTCAGTTCAAAGCTGAGCTGGAGAGAGAGGACGTAGAGCTGGCAGCACAGTGACTCCCGGTGGCGAGAAGGGGTACTACATGCTGGAGTCGGCTCCAATACTTTTGTTAAGCCAAAATCCCCTTGGCAACAGGTTGAATGCTGGCAAACATGTTGGGGGTGGGGCTGTATGTTGTGAATAATATTATAAAGGAAAACATACTGAGCCCCACCGTTTTTGGGCATTAGTTATCCTATTGTCCCCTAAACCTTATTTTTTTGTACTCCTGGCTATAACAGTCTGTTGTTGTAAGCGGAGTCCCTCGGTTTTGTATTATGGCTTCCAAGGCTATAACAGTCTGTTGTTGTAAGCGGAGTCCCTCGGTTTTGTATTATGGCTTCCAAGGGTTCAGGATCAAAACACAAAAAAAAAAAAAAAAAGAAAAGGCAAAGACAAAGGGGTTCCTCCTCTGGTTCTGATGATATGCCAATACTTTCCCCACAGGTTATTCCTATAGGTGTCACCCTGGATAAGCCATTAAGGGGGTCTGGTGCTGAGGCTGGCCCAGGTCGGCCCAACCCTGTGTTATCACAGAGGAGATGCTAGCCGTCACCCTAGGGGGCTAGAGAAAAAAGTTAACAGCTATGATCGCTGGCTCTTTTTTTCTGGCAAGAAGCGGACTAGATCCCCATCGCCAAAAGGGACAGAACATAGAGGAAGGATCTACCACTGAAGAATCGTTTTCAGCCTCCCAGATGGAGAGACTGTGGGTGCAGTCTTTGACAGACATGGTCCGCTCGGCATTTAATTTGCCATTTCCAGAGCCTCAGGTTCCTGCGGTATCCTCTTTGGGTTCATTTAAAAGCGCCTTTAAGCAACGCAGCTTTTCCGGTCCATCCTCTGTTAGAGGAATTGGTTTTTCCAGGATTGGGACGACCGGACAGAATTTTTTCTGCCGCCTAAAGCTGACGAGAGGGTAGTCTTTATGCACGTCTGCCAGGAAATATTTGTGCTTGCAGGCACAATTTCCCCTGACCAATTGCTCTTTAAAAGGGGCCCGGATGGCTCAGTCGGTAGAGCATCGGACTTTTGGTCTGAGGGTCCAGGGTTCAGGTCCCGGTTCGGGCACTGCTTTTCAACTACCCGTGAGGTCCTTGAGGCCACATCTCCCGGAAAGCGCCCGATCTCGTCTGATCTCGGAGGCTAAGCGGGGTCGGGCCTGGTTAGTGCCTGGATGGGAGACCACCTGGAAGGTTTTCTGTTATTTACCCTATGGAAAAGACATTTTTCTAAGAAAGGGGGCGCTCCCAACTGTGGACGCAGCCATCTCATGGGTGAATAAATCATTAACTGGCCTAAGGGGAAACATACAAATGTTTAAGGTCCCGGTCGATAAACGTTTAGAGACACTTTTTCCAGCATCCTTGGCTACAGCCAGCAGTGGCTGCAATTGGAGTTTTGTCAAGCGTTAAAGAACCAGACAAAACAGATGCTTAAGACATCCCTGCCCAATAGGCAGAGGAGTTATTGGATATTCCCAGAGCTCTGTGCTTTGCGGTAGAGGTTATAAAAAGACTCCATCCAGCAGGCGTCTCGTTGTCACTATTTTTAGTGCATATGAGAAGGCTCTTATGGTTGAAGAACTGGGCGGCCGAGCCCCATGTAAAAGACTGCTGGCAGGTTTGCCCTTCCATGGAAAGATCTGGATAAATACATTCAGACTGTTTCAAGTGGCAAAAGTACCCTTTTACCAGTCAAAAGAAGTTCCGGGGTCCTGCGTTTAAAAGGCAGCTCCCCCCCTGTTCCGGGGCCCTCAAATTCCAGGCAGTACGGACCTCCTGCGCGATCAAACTTTTAACAATGGATCGCAAGGACAGGCCTCTGGGGATCGATCCCCGACAGAGGGGGTCTGATCATCTGTGGCCGCAGGCTACAGGTTAGAATTTCTAAAATTTCCTCCAAGGAAGGCCTCAATGCGGGCGGCGTTGGATCATCTGCTTTACCAGGGCATAATGGTAGAGGTACCAGCCCAAGAACAGGGGCTAGGTTTCTATTCCAATCTGTTTGTCATACCAAGGCCCATCGGCGATGTCAGACCAATTTTGGACCTAAAAGGTTTAAATGCTTACCTAAGGGTTTGCTCTTTTCCGGATAGAATCCGTTCGGTCAGCAGCCGCCACACTCCAGAAGGATCTGGCTTCTATAGACATAAAGGATGGTTACCTTCATGGACCAAGTCTTTCAGCCACATCAAATATTTTTGTTTTTACGCTTCGCAGTGATACAGCGTCACTTCCAATTCGTGGCGCCCCCCTTCGGGCTGGCTACGGCCCCCGGGTATTCACGAAGGGCCTAGCTCCAATTCTAGTCAGTCTAAAGGATCCAAGGGGTCTCGGTCCTAGCATACCTGGACGACCTCTTAATCATAGATCACTCGCTTCCTTGGTGGAATGCGTAGTAGCCCTCATGGTTCAGTACCTCGAGAGGTTCGGCTGAGTCCTAAACCGGGGAAAGATCAGCATTTCAACCTACAAAGCAGTTGGAATATCTCGGCATGAGATTAGACACAGAACAGAAGATGGGTGTTCCTGCCCCTGGTAAAGGTCGAGGCTATCAAAAGATTGATTCAGTTGGTTCTAAGCAAAAGAGAACCAACTATTCGCCTATGTATGCGATTACTAGGCAAACGAATGGCCATGTTCGAGGCGATACCACACGCTTCCACACTCGTGTCCTACAGACAGCAATTCTAGCAGCTTGGTTCTGCCCAGTGGTCTGGAAGGCTGGAGAGCGGTCTTGAACGGGTTCACTCGCCAAGGAACTTGGGCAGAGGCGGAGAGGCAGCTGCCCATCAAGGTCTGGGAGATCAGAGCGGCTCGGCTAGTCCTCCTGGCATAGACATCCAGATTACAGGGGTCCTCGGTGAGAAGTCATTCAGACAATGCCACAGCGGTGGCATATATGTGAACCACCAAGGGGGAACCAAGAGTCAAGCCACTCAGAGTAAGAGGAGCTTGGTTTTTTGGTGGGCAGAGGTTTATGTACCCTGCATATTGGCGACATTCATTCCCGAGGTGGACGACCTGCAGGCGTACTTCCTAAGTCGCCAAACCCTGTCGCTGGGGGAGTGGTCTCTGCATCCACAAGTTTTTTTTCAGACAATCTGCCAGAAGTGGGGAGTGCCAGACGTGGAGGTCATGGCATCAGGATTCAACAAGAAGCTAGACAGGTTCATGTCTCGAACGAGGGACCCTATGGCCTGCGGAACCGATGTGTTGGTTTGCCCTTGGCATCAATCATAACTTCTATATGCATTTCCCCCGCTGCAGTTACTGCCCCGCTTGTAGCGCAGGATCATAGCACAGGCCGGTTATCCTGGTAGCCCCAGCTTGGTACCGGAGGGCATGGTACTCACTAGTCCTGAAATTGGCAACGGGAGGCCCTTGGACTCTTCCTCTATGGCCAGACCTACTCTCACAAGGCCCGATCCTCCACCCTGCATTACAGCGTCTAAATTTGACGGCCTGGCGGCTGAATCCCTGATTCTCAGGGGTAGAGGTCTGTCTAGGCAGGTAATCCCTACCCTCATTAAGGCTAGAAAGCCGGCCTCCAGGGTAATTTTGTAACAGGGTTTGGAGGGCCTACGTAGGCTGGTGTGAGGCTAAGAGATGGGTTTCCCGCAAGTATACCATTGATAGAGTATTAAGTTTTCTCCAGCTAGGAGTGGATAAAGGCCTGGCATTAAGCACGATCTAGGGACAGATTTCAGCCTTATCAGTGTGGTTTCAGAGGCCGCTGGCCGCCCGCTCGCTGGTTAAGATCTTCGTACAGGGAGTCTTACGTGTTAATCCTCCGGTCAAATCACCACTTTGTCCATGGGACTTAAATCTTGTTCTGTCAACTCTACAGAAACAACCCCTTGAGCCGTTGGCTGAGCTACCTTTGGTTTTACTGACTAGAAAGTCGGTATTTCTGATCGCCATAGTTTCGGCCAGGAGAGTATTGGAATTGACAGCCTTATCTTGTAAGGAACCATATCTCATTTTACATAAGGATAGGGCGGGGTTCCGTCCTCATCCTTCCTTTCTACCAAAGGTTATATCCAGTTTCCACCTGAACCAGGATGTGGTACTTCCATCCTTCTTCCAAAACCCACCTCTAGAAAGGAGGGGTTGCTGCATACGTTGGATATTGTCAGGGCCATAAAGGCCTATCTTAAAGCTACAGAGAAGGTTCGGAAAACAGATGTGGTGTTCGTTTTACCGGAAGGGCCCAAGATGGGTCAGGCAGCTGCTTGATCCACCATCGCAAGATGGATTAAACAATTAATCGTTCAGGCCTGCGGTTTGAAGAGGTTGCCTCCTCCTTTGTCGGTAAAGGCCCATTCTACCAGGGCCATGGGCACCTCCTGGGCAGCACATCATCAGATCTCTATGGCTCGAATATGCAAGGCAGCAACGTGGTCGTCAGTCCACATGTTTACAAAATGTTATCAATTGGACGTAAGAAGGAATGCGGATACAGCCTTTGGGCAGTCAGTACTACAGGCCGCGATTCAAGCTCCTCGGGATCTGAGGGGGCTCCCTTAATTTGATTTGAGATTTACATTTCTTTAAGTTGGATTTACTAGTATTTGAGTATACCTCTAAATTAAATCCTTTTTTGGAAGATGTCTCCCTCCCCTCATTAAAGCATTGCTTTCGGACATCCCATATAGTAATGAATATGCTGCTCTGTGTCCCGTGATGTACGAGAAAGAAAAAGATTTTTTAATACAGCTTACCTGTAAAATCTTTTTCTTGGAGTACATCACGGGACACAGAGCTCCCACCCCTCTTTTGGGGAACATTTTTGGGAGGCATACTGCTTGCTACAAAACTGAGGTACTTCCTCTATGGGAGGGGGTTATATAGGGAGGGGACTTCTGTTTGAGATTGCCAGTGTCCACACCTGAAGGTACTCCATATAACCCATATAGTAATGAATATGCTGCTCTGTGTCCCGTGATGTACTCCAAGAAAAAGATTTTACAGGTAAGCTGTATTAAAAAATCTTTTTTTTTTTTTTTTTTTTTTTTTAGCAATGGGAGGTTGTTTTCTCTGAAGGGAGTTTCCTGGAGAAATACAATGTCTGCCCTCGTACGGTGCATATTGTGGAGTAACATCCTCTTTTCTGGGTTGTTAAGGCCTTTCGCATTTAGGGAGACTACAGTGAGTGTGTCCATGGTCGCGAGTCCTGTCCAGGGAGGGGGAGTGTCAGAAGGGTGGGGATAGGGTGGAGGTGGTCAGGTAGAGAAGAGGAAGGTAGGGGAGACAGACAGAAGCAGACAGACGGCTCCAAGAAAAAGAGAGCCGGGAGAGGGCTAACAGGAGCCAAAACTGGCTAAGGAGCTCACCGGGAGAATCCCGGAGACTGAGCGTAGTCCTAGGTGGGTTAGTGGGTGGGCAGAGCCGGGGAGCGAGCCCCCAACCGCCCCCCCCCCCACTATCCAGCCCCGCAAGCAATTTAGTGTTGTAATTAGAACGGTAGCGTCAAAAGAAAAAAAAGATAAGCCACCTGCCCGCCGGGGGGCCGGTAACGAACCAGTAGCAGCATCAAACGGTGCATACATACGTCAAGGCATACATAAGTGCATTTGGGTACATGAAATGGGGTAACACAAGGAGAACCAAAAAAATAAAATAAAAACCTTCACCCGCTGCAGTTGGATCAGCAGCCCCACGCCTATCGCCCCATACGGATGACACAGGTATATAGTTGTATAGCAATACTTCTTTCTCTGACCTGGTCAATTCCCCAACAGTGGGTCAAGCCTCCCTCATGCCGCTTCCCATTGGGGATCCCTCCCTTCATCAGGCGGATCCGTCAGTTAGTTTCCCGTCCCTCCTAATGGTAAGCGTCCGCCCCTCCCCCAACCACGGCAGCAGGGATTCCGCCCCATCCGATCGTGCCCGCGCCTCCAAACAGCATACGGCTTGGGAGATGAACCAGGCTACGTGAAGACCCCCATGGCAGCGATATGCAGGCACCCCCACCCGCCCCCCCTGTGCAATCAAAGGGACTGTAAACAGTAAATGTCAGACATCGGGGGAGGGCCGCCGGTCACCCCAAGGAGGCTCACAATGGGTCGGGGCACGGCTGCGGGATGTACCGTGCAAGTCAACCGGGGGCAGCTCCTTCCATCCCGCGGAGGGGGGGGCGTCCCCACAAAGTCACAGCAGTTCCGGGTCTCCCCAAGACCCCCGGGATCAGGACAACAGCAGGGAGGTGGGGGGAAGCAGGAGGGGACCAGGCCAGCTAGTCCAGCATCGGCCAGGGCCCCGCAGCATCAGGCTCGAAGGGAGGCCCTCCCGTCAGTCTCAACCGGGCATGGGCGCCACCTCCGTGGGCGGGGGGGGGCAGGGGACCGCACACATGGCGAGGCAGTGTCCAGATCTGCGTCAGTCTAAGGGACCCTGCGTCTCCGTCTGCCTCTCTGCTGTCGCGGTTGGGGGGGCCCCTGGAAGCGGACAGGCCTGAACGACCCATCGGGCGCGGCAGAATCTGTAGCCAATCCGGTACTTGAATCGGGGCAACCCCCAGGAAGCGGAATAGAGCCGGCAGATCAGTGGCGGTCTGAAGGGTGAATGCCTCGGTTTCCTTGCGAAAGGTGACCGAGAGGGTACCCACAGCGGTACGTGAGTCCTTGTTGCTTTGCGAGGTCCAGCACCGGTCTCTGCATCCCTCTCCGCCGCAGCGTGGCCCTCGACAGGTCTGGTAGTATCCGCACCATCTTCCCCGCGAACGCCACGTCTCCGTGGTCCCATGCTCGGCGGAGGAGATTCTTTCTGCACGTAGCGGTGGAACCTAACTACCACATCCCGGGGTCTGTCTGGGTCTTCCGAGCGGGGTCCTAGCGCTCTGTGGACTCTGTCCAGTTGAATGTCTGCGTCTCAGTCTTACAGGACAGTGCGGAATATCTCGCGGACCGTGTCTCCCAGCGCCTCCGTCTCTGTGTCCTCCGAGTCCCCGCAACCGCAAGTTCTGCCTGCGGCTCCTGTCCTCGATGTCCTCCAGGTACAATTGCAGGGCAACAGCGGTGTCTCTATGCTGGTCTTCGGGAGCGTTCCAGTGCTGACACCCGCTGTTCCAGGGTAGCGGTCGCTTCTTCTCCCGAAGTGACCCTATCTGCCAGGCTGGAGACTTCGCCCCTCACCTCCTGTATGTCTCGCCTGTGTCTCTCCTCCAGGCGGAGGATCAGGGCTTCGATGTCCGTCCTGGTGGGCAAAGCCTGCAACAGGACCCGGATGTCCTGGTCTTGTGAGGACGACATATCGTCCGGCATTAGGTTTTGCGGGGGTATCTACTGGGATGTCCTCCCAGGCGAGGGTGTCTTCGGGGAGGGGGTCGCCGGATTCCGGCGCGTAGGCCTCTTGCGTTGCAGCACGTGGGGAGCCTCGTGGTGCTGCGGCCTTGGTGCCGGGGAAAGCCTCCTGTAAATGTCTAAAATAGCGGTGGAGGGCCCCCTGGTTCTGTCCGGAGGGGGTACCCCTGGTTGCTGCTCTGGTCCTGTGCTTTTTGGCGGATTGCATACCGATTTTAGGGGTATTGAAAGGGGAGGCCGGGAGCTCTAGAAAAATGCTGCCTCACTCGGCCATGTCCAAGCCACGCCCCTCATCTGTGCATATTTTACCATCACTTCTGTTCTTACGTTTTTAAAATGTATTTGCCTTCCACCAGACTATTTTGTGTGTCGTCCCTTCCTGTTTCTTCTAACGTGTTTGGTAACTTCAAATAAAGTGTTGTTCAGTAGTAAACTTAGTTGCATTGCTGAATTACCTTCTATGAAATTTTGTCATGACAATAACTTATTTTTTTTTCTCCCTCTTTCTCTCCCCCACCCACCCTTTCCAGTCTCACATCATGGCGGCTAAGGCAGTTGCTAACACTTTAAGAACATCATTGGGACCCAATGGTAAGTTATCTCTCAATCACCAGAACTACTGCAGGAAGTGCTTTTCTATTTAAAATGACTGCAACTCTTGATATGCTGAAGAATTGGTTTTCTATGATACTAAATTGATTTCTGGTAATTTCATAATTTGAGTTTTTCCAATCGTTTTCAAGGACAGTCACATGAGCTATGATTGGTTATTCCCTCCTACAAAAACGCAGGCCAAACTGATTAAAGACCTCTCCCACCCTCCTCGTCACTTATCCAGGGAACATGTCGTCGTTCCAGATTCAGTCTGCAGTCCAGGACAGCATCCAAATCGGGGTCACTTCTGTTTGTAACGTAGGTCAAACCAGGACACGTGAAGAGGCAGGGTTTAGGCATGACGTCTGAGTCCTGTAACTTCAGACGCAGTGGCTTTAAAAAGAGACCTTGGGGTGGTCAAGCCTAGCATGCTATCCAGTCATGTTGCCTTGGTTACCTTATTTACCTGGACGGAGTGTGCAACGGTTTCCTGTTGAAAAGTGGTACTGTGCCATGCCCTAAAGTTGTCACTGGATCGCTTTTCCTATACTGGTCTCAGCAGCAACACGTACAAGGAATAAGCAAGGTAATCCCTTAGTGAAGTACAGTTTTTTTTTTTTTTTTTTCTAAAACATTAACCAAGTAGTGTACCACACAGCCCCTCTGTCTCGGGACGGGAATGATAATGTCACCACCAACGTTTGGGATGTCTTTCAAGAGGCAACACTGATGCCTTTTTGGAAGACGTCCCATTGGACGAATTGTGCGTAGGGCAGAGGTTGGCGGTGATGTTCTCAAGCCCACCCAGAAAGTCGTGCGATATGTTTTCAGATACCATCGGTTTTCTGAATACCCACTTGGTTTACTTGGTGGTTAACCCAATTGTCATATATTGCTTTGACACACAGTACACGCTGCCCCAAGCATTGCTGCGTGTGTGCATACATACTTGCTTACATACATAAGACCTGTGGAACAAAATGGTGGTCATTGCAACTTTTTTTATCCTGCACAGTATTTTTCAAATGCAAATAAAACATGTCCTGCTTTAAAAATTTGTGCACGCTCATGGAATGGCGCCAAACTTCGGTACTTATCCATAGGCGACGCTTTAAATATATTTTATAGGTTACCAGTTTAGAGTTTTAGGTCTAGTGCTAGAATTATTGCTTGTGCTGTAAAGCAAGCTGCGATGTCTCGCGTGTGGTTTGAACAGTGTTTACATATGAAGGCAGGGACTTGGAGTGTGCTCACTTCTAAACGTGATCTACCCGGGGGGTTTATCAGTTTTATTCCTATTGCAGGGAATGTAAACATCTATTGTAATAGGAATCTATCATGACAGGTCCTCTTTATGGAGAGATGCAGGGTCAGTAAGACCCACACATCTCTCCTCCAGGCTGGAAAGCATGAGATCAAATAAAAAAAAAATCACCGACCTCATGCTTACCAGCCACGATCACGGCTTTGTTTACATCAGCAGCCTGGGCGTGACATCATAACATCTTGCCCGGGCCTCCGACCATAGAGTAAATCTCTGGTCGTCATCCAGCGGCAGCTGATTCTTTCTCTGGGTCCCCGATGGCATGGTATGACATCCCCTTCCATCACCTGTAAGTATGATCAAGCGGCGGAACTGCCGCTATAATCCTTGCTGTGCACAGAATCGCTGGCAGATCTGATGCCTGTAGCTGCAGCTATTCCCCCCCCCCCCCCCCAAAAGTCAAGGACTTACTATGGTAAGGAAGTGGTTAACTAGGGGACCCCCAGTTCTTTCTCATTTTACAACTGATAACAATGCTTTGTCCCTTGGCTTACCCAAAATCATGGCACATTAATTTTATTGTCCTCTTGCTGATCTGTTTCTGAAGTAATGTGGACCGATCTACAGGGGGTTAAGCAAAAATAACATGCCAGTATTGTCAAATAGACCTAAGCAAAGCAGACGGAAATGTTTCAGTTTTTGAGAGGATGGCGGACAGCTGAAACATACCATAGTAATTTAAACTAGAGAAACTTCAGTTTTCAATTCTGGGTGGATGGCAGACAGCTGAAACATACCTGTGAAGAGACGGAAGAAATCTGCAGACAAGTGCAGAGTCAGAAGTGCTTCCACTTATAGAAAAAGCCCCACTAGGAGAATGAGCCCTGCCTGCTTATATGCATATGCCTGTAAATCTGTTTATGAACCCCCCCCGAAATTTGGTGCATCGTATTAGGAGTGAAGCTGTTCCTTTTTAGTCTTGTCTACATAAGGCTCATGCACACGATCAGAAAATCATACGGGAAAAAAAATTCTGCTTTTAAAGCTATCGCACGATAATCTGATTTGTTGCACAGCTTTCGAAAGCTGGTCAGGACCTGTTCCAAGCGGGCTTGTTGTGTGAAAGGAGCCTAGAAGTTTAAGTTCACCTTTCAGAACATGTTACATTTTACACCTTTTTATCAAGGGTGTAACCTTTTGGTATTGTCCCCTTCCAAAATCAAATTATCCTTACAAGAGGTGGATGGGTTACTTGGGGCCATTCACGTTACTTTGGGCCCAAGTAAGGAAAGATTTAAGTTTATGGATGCAGCCTTTTCTCAGGTTTCCAGGTCCACTAATCTGTCTTTTGATGACATGGGGGTTCTCAAAGACCCTATGGGCAAATGCATGGATCTTACTCTAAAGGTCATGGCAGTTGATCATAAAAAATGTAAAGCCTGCTATGGCCACAACGTGTAGCCAGAAATTTAGAATTTTGGACTAACCAGGTAAAGTACCATATAGAGGCGGATTCACCTAAACAAGAAGTCTTAGACTCGTTTGCCACTTTATCTTCTGCAGTAGCTTGCATAGCAGATGCTTCAGCTGAAGCAATTAAAATGTCCGCGAGGTCTGCAGCCTTGACTAATTACTGCAAGAAGGGCATTGTGGTTAAAGACCTGGCCAGGTAATGCAGCTTCAAAAAATAAACTTTGCTGGACTTTTTCGGGAGACCTTCTTTTTGGGCCTGATCTAGAGAGTATCCTAGACAGGACGGCTGACAGGAAATCTTTCCCAGTTAAACAACC
The DNA here is from genome assembly GCA_029574335.1 of Rana kukunoris. Classification (NCBI taxonomy): domain Eukaryota; kingdom Metazoa; phylum Chordata; class Amphibia; order Anura; family Ranidae; genus Rana; species Rana kukunoris. The sequence goes on from CM056053.1 coordinate 200,378,609, forward strand.
CCCCAAGACCTATTTTTCTGACCTCAAAAAGCTCAGAAGATAAACCCCAAGGGGGTAGGAGGAATTGGGCCAGCAAAAGGCCAAAGGAAGAGGTGGAATCCTTTTTTCCAATCCTACACAAGCCGAGAAATTCCAAAAGTTTCTTCCGCAGTGGTCAGCTGTAACATCCAATCAGTATATCCTGACCACTCTAGCCCAGGGTTAAGTTTTCGGAGGCCCACCAAAGAGGTTTTTGATAACCAATACCTCAATAGACCCAGAAAAATCCCTGGCCATGAAGTCCTCATTGAGAGAGCTGATCCAACAGGGTGTGGTACAGTACCTCCAGAAGAGCAGCAACTGGGGTTCTATTCACACATCGTCCTGATAGGAATACCAACAGGAAAATTCTGGATGATCCTAAACTTGAAACGTCTGAACAAGTCTGTCAAATACAGAAAGTTCAAGATGTACTCTTTTTGGTCAAAAATCTATTGATGCCAGAGTGTTTATATGGCGTCAATAGATTTAAGGTACGCATATCTGCACATCCCAATCTCCCTTCAGTCACAGGGGTAGCTTCATGTTGGCAGTAAGGATGGGAGTAGTACATCTACAATCCAACCAGCCTATAACAATAAGGCAAGTAATGTCGGCAATGGGAGTACGGACTTCAACTATGCTGTCCATTCAATGGGCAAGATTTCTTATTTAGGGGTGGTTTCATTGCTTTTCCCATTGTCAAACAGTAAGCCCATAGATCTAAAAAACTAAAATCTAAGGGTCTACCAATGCTTTTTCTGTTTAACGTGGTAACTTTTTTTCCCCTTTCGTGTTCCAGGACAGCCCTGAGATATAGCTCCTCCCTCCGGGACAGGAAACACATCAAATGTAAATTATAAAAGGAAGTCCTCCAGGCCTTCTCAGTTTTTGTGTTTCCTGCCGGACGGGAAGGAGCACATTCAGGAACGTGCCTCTTTGGAGGTGGTTTTACCTTAGGCTTCAGGGCCGTGGTAGGAGACATCTCAGGACTTTCCTGACATAGATGTCGGTTGTGGTTGCCTACCTTTTCCTGCAGCACTCCTCTGGCCCTAGGGGTAGAGAGCGTAGCTGGGACCACCGCTGCCGTAGCTCGGCGAGAGTCGGACCCCCGGTGACGGCAGGAAGCTTCTGTCCCCAGATCGCTGCATCCCTGACAGCGGCGAGGGCGATGGGACGCCAGGCAAAGCCGCATGTGTCTGTGGACTTCCGGGAATGGTGTGGGGGGGCGGAGCTTCTGCGTTCCAGCAAGGGGAAGTTACAAATTTTCCCGGCGGAAGTGCGTCATCGGGGGGCGCCCGGAAACGATCGTTCTAGTTTTAAAAGGCGCGGCGGTGGCATTCAGGAAGCCGAAGCTGGTGTACAAGATTCAGAGCGCTGAACAAGACACCACAAGCTATGGAGACTGCAGCGGCACATCTCGATGCTGGTTCAACAGGCTCCGGTGCGCCTCAGGTAAGCTTGGTGAGAGCACATGGCTTACTCTGGGGGGAAGTGAGCCGTTGGGCTCTATACCCCCCCTGGGTGGTGAACCTTTGTGGTGGTGGGTTGGGCACTTTTTTAGGGCACAGCGGTGTAAAGGCTTAAGCTGGTGGTAATTGGTTTATTTTTCTCTGTTTTTCTTAACAGGTCAAAACCCACCAGATCCCTAGAAAAAAGTGTGCCGTGTGTGGAACAAAGTTAGGCCCCAGTTGGGATAAACCTTTGTGTCCAGAATGCGTTAGTAGCTTGGTTAGAGAGGACTCTAGCTACTTGCCATAAAATGTTGTCATCTGTAAACGATGAACATGCATCTACATTTCAGTCTTTCAAGGGACTGATGGATAGAATGCAAAGTCCAGCCCCTCCCTTACCCAGGGCTTCCAGCATGCCCTCCTTAACCCAAGCTCAGGAGGAAAGGGAAAGGACTCCCAGGTCTGTTGCTTCCTCACAGGCAGGGTCAGCCACAGTCAGAGGGACTTCCTCACAGGCAGGTTCAGCCACAGTCAGAGGGAGAGGAGGATTCCTCCAGGGGGGCTAGGTACAAGCTATCCTTAGAGGATGTCGGGGACCTGCTAAAAGCGATCTACGATACTCTAGATATTCGGGAAGAACAGGTCCAGCTCTCCAAGCACGACCTTATGTACCAGGGGTCTTGTGCAAGTAATCCCCGAGCCTTCCCCCTTCACAAATCCTTGGTTGACATGATTTTGTGGGAGTGGAAGCAGCCGGAGAAACGTCCTTTCTTTTCAGGCAACCTTAAACGTAGGTTCCCATTCGAGACAGATGCATCTCAGCCCTGGAATAAAAACCCACAAGCTGGATGCTCCATTTGCCAGGGTCTCAAGAAAGACGGATCTGGCTTTTGACTACTTGGGCTCCCTAAGGGACCCAATGGACAAAAGAGGTGATCTACTCTTAAAGAGAGCATGGGATGCCTTTTCCATTGGTCTAAAGCCTGCGCTGGCAGCGTCTTCTATGTGGCCAGAAATCTTGAGTGTTGGCTCAGACAGTTACAGACCCACATTGTTGCTGGTACTTCTAGACAGGAGCTGGCAAAATCTTTTCCACTTTTATTTAAGGCAGTAGGGTTCTTGGCGGACGCTTCAGAGGAATCTGAAGCTGGCGGCCAGAACGACAGCTTTGGTAAATGCAGCTAGAAGGTCAGTTTGGTTGAAGATGTGGGCAGGTGATGCCGCTTCCAAACTAAAATTATGTGGTTTACCCTTTTCAGGAGACCTTGTGTTTGGTTCGGGCCTCCAGGAGGTGCTAGAACGAACACGGGATAGAAAGAAGGCTTTTCCGGACAAAAAGAGATCAGAGGGAAAACGCTTTTTTCGTGGGTTCAAACAGCAGAACCAACAAAAAGTCAGCCCAAGAAGCATTGGGCCGGACACAAGGGGCGGGGGAGAGGAGGAATCCTGTTCAATCCTCCTCAACCCACCCCAAAAACTCAGTGACTGTTGTGTCCCAGTGGGAGGAAGATTAGGGCAGTTCCTCCCACAATGGACCAAGGCGACTTCCAAGTTCGTTCATTCTAGATCTAATAGAGAACGGATACAAGTTGGAGTTCGCATCAACGCCCCCCTCTAAGTTCATAATTGCACAACTTCCCAGAGACAGAGTGAAGGCAGAGGCGCTGGGCCTGTCTCTGGGGGAGTTGGTAGACCAAAAGGTACTGATTCAGATGCCCCAGAGGGAGCAAGGGCAGGGAGTATACTCATGTTTTCGTAGTCTGAAAACCATCGGGCAAGTTCAGGATGATCCTGAACCTCCGACCCCTAAACAAATTCCTCACGTACAAGCGATTCAGGATGGAGTGCATCTTCACAGTAGCAAGGCTCCTTTTCCCCAAGTGTTACATGGCAACCCTGGATCTCAGGGATGCATACCTGCACATCCCGATCCATCCAGATTTTCAAAGGTTCCTCAGAGTAGCAGTGAGGGGGAATTCGGATATTCGACACTACCAATTCCGAGCCCTTCCCTTTGGTCTGGCCTCCTCACCGAGAATTTTTACGAAGGTGCTAGCAGAAGCCTTGGCCTTATTAAGAGACAGGGCGATAACGGTAATTCCGTATCTGGACGACCTCCTGCTTGTGGCAGGGTCAGCTCAGCAGTTGGAAAAAGACTTACGGGAAGCCCAGAATTTTCTATCCTCACTCGGGTGGATAGTCAACCGAGATTAGTCCCAGTTGATCCCATCCCAGGAGGTTCTATACCTGGGGTACAGGGTTTCCTCAGTGGAAAGAAAGATATATCTCCCCGAAGAAAAAATAGAAAGGGTAAGCCAGGCAGTTGCCCAGTTACAAGCTACCCAAAGAGCTTCGGTAAGGGAAGTAATGAGGGTTCTGGGAATTATGACGGCATGTTTTCCAGCGGTGCCTTGGGCGAGGTTCCGTCAACGTCCCTTGCAGGAGCTCATGCTTCGCTTTTGGAACGGCCTAAGTCAGGGTTTAGAGGAACGGATTCCAATCTCTTCAAGGGTCAAGAGGGCCTTGTGGTGGTGGCGAGCTCACCAAAACCTAAACGGGGGACTAGATTGGGTCATACCGGTAGAAGTAGTCACCACAGACGCCAGTGCCTGGGGATGGGGAGCTCACCTGGGGAAGCAGTGGCCCAGGGGCCATGGTTCCCAGAGGAAGCAGGCCGCTCCTCAAACTCAAACTTTTAGCAGTCCTCAAGATGATCGAGGTGTTTCGAGAGAGGATAATGGGTCGTCACCTGCAGGTACGCACAGACAACGCGCCCGCAGTGGTGTACCTGAACAAGCAGGGGGGAACAAGGAGCCCTGCCCTTCAGGGCATATTCAACAAGATTCTTTTCTGGGCGGAGAGGAACTTGGCCTCACTAACAGTGGTTCATTTAAAAGGGGCACAGAACACTCTGGCAGACTACCTGAGCCGTCAGACAGGACGAATGGGTGCTCAACGAGGAGGTCTTTGGGCTAATAGTGCAAAAATGGGGTCTCCCAGAGATGGATCTTTTTGCAACAGAAAGGAACAGGAAAGTAACCCAGTTCTTTTGAATCCATCCCGGGGACCAGACCAGGAGGATAGATGCGTTCGCCAGTCCTTGGAGGTTCAACATCGGCTACGCATTTCTTCCAGTGAGGATGATTGCTGCAGTTCTCCAAAAATTTCGGTTAGAGACGGATTTAATTTTGATAGCACCCTTTTGGCCGAAAAGGCCATGGTTCTCCACCTTGAAGGGACTGACCATTTTCCCACCGTTTCGGCTGCCCACCAGGGAGGACCTGATATCTCGGGGGCCCATCCTTCACCCGCAGGTGGACAGATTAAACTTGACGGCATGGTATCTGAGGAACAGTTATTAAAATCTCAAGGTTTCTCAGCGAAAGTAACTGAAACCCTGTTACAATGTAGGAAGCCAGTAACTAGGGCTATCTATAGTAAGGTTTGGAAGAGGTTTTGTTCTTGGGTAAGAGAGAAAGCTCTATCTTACCCAGGGATACCAGCAATTCTTGAATTCTTGCAGGCGGGGGTAGACCTGGGTCTTTCACCAAGCACCCTAAAGGTACAGGTGGCTGCTCTTAGCGTGTTTCTCCAATGCTCCCTTCAGCAAAATCGTTTCAAGAATTTTTTCACAGCCCTGTCAAGGTCCACACCAGTGAGAGTCATCCTGTCCTTCCTGGGATCTTTCTGTAGTGCTTAAGATCTTATCAGAAGGTCCATTTGAACCTCTGGAGGAATCCAGTCTGAAATGGGTTACCCTTAAGACAGTTCTCTTAGTGGCAGTAACCTCAGCGAGGCGGGTTAGTGACCTAGAGGCTCTTTCTAGTAGAGAGCCGTTTTTGTTAGTTTTTGATAATAAGAGTTGTGTTAAACGGACCCCAGTTTTCTCCCCAAGGTGGCGTCAAAATTCCACAGGATATTGTCCTGCCTAGTTTTTGTTCCCCTTCGGGTCCTGAGCCATCAGCTCCCAATTTATTAGACGTCAGGAGGTGTATTTTGCTTTATTTGGAGGCAACCAGAGAACTCAGAAAGTCGGATTCTCTTTTCGTTAATTTTTCAGGGGTTAGAAAGGGGCGTAAAGCTTCTAAAGCTTCCATAGCCAGATGGATCAGGATGGCTATTCAGAAGGCATATGAGTTGGAGGGTTTGCAGGTTCCATTTGTGACAGCACACTCTACTAGGGCGGTCTCGAGTTTGTGGGCAGAGAGGGCCGGGGCCTCACCAGAAGAGATTTGTAGAGCGGCGACTTGGTCCAGTTATACCACGTTCGCTAAGCACTATCGCCTGCATTTGATGTCGAAGGATCAGGCATTTGGCCGAAGGGTCCTCCAGGCAGTAACCCCACCCTAACAAGTAAGTTTCTTCTTTATCATCTCAGGGCTGTCCTGGAAGACGGAAGGGGAAAACTGGAGTTAGGCTTACTGGTAACTCTTTTTTTCCAGGAGTCTTCCAGGACAGCCTGGTTTCCCACCCGGTGTTTTTTTCTCCCATCAAACAAGTTTTTATTGAGCGAAAATGCATATAGTGAACAATCAGCATTTCAAGGTTACAGAAAATGACAGGTTCGTACATTGTCAATACCAACATTAACCACTTCCCGCCCGGCCAATAGCAAATTTACGGCCGGGAAGTGGTTATGAAATCGTGACTGGTCGTTCTCAAACGTCCAGTGCGATTTCATGCCGCGCGCGCCCCTGGAGTTCACTGATGCGGGGTGTCAGTCTGACACCCTGCATCACCGATCTCGGTAACGAGTCTCCGACGGAGGCTCTCTACCACGTGATCAGCCGTGTCCAATCACGGCTGATCATGATGTAAACAGGAAGAGCCGCCGACGGCTTTCTCACTCGCGTCTGACAGACGCGAGTACAGGAGAGCCGATCGGCGGCTCTCCTGACAGGGGGGGTTTGCGCTGATTGTTTATCAGCGCAGCCCCCCCTCGTATGCCCACACTAGACCACCAGGGATGCCCACACTGGCAGGGCAAAGAAAAAAACGGGATAAAAAAAATATTCAGGTAAAAAAAAAGATGCCAGTCAGTGCCCACACATGGGCACTGACTGGCAACATATACATCAGTGCCACCCCAGTGTCCTTCAGTGCCACCCATCCATGCCAATCCATGCCCAGTGCCCATCAGTGCCCATCAGTGCCGCCTATGAGTGCCCATCAGTGCCGCCTATGAGTGCCCATCAGTGCCGCATACCAGCGCTGCCAATCAGTGCCACCTCATCGGTGCCCATTAGTGCCGCCATATAAGTGCCCGTAATTGAAAGAGAAAACATACTTATTTACAAAAAAGTTAACAGAAAAAATTTTTTTTTTCAAAATTTTCAGTCTTTTATTAGTAGTTGCGCAAAAAATAAAAACCGCAGAGGTGATCAAATACCACCAAAAGAAAGCTCTATTTGTGGGAAAAAAAGGACGGCAATTTTGTTTGACAATTGCGCGGTCATGCTACACTATCCAAAGTGCGACAGTGCTGAAAGCTGAAAATTGGCTTGGGCGGGAAGGTGCGTAAGTGCCTAGTATTTTAGTGGTTAAACATAGGCAATATGAGTGGTACAAGTCTAGCATCTGCAACATAATGACACATCCTTCTCTGCCTGAGGGCATGAATATCGTTAATTAGGATAAAAAACATGGTGGTGAGAGGTGAAGTGTGTTTCGGCTAGTCAGGAGCGTGGCGAGGTCAATTGCAGGATTCAGACTCATTGAGCCACTTGTCCCAGATTTTATAGTATTTGTCAGGGCAGGATCTGTTAATATACACACATTTTTTGTAGGGTAGAGTTATATTGATTTCTGCTTTCCATTCTGAAAAGATGGGGGGAAGCTGCCTCATCCATTTGCGAGCTATGATCTTTCTGACAGAACAACGTCTCGTGTAAGAATATCTTGGTATATTTATCCAGACCTGTGGGAAAAATCCCCAGCAGGCACTGTCTGGGATCTAACACGATAGGGGCTCCCATTGTGTCATGGAGGAATGTTATGATTTGTTTCCAGAAGTCCTGGATTTTTGGGCAGGCCCATATAAGATGGGGGAAAAGTCCCGGTCACTTGGGTACACAACACACAGGGTAGATTGAGTTTGTTTGTATCTGGCCACGCGTATTGGGGTCAGATATGCCCTGTGGGTGATGAATATTTGCGTAAGTCGATCTGAAAGTTTAGGGGACACAAGTTTTCAGGTCTCTAAAGCCTCCTCCCATTCCTCATCCTCCATTATCCCCACCTCCCTTTCCCAGCGAGATTTTATGGCAAACGCTATCTTCGCAGCTGGGGGGGCGGATAGCATATTGTAAAACGCGGATATTCGCCTATAATGTCCCAGGAGGGACTTCGTCTTCCTCCCCAACAGGGTGTCTCCGGAACCCACCGACACCGCGTAAAGCGCATCCCCCGTGAGCTGAGCCTCACGTGGGCACAACAAAGTCAGACATCTCTGGCTGTCAGTTTTGTCTATAAGAAACGGCTGTGATAATTGCGCAGCTATATAATATAGATTGAGATCTGGTAGAGCCAAACCCCCCCCATGTCCGTCGGGTTCTTCAGTGCTTGCCACGCAAGTTTGTGTCTGCCTGTTCCCCATATAAAAGGCTTCAGGAGGGCTTCCAAGGATTTAACATTTTAGGGGAATGTAGATTGGGGTATGCCAAAGGGTGTAGAGCAGTTTAGGGAGAACCATCTTTACAAGGTTTATGCGACCCCAGTGGCAGGTGAGACCATATTCTAATTTTAGTCTTGACAAGGTCAAAAAGTGGTTCTAAATTAAGTGTGGTGTAATCAGCTGGGTGTCTAGAGATACGCACTCCCAAATATTTAATGGTGTCACTCTCTGGAGTGGCATATTTGACTGGGATTCAGACGGTGGGAAGCAGTCTATCGGAAGGATTTGCGACTTCCCCCAATTAATCTGGAGTCCAGAAAAAGTTCCAAACCGTTCGATCGTCTGAAGTGCCGCGTGAAGGGAGGGGCCCTAGTCAGCTAGATATAATAAAGTGTCGTCCGCATACATACTGATTTTCTCTACTAGTAAGCCCGATCGGCAGCCCTCTATCTCTGGGTTAGTACGTATGGATATTGAAAGTTCTGCAGCAAGAGCATATAAGAGTGGAGAGAGAGGACAGCCCTGTCTCGTGCCCCTGCTCAGGGCAAACAAGGGAGACGGCCAACCATTCGCTACCACTCTGGCTGTGGGGTCCTGATAGAGGAGGCTAACCCATTTACGAAACCTGGGGCCGAAACCATAGGACTCGAGACAACGCCACAGATGTCTCCATTCCACGGAGTCAAAGGCCTTAGCCGTGTCTAGTGTCACCAGCACTCTAGATCCCACATTGTCATGCGTGGCCTGTAGATTGATGTAGAGCCTCCGGAGGTTAAATGAGGTATTGCGTCCGGGCATGAACCCCGCCTGGTCTGCATGTATTAAGGATAGAATAACGTTGAGTCTGTTTGCTAATACTTTTGCAAGAATTTTAACATCTACCTGCAATAGGGATATGGGGCGATAAGACTCCGGGTATCCTGGATCTTTTTACCCGGCTTCGGAATAAGGACAATGGTCGCTTCTCTCATGGTCGGCGGGAGGGTGTGTCTCAAACATGTGGTTGTATAGCTGTAATAGTTTAGGGGAGAGGATTTGGCTATATTGAGAATAGAATTCAATTGGGAGGATGTCTGAGCCTGGGGCTTTGGAGCGAGCAAACGCGGCAATAGCCTCAGTTATTTCCTCAGAGGTCAAGGGTGATTTTGAGGGCGATCTGGTCAGCTTTCAGGGTGGGGAGAGTGATGGTGGTAAAGAATGAATCCATCAGGCCTTCATCTGCCGGACTCATAGACTTATATAAATCAGTGAAGAAATCTCTGAATTTGGAGGACACAGTCGATGGGTCTGTGACCTGTTGTCCACCAGGACCGTGCAATGAAAATGACCACTGGTGGTCTATCTTCACTATGGAACATGTAGGCCAAAAGTTTACCAGCCCGTTCCCCATGTTCAAACATCTTTTGTTTGGCGAAGAATAAGGTTCGTCTGGCTTTTTCAAACTGTAATTGGTTCACTAGTCTGAAGTTTTAAGTGCCGTCGCCGCTTCCGGTACCGGGTCTGTTGCGTACCTTTGATCTGCGCGGGATAACTCCAGCAGCGCCTTATCAAAGGCTTCCGCTGAGTCTGACTTAATCTGGTTAATGCGGGTGATTAGGGACATGCGGGCATGAATTTTATAGGATTCCCATACCCTGGTCGCAGAGGCAGATCCAACATTTGCCTCAAACGATTCCCACTCGTCTGAGAGGTCATCTTCTTCCGCAAGCAATGAGAGCCAAAAGGGGTTCAAACGCCATGTTCTCCTCGGCCTATCCATTGGAACAGTCAGTGTGATCCAATATGGGCTATGATCAGAAAGCAATCTCGGGCCAAATCTGGCCTCTGACAGCCTAGGAGTGAGACCCTAAGAAACTAGGATAAAGTCTATTCGTGACATGGATCTATGTGCGCCAGAAAAACAGGAGTACAGTCTTTTGTGGGGAAATTTGTATCTAAAGGAGTCTATTAAGTGCAGGGAGGTGATCAGTTTGGAGAACTTGGTGTCGGTCCCCACACGTAGGGGAGGGTGTACCCCCTAGCCTATCCAAGGCCGGGTTGAGAACGGTATTGAAATCCCCCAGCCAGACCGCCTGGACTGTGGGATAGTTTGCCATGAAAGCAATCCCTTCAATTATTAGACATGGAAAAGGGAGGGGGGACAAACACTAAGACGAACGGCTCACCATGTAGTTTTGCAAACAGAAACGCATATCGGCCCTGCGGGTCTGTGGAAACCTTTCCCAACTTAAAATGTACCGACTTGGCAACCAGCACTGAGACTCCCCATGCATGCGACGTGTGGGTCGAATGAAATGCCCACCCGACCCATGGCCTGCGGAGTGCCATTTGCAGCCTACCCTCTACGTGTGTCTCAACTAGGACAACTATGTCTGCCCTTTGTTTCTTGAGAAACATTAATATCACTGATCGCTTGACCTTCTCACGCATGCCCCTGACATTCCAGGTGAGGTATTTTAGAGAAGCCATGGTCCGTGCACCACAAAATATCCGGGCTCAGCCGCATGAAGCAGCCTTGCGGGAGGATCAGCGATCAGAGACAACATATCTAGTAATGAAGATGCATACACAAGAATATACTTCCATTATACAAAGACCCGTAACAAGGCAGTGGTCAGTATGTTGACCCACTGCCGAACCTTAATGAGCAACTTTCCACTCAAATTAAACTGAAACTTTCCCCCACCCCGCCTTACACCCCAGGAACTTGGTGCAGGCATCATCCCAAAACATAAGAGCTACCCCTCCCCCCCACCCCCCACTACATCTCCCACAACTGATGCGGGCTTCATCCCTGAACAAGTCAAAGATTTCAAATACCAGAGAATAAAACGGTGCTTGGCAATAGTGCAAAATCAGAACAAATATAAAGCTCATCAAACTGAGCCACGAGGTAGAAGAAAGGAGCATGAGTCCCGTAACACACCAGTGCTTACGGTGGTCCATTCTGCGTTGGCTACAGTTAACAAAACCATTGTCCCTGGTACGAAATGGGGGGGAAAGTCTCGCTGCACTATGCATATGTTGGGTAGGACTAGTGCAGACCTGGAGCTCCGACCCTCGTCAGAATATGGTGGTAACTTAAAACCCAGGAGGGGTACAAAAACAAGAGGGGAAGGGAAATGATCAGGAGAGCGGGAGTCATGCAGATCAAAAAAAAATAAAAAAAATAAAACGGGGGAGAAAGCCAGGCCCCTCTTCCTGAAGTAAAATTCCATCTTGCCTCACGAGGTAATATAGTCCCATCTCAAACTTTTACTTAGGCAAGCATCAAGGAGATTTACTGCGCAGTGGGCTAGGGGGCATAAGACCAGGAGTTAGCCAAAAGAGCAGGCACGGGGAGAGGCCGCTGGAAGAACGGAGGTCGGGTAAAGAAAGTGTAGGGCTCTCTTCCCCATGGCAGTAGCATCGTGGGTGTAGATACAAAATAAGTACGGTGTATGGGCAGAGCAACGCTGCAGCATATTGCACGATAGTGGGTAACCACACGTGGCAGAGGAGCCAGCCCATTGCAGGGGATTAGGGAGAAGTGACCTTGGCTGTACTCGCAATGGTGTCAGGCCGCATTCTCAGGTGTAGCGCGGCGGTCCAGCCAGGTGATAACTTCCTCGGGGTCTTCAAAGAAATGCGCTCTCCCCTCATGTTCCACCCTAAGGCACGCGGGAAAAAGCATGGCATACTTGAGGTGTTGAATGCGCAGCCTGCGCTTGGCCTCCATGAATCCCTGTCTGCAGCGCTGGACCTCAGCAGAAAAGTCCGGAAATACAGCTACTGTAACATTTCCCAGCGGTATATTGCCCTTTACTCTAGCCAGTCTCAAGGCTGCATCCCTGTCTTTGTAGTTAAGGAGTTTGGCAATAAAGGTGCGTGGAGGAGCTCCCTGTGGTTTGGCAGGCATGCGGTGAGCTCTCTCCACCGTCGGCAGGGGAGAGAGAGCCTCCCTGCCGTAGGTATTGACCAGTAGTTGCTCAAGAAATGTGGTAGGATCTTTACCCTCCGCACCCTCAGGCAGGCCAATAAAACGTAGATTACACCTCAATCTATTCTCCATTTCATCTTGCTTAGTGAATAGCTGGTGGATCTGACGCTGCATGCGGTCTGTGCTGTCCTGGAGGGGGGGGGGGGCAGAATCCTCTACAGCGCTTATCCTGGCCTCCGCAGTTTTGACCCGATTCCCGGAGTTTGTGAAAGTCATGTCTGATCAGGGATATATCTACCTTAACCTCCTCGATCTGGGCAGTCAGTGAAGTGCGGCATAGATGAATTGCCTCCAGCAGCCTGTCAGTATCTCCCGCTGACAGCTCCCCTCCCATTCTCCGAGGCGCTATCATCTTCCCCGTCCTCCCTGTCTTGTCGGCGGTATTGATCCAGCTTTGCCACAGCCGTGGATTTCTGGCCTTTCGGCAGGGACATACTGCTGGTGGTCTCGGGCTGCTGATGACAAATCGGGAGAAAAGGGGTCTGTAAGCAGGACCACGGTATTCAAGGAGTAGGCCGGAGGGGGATGGATTGCTAAGGTGCAGGGAGTACAGGCAAGAGTTCTGGAGGCCACCTCCGGGTGTGCCAAGATGGCCGCCGACCCGAGAACCAGTCCAAATTCGTGGCCCCTCCCGCAGTACAAACAGGGAGCAGTGTACCCAAGGACACCTCCCCAGGCCCTCCGGTCACCAGCACAGGGGGCGATGCAGCACCGTGCCGTCCGGAGGAGCAGTCTTAGAGGCAGAGGGCCGCCGCCGCCAGGAGGACCAATATGGCTGCCGACACGAGGTGCAGGATAGAATCTCGGCAATCCAAGCAGCTAATTCGGGTGCAGTGCGCCTCGGCGGTGTCCCCAGGCCGCCCGGTCCCTGTTCCAGGAGGTGGAGTGCCAAGGAGTCAGGGGGAGCCGATGTGTCAGCTGGGAGCCGCCGCCGAGGGGACCAAGATGGCTGCCGTTCCGCAACTAGGCCGAAGCCGCGGCCTTTCCTAAGGCTAGTCCCCAGAGTCTGAAGAATCCGACTACAGCGGTCCCAGGCGGCGTACCTTCAATCCGGCAGGCTCAAGGGGCAGCAGACAGTACAGTACAGCACAGGTCCCTGATGCAGGTGATGGTCACAGAGGGTCAAGATACAGGCAGGATTAACAGAACAGGATGATGGGTCAGTGGAGCTCTCGCTAGCTGCATCCCACTCCATTGCTGTCCAGGCCACGCCCCTCCGTTTTTTTTTTTTTTTTTGTACCTGGAGTTGGATGAATGTACCAACGTTGTCTTAGTATGTTATGTTTTTCAGAGCCTTCAGGATTTCTTGTGTGAACTGAGAAGGCCTGGAGGACTTACTTTTTATAATTTACATTTGATGTGTTTCCTGTCCCGGAGGGAGGAGCTATATCTCAGGGCTGTCCTGGAAGACTCCTGGAAAAAGTTACCGGTAAGCCTAACTTTTTTTTTTTTTTTTTTTTTTTTTTTTAGGGCTTGACAAGATGATGGTGGATAAGGATGGCCAAGTTACAGTAACCAATGATGGAGCAACAATTCTTAGTATGATGGATGTTGATCATCAAATAGCCAAACTCATGGTTGAACTATCAAAATCTCAAGATGATGAAATTGGAGATGGGACCACTGGAGTCGTTGGTAAGACAAACTGCATCTGTGTCAAAAAAGAAAAAACATGTTTATGTACATGAAGCTGCTGTTTTAGTCTGCACATGAAGAATGCAGTAGAAAAAAATAATGCACCATAACATTGTAATTGGGTAATGTTATCTGAAAGTGGGTGGGATATATTGGGCAGCAAATGAACATGTTTCTGAAATTGATGTGTTTGAAAAGAGAAAATATGAGCTAGGATTAAGGATTTGAGGTGTGTGTGTGTGTGTGCCCCAAGGGTCAAATTTGTAGTGACAACTGGGTCAGAGCTTCTCCAAAACTGCAGCTCATGTAGGATGTTCCTGGTCTACTGTGGCAACAGGAGTGGCCAAGGCTCACTGATGCACTTGGGAATTGAAGGCTGGCCAACGTTGCCTGATCCAATAAAAGCTACTGTAACTCAAGTTGTTGAAAAAGTTAATGTTTACGATGGGTGCCAGAACACGGTGAATCAGTTTGAAGCATATGGGGCTGCATAGCCTCAGACTGCTCAGGGGTTGCCCATGCTGACCTGTGTGTGTAAAAAAAAAAAAAAAAAGCCAAAGGTGCCTACAGCAGGGGTCGACAATATCCAGGTCGCGATTGTGACCTGGCGCCCACGGTGGCTGGTAATTGAGGCTGGGGCTTTGCGGCCTACAAGTCCGCGGCCTCAATTACCGTCCGCCGTGATCGAGAGGTGGGGGAGCACTGAGGCATAGGATCCTGTCTCCGTGTGCCCCCACCGCCGCGCGATCGCCGGTAATTGAGGCCGCAGCCTTGTGAAGTCCCAAGCTCTTCCTTCTGTGAGCTGGTGGTGGTTGTTGACATTACAAGTTAAACAGCAATTCTAATGTAATTTTTCACTGCCATCTCCTTCCCTATAATTAGAACCCCCAAACATATGTATCTTTTTTTTATTTTTTTTATTCTAAACACCCTAGAGAATAAAATGGCGATTGTTGCAATACATTATGTCACGCCGTATTTGCGCAGCGGTCCTACAAGCGCACTTTTTGGGGGAAAAAATAATAAAAAAATAAAACAGTAAAGTTATCCCTATTTTTTTTTTATATTGTGAAAGATAATGTTATGCCGAGTAAACTGATGCCTATGTCACGCTTCAAAATTGCATCCGCTCGTAGAATGGCATCAAACTTTTACCCTTTAAAATCTACAAGTTGCACATTTGAGTTGGAGGAGGTCTAGAGCTAGAATTATTGCTCTAACGATCACGGTGATACCTCACTTGTGGTTTTAATACCGTTTACATATGCGGGCGCTACTCGCGTATGTGTTCGCCTTTATGCGCGAGCTCTTCGGTTGGTGCGCGTTTTCTGGCTCCTAACTTTTTTTAATTCCAAGCAAATTTGTCAAGCCCTGGCCTACAGTATGCACGTGAGCATCAGAACTGAGTATTGGAAGAAGATGGCGTAGTCAGAATTCAAGAATGGCTTTAGGAACACCTATGAGCTTATGTTGGCCTCCAAATTTTCCAAATCTCTAACCAGTCAAGCATCTGTGGGATGTGTGACCCATGGAGGCCCCACCTCTCAACTCACAGCACCTAAAGTCGTTGCAAACTCACTCATAACCTGCAAGTATGCACTAGTATGCATAGCACAGGGCTCGACAAAATCCGGGTGCCCGGTTGCAATTGTGACCTGGCACCCGCCTGTAATTGAGGCCTCGGCCTTCAAAGCCGCAGCCTGTTACCGGCTACCGCGATCGTGCGGCGGGGGCGCACGGAGGCACAGGATCCTGTGTCTCCGTGCGGCCCCACCTCCCTGCGATTGTGGACTTCATAAAAGTAATGTTATGTCTGCAGAAGGCCGCGGCCTCAATTACCAGCCGGTGCAACCCCCCCCCACGTTCACGAGGCGTGGGTGCAAAAAACGTATAAAGTGACTTTAAAACAGTACCTACTTGAGTGCTCTATTCAAGTTAGTTGGATCACTCGCCAGAAATAAATGGGCTTCTTATCGAGGTGTTGCAGCGCATTGGGTGCATGCTCTCCTGCCAGCGGAAAAGATCTCCTGAAGAGAGAACTATATGTAAACAAAAGCATACACAGTTGGTCCCTTTTTAGTAAAAAAGTGTTTTCTCTTTCGTTCATGGACGGACACAGCATTCTTTAACAGTAGGGTATTATGCATCCTTCCTCTAGGAGAGTTAGGCAGAAACAGCACACAAAGTGTTAACAACACTTTGCTCCTTATAGCTCCTCCCAGGGGGCGTGGTCCCCCGGGTATATATCCCCCACTCTGCCACCGCAGCCCCAGTTTTTTTCTGCCTAACTCGGAGTCATGGCCTGCTGGAGTCCATGTACTCTAGCTTGTTTTCTCGCGATTTTTGCGTTTTTTTTATTTTTTTTGTTCCTGCTTTTTGGATCCTGTGATCTACTAGCAACAGCCGACTGGGCGACAGGCTGGATCCTTGTAGTCTTCCCATGTCTGGCCATCGAGCGTGTCCGGCCTCAGCTTGGCTAGTAATCGTCCACGACATGCCCCATCGCTCCAAGGGGTGGCCGGGGGACTTCGGTCCTAGGGCACACATATGACCGGTCTCAGAGCCTGGTCACAGTGTGTCTGGCCGACTGCCATGCCTTTTGCGGATTTTCTTCCAGTCAGGAAGGTCGCCAGCCTGGTAATCGCAGGATGGGTAAGTTAGTCACCTTGTCTGACAAGGTAGGTATGTCTGGTACTTCCTGGGGAGGTCGACTAAGGGTTCATCCCTACTTTCCTCTCTCCCTTTCCTCTACCTCCTTCCCTATGTGGGCGGCTGCGAGGGGGGCGGGTCACTCCTGGGACTGCCTGTTATAGGGGGCTGTGCTGTGGGTGTGCGCTGGTGTGGGGCCTTTTTGCCACTTGTGCGGGTTCTGTGTGACGAACTGTCATCTTGTCTCTTTTCACTTTTAAACTGCGCCGTTTTTGGCGCCAAAACGGCAGCGCTGTCAGCGCCATTTTACTGTAGACCGCGTGTGAGTTTTCCAGTCACACGGCGGCCATTTTGGCTTGGTCTGTGCCTCTAGTGCTGGAGTTCAGACAGGAAAAGACAGCGAATCGCTCTGAGGGCTCAGCACGGCGGCGGCACTTCACAGCGCTCCTCGGGCACTGCGGTTTCGGGTGGGGTGGTGAGTTTCCCCGGGGGCCCCCTACTCTGTCCCAGGCCAGGAGGTGTCCGGTGGGTCTTTCTGCCTTGCAGTGTCTGGGGGTGATAGCGGTGGGGCACAATGGAGAGTGAACCTGGCGTTTTCTCTCCTGAAATGCCACATTTACCCCCTCAGGCCCCGACCTCTGCTGTCTCCTTAGAGGCCATAACCTCGGTCCTTGAGGCTTTTCTTGCCCGCATTGAGGGGTCAAGCGGCTGGAAGGGGGGGTAAAAAGCGCCCTCTCCCTGAGCCTTAATCTGCAGATGTTTGACACTGACTCAGACCTTGTGGCAGCCTCTGCATCAGGTTCTGTCGTGTCAGCAGAGGGGGGTCTTACCCACGCGGACAGTGAGGATGACTCTGATACAGGGTCAGGGCATGATAAAGCCTTTGTTGGAGCTCTTATTTCTGCAGTGCGGGATACTCTAAAATTGGAGGATCCAGCGGAGGACTCGGAGGTCCCGGTCCCTTTTGGTTTCCGTAAACTGCCCCGCATCACAAAGGTTTTTCCTTCTGTTCCATTTTTGGACAGGATGGTGTACAAGGAATGGGAGATGCCTCAAAAGGTTTTTACTGTGCCTAGATGTTTTTCTATCCGTTTTCAGGAGGATTCCGTGAAAAAATGGGCTTCTCCCCCCTCAGTGGACCCTTCGGTGTCCAGGCTGAGCAAGGCCGCGGCGTTGCCGGTGGAAGGGGCTCCTGCATTTAAGGACTCGTTGATAGGAAGTTAGAGGCTGTGGCCCGCTACCTATTCACGGCCGTTGGTTCGGCTATTAGACCGGCGCAGGCCGGGGTTCTGGTGTCAGACACTCACTGAACGGGCTAAGTGCCTGTACCAGGAGCTGGAGGCTCAGGGGGCCTCCGAGACCTGTATGGACCTGGCTGAGCAGCTGGTGCAGGGTCTAAAATTTCTTTGCGAGTCTTCTATGAACACGATCCCTTTACTTTCCAGGGCTTACGCCTACGCGGTAGTGATTCGCCGCATGGTCTGGCTTAAGTGCTGGTCTGCGGACCAGGCCTCTAAGAAGGCCTTGATGGATCTACCTTTTAAGGGTGACCGTCTGTTTGGAGAGTCTCTGGATGAGATCATTAAAGCCGCCACAGGGGGTAAGAGTACTCTTCTCCCGCAGGCGGCCAAGGGGAAGTAACCTCGCCGTAAGCCAGGTCCCTCCTTTACTGCCCCTAAGCGTTTTTTTTGTGCGCATGGGGCAACCCGAAGGTGTTTTCAGGGCTCCAAGGCGCCCTCTGGGGGACAAAAGCGTCCCTGGACCCGCAAGCCTGCCTCTGCATGAAGGGTTGCCCCACCCGGGACTCGGGTGGGGGGACGTCTTCGCGGATCGGTGGGGTTCTCTCCTTTCTAATCGATGGGTTTGCAAAGTTGTTTCCTCGGGGTAAAAATTGAATTTCTTTCTCACCCTCCACAAAGTTCTTCCCTTCCAACCTTCGGCTCCCTCCGAAGAGTTGGGAAGCTCCATCGGACGCGGTCCAGGACCTGCTGTTCAGAGGGGTGGTGGTACCGGTTCCTCCCGGGGAACGCTTCCAGGGGTTTTACTCCAACCTGTTTTTGGTACCCAAGAAGGATGGAGTCCGCCCAATTCTGGACCACAAGGCCCTCAATTGCTTTGTCAAGGTGCAACAGTTCCGGATGGAGTTTATTCGCTCGGTGGTAGCTGCTCTCCATCAGGGGGATTTTATGGCGTCCCTGGATATCAGGGACGCATACCTCCACGTGCCCATATGTTCAAGGCACCAAAAGTTTCTAAGCTTTGCGATAGGGGAGGACCATTTCCAATTTGTGGCTCTCCCATTCGACCTAGCTTAGGCGCCTCGGGTCTTCACCAAGGTGCTCGCCCCAATTCTGGCTCTCTTGCGGCAACGCGGAATTGCTATAGTGGGGTACCTGGACTACCTCCTTCTGAGAGCTTCCTCAAGCTCAGAGTTAGAGGAGGACGTGTCTATCGCGTGTCGGACTCTTCGAGAGTTTGGATGGCTTCTAAATATCCAGAAGTCAGTACTGGTACCGTCCTTGCGCCTGGAATACCTGGGGTTAGTCCTGGATTCCGTGGAGGCGGAGGTTTTTCTCCCCTGGAGAAGCTTCGGACACTGCAATCAGCAGTGAAGCTGCTGTCGACCCGGAGGAAGTCTTCCTTTCGGTTCTGCATCAGGGTCCTGGGACTGATGGTGGCCTCTTTCGAGGCGGTGCTGTTTGCTCAATTTCACACCCGAACATTGCAGAACGAGATTTCGTCACGGTGGGACAAACTCCCATCATCTCTGGACGTTCAGATTCAGCTGAGTCCTCTAGTCAAGGCCTCCCTGGTGTGGTGGCTGACTTCTCCAGGGCTTCGGACCGGAAAAATCATTCCTCCCCTGTCGCTGGACAGTGATTACGACGGACGCCTGCCTCTCCGGCTGGGGGGTGTCTGGGGCTCCCAGTCGGTCCAGGGACGCTGGACTCAGGAGTCCAGTTTCCCAATGTTCTGGCGCACCGTGCGATCAAACTGTCCCTGGCCAGGTGGTCCCTGGATTTGCAGGGCCGATCGGTCAGGGTTCAATCGGACAACGCCACGGCCGTGGCGTACATCAATTATCAGGGGGGCACGAGAAGCCCGTCCGCGGCGGCGGAGGTCGCTCACATTCTTTGGTGGGCCGAAAGGACTGTTCGGCTCTCTCGGCAGTGTACATTCCGGGAGTGCTGAATTGGCAAGCTGACTATCTGAGTCGCCAAACGCCCGACCAGGGGGAGTGGTTGTTGCACCCGGAGGTGTTTCAAACTCTGTGCAAAATGTGGGGCACTCCAGACGTAGATCTGTTGGCCTCCCGTCTCAATCGAAAGGTGCTGCGATTCGTGGGCAGACGAGTTAGTAGCCCCCCTGGGCTGCTAGCGCCTGATCTACGCCTTCCCTCTGTTACAGTTGCTTCCGTGCCTGCTGCGCAGATTGGAAGCCGAAGGGACTCGGACGATTCTTATCGCCCCGGATTGGCCGCGCCGGTCCTGGTACACGGATCTGGTGGCAGACGTCCCTTGGTGTCTGCCTCTGAGAGAAGATCTCTTGTCGCAGGGCCCTGTCTTTCACCCTGCTTTACAGTCGCTGGCTTTGACGGCGTGGCTGTTGAGACCCAAGTTCTGAAGGACTAGCTGGGTTTGCTATGTTGTGTTCCCACCCCTCAAATATTTTTGGCACTGCTTTGGGACGTCCCTACTGTCAAAGAATGCTGTGTCCGTCCATGAACGAAAGGGGAAAAGGATTTTTGTACTTACCGTAAAATCCATTTCTGAGTTCATGGACGGACACAGCACCCACCCCTCCTTTGTTTGTACTGCTTGTTACGAACTGGGGCTGCTGTGGCAGAGTGGGGATGTATACCCAGGGGACCACGCCCCCTGGGAGGAGCTATAAGGAGCAAAGTGTTGTTAACACTTTGTGTGCTGTTTCTGCCTAACTCTCCTAGAGGAAGGATGCATAATACCCTACTGTCAAAGAATGCTGTCCGTCCATGAACTCAGAGAAATGGATTTTACAGCAAGTACAAAAATCCTTTTATTCCTAACATCCTTAAACAATCTTATAACGTGAAGAATAGAAAAAAGACTGCCCTAAACTAAACAAATATATAAAAAAAAAGCAGCCAGCACACAAGTAAAAAAAAAAAAAAAAAATAACAAAAGTGCAGCGCTAGAATATTCTGTGCACAATGTGACACAGGATCAGAAATTGTATAGAAATGCAAGCTTGATGTATGTGAAGTCCATATATCCCAATAAGGTGTCCGTTTAATAAACTGAAGTTTTTTTCTCTGTTCAGTTCACAGCAGTTCTCAGGAAGAAAATTATCTCCTCTGCAGCCGGTTTAATAAACTGAGAACTTCAGTTCTCAGATGGTCAACAGAGGTGACGTTTTTCCTCTGAAAACAGCCGAGATCTGTGTAAAGTTGGTGGACTGCCTGTAATCTCGTGAGATTATGGTGCAGCCGAGTTCAAAAAGTAACTAAAGTTTAACCACTTCCCGCCCGGTCAATAGGAGATTGACGTCCGGAAAGTGGTTATGAAATCGTGACTGGACGTTGTCCAACGTCCTACAGGATTTCATGCCGCGTGCGCCCGTGGGGGCACGCAGCGCGGTGATCGGTGACACCCTGCGCCTCTGATCTTGGTAACGAGTCTTCGGCGGAGGCTCGCTATCACGTGATCAGCCGTGTCCAATCATGGCTGATCACGATGTAAACGTCTCTGCCTAACTCGCGCCTGACAGACGCGCGAGTACAGGAGAGCTGATCGGCGGCTCTCCTGACAGGGGTTCGCGCTGTTTGTTTATCAGCGCAGCCCCCCCTCGGATGCCCACACTAGACCACCAGGGAGTGCTGGAAGGGCAAAAGTAAAATAAAATAAAAAGCGGCGAAAAGTCAGGATTTAAAAAATAAAATAAAACATGCCAGTAAAAAAAAAGGGTGCCAGTCAGTGTCCACACATGGGCACTGACTGGCAACATAAATTCATCAGTGCCACCCCTCAGTTCCAATCCATGCCACCCATCAGTGCCGCCTATCGGTGCCCATCAGTGTCGCCATATCAGTGCCCACAATTGAAAGAAAACATACTTTACAAAAAGTTAACAGAAAAAAATGTATTTTTTTCTCCTCAAAATGTTATGTCTTTTTATTATCAAATACCACCAAAAAAAGCTCCATTTGTGGGGGGGAAAAAAAGACGTAAATTTTGTTTGGGACCCATGTCGCACGAACGCGCAAATGTCGGTTAAAGCGACGCAGTGCGGGAAGCTGAAATTTCGCCTGGGCACGAAGTGTGTGTGTGTGTGTGTGTGTGTGTGTGTGTATATATATATATATTCACACTATCTATATACACGCGTGTATATTAATATTCGTTTTTTAACCTACTGCTGTTGATATTAGAAATAAGCCTTCCTCTTCTGAATCTGAAAGGGAGATATTTCAGTGGAAGAGCTGTGAAATCTTCAGATCACGGTTTATTAAACTGGCCATTTTTGACAAAACATCCAATCCACGTGATGTGGAGAATGTGTTCTCTGCTCCTTATCACAGTTTATTAAACTGGCAATGCTCTGTGATAAGCCGTGATCATCATGATCTCGGCTTATCACGGTTTATTAAACGTACACCTTTATGTGATGCTGGATCGGTGAAATGAAATGTGAAATGCTAGTCCATAAAAGTGGCTTTTGAATCATTGACGTATAATGTTGAATATATGATATTATATACGTATAATGTTGAATATCTGAAGGGACTAGCATTTCACACAGCAGGTTGTGTGATAATTTCACTAATCCAGCATCACATTTATTGTGGTGTATATGGACTTTCTCTTTCGTTCATGGACGGACACAGCACTTCCTTAACTGTAGGGTATTATATCCTTCCTCCAGGAGAGATTGGGCAGTAAAAGTGTTAAAACACTCTGCTCCACACAGCTCCTCCCAGGGGCGTGGTCTCCCGGGTATGTATTCCCCACTCTGTCACGGCAGCCTCTTTTTTTTTTTTTTTTTTTCTGCCTAATTCAGGAGAGTCATGGCCTGCTGGAGTCCATGTACTCTGTTTTTCTGTTTTTTTTTTTTCTTTGTGATTTTTTTCGTTTTATTTTGTTCCTGTGGTGTGTGTTTTGGGATCCTGTGATCTACTAGCACCAGCCGACTGGGCGACAGGCTGGATCCTTGTAGTCTTTCCATGTCAGGCCATCGAGCGTGTCCGGCCTCAACTTGGCTAGTGGTCGTCCATGACATGCCCCATCGCTCAAAGGGGTGGCCGGGGGACTTCGGTCCTAGGGCACACATATGACCGGTCTTAATGGCCTGGTCAGTGTGTCTGGCCGACTGCCATGCCGTTCGTGGATTTTGGTTCAGTCAGGAAGGTCGCCAGCCGGTGGTCGCAGGACGGGTAAGTAGACGCCTTGCCTGGCAAGGTAGGTATGGCTGGTGCTTCCCTGGGAGATCGATTGAGGGTCTGTCCTGTTTTCCTCTCTCCCTTCCTTTACCTCCTTCCCATGCTGGGTGGCTGCGGGGGGGGGGGGCGCTCCTGGGCTTGCCATTCACTGGGCTGTGCCTCAGGGGACTGGTGTCTGGGGGTTTTAACCTTGTGCTGGCTGTGGTGCTGTGTGGTGGTTTTACTTGGGCCTGACAGTGTGTGCTGTGCAGGGCCTCACTGTGCAGGGCCTCACTGTGCTATGCAGCGGTGCGGGGGTTAACTCCGCTGGGCTGATGTGTTTTTGGTGTTTGGGCCTGGCAGTTTGGCTGCACAGGGCCTCACTGTGTGCGACGGTGCAGAGGTTAACTCCTGTTTTCGTGCCGAAATCGAAAGTGACGCTCGGCGGCCATTTTCTTGTGGCCTGCGTGTTTCAGTCACACGGCGGCCATCTTTGCTGAGTTTTTGTCCTCTAGTGCTCACTAATCTGCAAAAGCCTGCGAATCGGCGGTACAGCACAGCGGTGGCACTTCCTCAGCTCCCTACAGCCTTCAGGTCTACTGCAGCTTGTGTGGGGTGGCGATTTCCCCGGGGGGGTCCCTCGCTCTGCTTCTTCAGCCGGGAGGTGTCTGGTGGGTCCCTGTCTGCCTTGCAGTGTCTGGGGGTGAGGTGGGCGCAATGGAGTCTGAACCTGGCGTTTCCACTCCGGCTATGCCGCAGTTAACCCCTCAGGCCCCTACCTCTGCTGCCTCCTTAGAGGCTATGACTGCAGTCCTCGAGGCTTTTCTCGCCCGAATCAAAAAGGCGAGTGGTCAGAAGGGGGGTAAAAAGCGCCCTCTCCCTGAGCAAAATTCTGGGGATGTCTGACTCGGATCTTACTGCAGCCTCTGCATCAGGCTCTGTCATGTCGGCAGAGGGGTTTTGCCCACGCGGACAGTGAGGATGACTGATACAGGGTCAGGGCATGATACAGCCTTTGTTAGAGCTCTTATTTCTGCGGTGCGGGATACTCTGAAAATGGAGGATTCGGCGGAGGACTCGGATGTGCTGGTCCCCTTTGGTTTCTGTAAGCCGCCCCGCACTGCAAAGGTTTTCCCTTGTGTTCCATTTTTTGGACAAGCTGTTATACAAGGAATGGGAGATACCGCAAAAGGTTTTTACTGTGCCTAGATGTTTTGCGGTCTGTTATCCTTTTCAGGAGGATTTTGTGAAAAAATGGGTTTCTCCCCCCCCCTCAGTGGACCCTCCGGTGTCCAGACTGAGCAAGGCCACCACGCTGCCGGTGGAAGGGGCGTCCGCATTCAAGGACCCCGTTGATAGAAAGGTGGAGGCTGTAGCCCGCTACCTATTCACGGTCGTCGCAGACACTCACTGAACGGGCCAAGTGCCTGTACCAGGAACTGGAGGCACAGGGTAACTCCGAGACCTGTTTGGACCTCACTGACCAGTTGGTGTAGGGCCTGAAGTTTGTTTGTGAGTCGTCCTTGGACACGATCCCCTTACTTTCCAGGGCCTCCGTCTACGCGTTGTTTGGCTCAAGTGTTGGTCTGCAGACCAGGCCTCAAAGAAAGCCTTGATAGATCTACCTTTCAAGGGTGACCGGCTGTTTGGGGAGTCCTTGGACGAGATTATTAAAGCCGCCACAGGGGGTAAGATTACTCTACTTCCGCAGGCGGAAAAGGGGAAGGAACCTCGCCGCAAGCCGGGTCCCTCCTTTACCACCCCCCAAGTGTTTTTTTTTTTTCTTCGCGTGCCCGGGGCAGCAGGAAGGGGTTTTCAGGGCTCCAAGGCGCCCGCTGGTGGGCATAAGCGTCCCTGGACCCGCAAGCCGGGTAAGCCTGCGGACAAGCCTGCCTCCGCATGAAGGGTTCCCCCCACCCGGGTCTTGGGTGGGGGTCGACTTCGCGGCTCGGTGGGGGTCTCTTCTCTCCGATCGGTGGGTTTGCGAGGTGGTTTCCTCGGGATACAAAATAGAATTTTTCTTACCCACCACACAGATTCTTCCCCTCCAACCTTCAGCTTCCTCCGGAGCGTCGGAAAGCTCTCTGATGCTGTCCAGGATCTGTTGCTCAGAGGGGTGGTGGTACCGGTTCCCCCCAGAACGGTTTCAGGGGTTTTATTGCAACCTGTTCGTGGTACCCAAGAAGGATGGGGGTCCGCCCGATTCTGGACCTCAAGGCCCTCAATTGTTTTGTCAAAGTTCAACGCTTCCGGATGGAGTCGATTCGCTTGGTGATAGCTGCGCTCCGTCGGAATTCATGGGGGGACATCATGGACCCATATCTCTGTCCCCATATGTTCAGGGCACCCGAAGTTTCTACGCTTCGCGATCGGGGAGGAACACTTCCAATTTGTGGCCCTCCTGTTCGGTCTAGCTTTGGCTCCTCGGGTTTTCACCAAGGTGCTCGCCCCAATTTTGGCTCTACTGAGGCAGCGCAGGATCGCTTTAGTGGGGTACCTCGACGACCTTCTTCTGAGAGCTTCCTCAAGCTCAGAGTTAGAGGACGTGTCTATCACGTGTCAACTCTCCGAGTTCGGCTGGCTTCTGAACATCCAGAAGTCAGTTCTGGTGCCGTTGCAGCGCCTGGAATACCTGGGGTTCTGGATTCAGTGCAGGCAAGGGTCTTTCTCCCATTGGAGAAACTTCGGACTCTTTAGTCGGCGGTGCAGCTGTTGTCGACCCGGAAGCGGTCTTCTCTTCGGTTCTGCATGAGGGTCCCGGGTCTGATGGTGTCCTCCTTCGAGGCGGTACCGTTTGCGCAATTCCACACCCGGACGTTGCAGAAGGAGATTTTGTCAAGGGACAAGCTCTTGTCATCCCTGGATGTCCAAATTCAGCTGAGTCCTCTGGCCAAGGCTTCCCTAGTATGGTGGTTGACTTCTCCGGTACTTCGGACCGGAAAATCTTTTCTTCCCTGCCATTGGATGGTGATTACAATGGACGCCAGCCTCTCCGGCTGGGGAGGGTGTCTGGGGCTCCCAGGGACGCTGGACTCAGGAGTCCCGGCTCCCTATCAAGTTCTGGAGCTCCGTGCGATCAAACTATGCCTGGCCAGTTGGTCCCTGGGTCTTCAGGGCCGGTCGGTCAGGGTCCAATCGGACAACGCCACGGCCGTGGCGTACATCAATCAAGGAGGCACGCGGAGCTTGGCGACGGAGGTCGCCCACATTCTTCGGTGGGCCGAAAGAGCAGGCACGGTTCAGTTCTATCGGGCCGTGTACATTCCGGGAGTGCTAAATTGGCAGGCCGACTACCTGAGTCGCCAAACGCTCGACCAGGGGGAGTGGTCGCACCCGGAGGTGTTTCGGAGTCAGCGGTGGGGCACTCCGGAGGTGGACCCTATGCATCCCGTCTCAACCGAAAGGTGCCACGGTTCGTGGCAAGGTCGCAGGACCTGTGGTCAGATGCGTTGGTGGCCCCTCTAGGTCACTATCGCATAATCTATGCCTTCCCTCCGCTACAGCTTCTTCCTCGTCTGCTACGCAGGCTGGAAGCCGAAGGGGCTCAGGCGATGATCGCCTCAGATTCGCCGCGCCGATCCTGGTATGCGGGTCTGGTGGCAGACGCCCCCTGGCGCCTGCCCCTGAGAGAGGATCTCTTGTCGCAGGGTCCTGTCTTTCACCCTGCTTTAGTCGCTGGCTTTGACGGCGTGGCTGTTGAAACCCTGGTTTTGAAGGACCGGGGCCTGTCGGGCCCGGTGATTTCTACCATGCTTCGTGCACGGAAGGCCA
This sequence comes from Rana kukunoris, assembly GCA_029574335.1. NCBI lineage: Eukaryota > Metazoa > Chordata > Amphibia > Anura > Ranidae > Rana > Rana kukunoris. Next base: position 200,405,122 of record CM056053.1, read on the forward strand.
CTTCACGCAAGGTTTACCATCGGACGTGGAAGACCTACATCTCCATGTGTGAGGAGATGGGCTGGCACCCCCGGGTATATGTGATGTCCTTCAGCGGGGGGTAGATCAGGCCCTCGCTCTGGGTACAGTTAAGAGTCAGGTCTCGGCCTTGGCTGTTTACTTTCAGCGACCTTTGGCAGCGCATTCTTTGGTGCGTACTTTTGTACAGGGGGTCAGTCATGTGGCCCCTCCTGTGCGGCCTCCACTGCCTCGTGCGACTTGAACTTGGTGCTCTCGGTGCTTCAGGATGCCCCCTTAGACATCCGGAAGATACCGTTATTGACTTTATCCCAGAAGGTAGTTTTTCTGGTTGCAATTACCTCGGTCAGACGAGTGTCTGAACTGGTGGCCTTGTCTTGCAAGGCTCCATACTTGGTCATCCACAAGGATAAGTTGGTGTTGCGCCCACAGCCTTCTTTTCTTCCGAAGGTTGTTTCGGCCTTTCACATTGAGGACATTGTGTTGCCTTCCTTGTGTCCTCGGTCTAAGAACCGCAAGGAGGCCTCTCTACATTCCCTGGATGTGGTTCGAGCCCTACGTTGTGTTATTTGTCTGCTACGGCTCCATTTCGGAAGTCGGACTCACTGTTTGTGTCGGTGGCCGGCCCCAAAAAGGGTCTAGCGGTCCCGGCGGCCACCATTTCTCGCTGGATTAGACAAGTTGTCATTCAGGCCTATGCTCTGAAGGGAAGGGCGCCCCCCTTCCGGGTTACGGCGCATTCCACAAGGGAAAATGGGGCCTCTTGGGCTTTCCGTCATCATGCCTCTGTTACAGGTGTGCAAGGCTGCGACCTGGTTGTCGGTCCACACCTTTTCAAAATTCTACAAGGTAGATGTGAGTGCATCTTCGGACGCTTCCTTCGGCCGCAAAGTGTTACAGGCGGCAGTTTGAGATTGGGGTTCCCCTGTTGGGGAATCTGTTTTCTTGTTGGGGTGAAGCTTGGTTTGCTGTTTCCCACCCCTCAAATCTTTTGACACTGCTTTGGGACGTCCCTCCAGTTTAGGAAGTGCTGTGTCCATCCATGAACGAAAGAAAATAGGATTTTTGTACTTACCGACACAGCACCCGCCCCTCCTTCGTTTGTACTGCTTGTTACGAACTGAGGCTGCTGTGGCAGAGTGGGGAATATATACCCAGGGGACCACGCCCCCTGGGAGGAGCTGTGTGGAGCAGAGTGTTAACACTTTTACTGCTGTTTTCTGCCTAATCTCTTCTGGAGGACTGATATAATACCCTACAGTTAAGGAAGTGCTGTGTCCGTCCATGAACTCGGAGAAATGGATTTTACGGTAAGTACAAAAATCCTATTTTTTTCACATATATCAAGCCTGCATTTCTATACGATTTCTGATCCTGTGTCACTATAACCATTGTGCACAACATATTCTAGCATTGCACTTTTGTTCCATAAACTAGGATAATGCAAGAATAGATTTAAAGGCAAGAACTGGATCACGCACAATTGTTTGCAAGCACTTTATATTTTTGCACAGGATTGAAATTTGCATAACTATTGGCACAGATTTTATTTATTTTTTTAAACAGCAGTTCTAATGTGGTTTTGACTGCCATCTCCTTCCCTATAATTAAAACCCCCAAATATATATAATCACTTTTTTTTTATTCTACTACCCTAGAGAATAAAATGGCAGTCGTTGCAATACTTTCTGTCACACGGTATTTGCACAGCGGTCTTACCAAGCGCACTTTTTTTTGGGGGGGAAAAAATACTTGTTTTAATAATAAAAAAAAAAAAGACCACAGTAAAATTAGCCCAATTTATTTCATATTGTGAAAGATGCTTATGCCGAGTAAATTGATACCCAACATGTCACGCTTCAAAATTGCGTCCGCTCGTGGAATGGCGACAAACTTTTACCATTTAAAATCTCCAGAGGCGACGTTAAAAAAAAATTGTACAGGTTGAATGTTTTGAGTTACAGGAGGTCTAGGACTGGAATTGTTGCTCTCGTTCTACTAATCGTGGTGATACCTCACATATGTGGTTTGAATACAGTTTACATACGAGGGCGCTACTCACGTATGCTTCTGCGCGCAAGCTTGACGGGTGCGTTTTCTGGCGCCTATATTCCAAACAAATTTCTCAAACCCTGGCAAAGCATACGAGCTCATTATGAATTACTTTAGATCGAAGCCCCCGCAGCGGGTCCTCATACACTGCTCCAGCAGGTGACATCGCTTCCAAAGTTACTTCGCTCTGGAGTCTCGATTACATCACTCGGCATGTGGTAACGGCGCACTAACTGAAGCAATGACACGTATGTGCTATTGTTTCAGTGTGCATGTGCTGATGTCGGCACATGCTGATACAGGGGGATATCTCCTAAACCGTTTAGGAGATATCTCGGGTAGCACCAGGGCAAGCCTTATAGGCTTACCTGTAGTAAAACTTGTTTGTGAAGGGTTTACAACCACTTTTTTATTCATCTGCTACTCATGGCTGGGGTGCCAAACACCACAGTAAATCTTAAAAGATCTATTAGAGTCCATGCATTAACAGGCTATGGTGGGTGCTCATATTTGTTATAGCTTTAAGGAACATTTGACAGGTGGTTAGGAGCCCTCCTCGCTGCCTGCTCTTGGTTTCTTGTGTCTCCTTCAGGAAAAGCCAGTCCGCCCTGTCAGACTCTCTGCATTTGTGGAAAGCAGACATAAGGGAAACTTTTGTGTATGTGGCAGGTGAACAACATTCAGAACCCTAGTAGTGTTGTCCTGGGCTTCCTTGGAGGGCATAAAACCCACATAATCAGGGTGGTCCAATGGAAGATTATGACCCTCAAGGATTGAATTTGAATTTAAGGCTGAGCCTGGGAGACAGAATTTAGGCGAAGACTTTATAGTATATCGCAGTAAAGCCATCCAGTCCGTGGCCTTATGTGGTTTAAGAGATTTAATGGCCATTAAAAATTTGTCAGTGGGACATTAAGCTGGGCAGATGACATCGTAAAGTCCCCAATCGTGAAGATATGAGTGAATTTCGTGTTGACTTTTTGGGTAGAGGGCATGGGAAGTATCTGCAATTTCCTGAGAGGTGTGATAACATTGGCCTGATCCTTTGTCAACAAAGAGAATAAGGGAGAGTTCCAGAAGAGAGCTAGCCAATGGTCTCCCTGGCTTATCACTTGGTACATAGAATGCATGGTGAACTCTACGAAGCTTGGATTTAGTATCTTGGAGAAGCATGTCTTAGTCTTTCACGCTGCTAATGGAGATTTACAGCCATCTTGAGAGCAACTTTATGTGAAAATACTCCAGCGTGCTACTAGGTCAAGCTGTTTTCCCCCCCTCGTCTTCCAGGACAGCCCTGAGATATATGGCTCCTCCCTCCGGGACAGGAAACACATTCACCCAAATTATAAAAGGAAGTCCTCAGGCCTTCTCAGTTTTTTGTGTTTCCTGCCGGACGGGAAAGAAGCACATTTGGGAACGCTGCTACTTTTTTTCCTTTTTCCCCAGTTTCTCCCTTTGTGGGAGTAAGAGCTGAACCTACCTCCTACAGCACGCCTCTGGCCCAGGGGTAGAGAGTGTTGCTAATGGCCACGGCTGCCTTGGCTCAGCGAGAGTGGGACCCCTGGTAGACGGCAGTGTGTTCATGGCCTCAGCTCCGGAAGCAGCGGTGAAAGGCGAGAGACGCCATAGGCCGTGTTGTGGTATACAGCACTTCCGGGATCGGCGCTGGAGGGGCGGAGCCACTGTGCTCAAAGGAAGGGAAGTGAGATCCCGGGCGGAAGCGCGTCATCAGGGGGCGCCGGAAACATCGTTCCCGTGTTTCAAAAAGGCCGCGGCAGTGGCTATGTAGGACCTGGAGCCTAGTGGTGTATCTCGGAGCGCTGAGGACTAAAACGCCAGAACTATGGAAGCTGCAGCAGCACATCCAGACCCTGGTTCGGTTGGCACCGGTCCCTCACAGGTAAGCTTGGTGAGAGCACATGGTTTACTCTGGGGGGGTGAGATTGGTCTACTTGGCCAAAAATACCCCCCATGGGTGGCGAACCTTATTGGTGGTGGGTACGGCACTTCTGGGAGCTAGGCACAGTGGTCAGGCATAGGCTGTTTGGTAACTGAGTTTTGTGTTTTCTGGTTTGTGTCTATTTCAGATTAAAACTCAACAGCCGCCTAGAAGAAAGTGTGCCGTCTGTTAGACAAAGCTAGGTTCCAGTTGGGACAAGCCGTTATGCCCAGAATGTGTTGGCAGTCTGATAAAAGATGACTCAGTTACTGCTTGCCGTCAGTTATTATCCTCTGTTAAGGATGAAATGCCATCCACATTCCAGTCTTTTAGAGGACTGATAGGATGCAGGGTCCCGCCTCATCCCTACCTAGAGCATCTAGTATGCCTTCCCTGTCCCAGACTCAAGAGTACAGGGAGCAGACTCCTAGGTCTATTGCTTCCTCTCAAGCAGGATCAGCCTCAGATTCTGAGGCAGAAGATGATTCCTCCAGGGCTTCTAGGTACAAATTGTCCTTGGAAGATGTAGGAGACCTACTAAAGGCTATTTATGATACCTTGGAGATCCGTGAGGAACAGGTTCAGCTCTCCAAGCACGACCTCATGTACCAGGGGTCTAGTGCAAATAGATCCAGGGTTTTTCCTGTTCACAAATCCCTGATTGACACAATTCTGCGGGAGTGGGAACAGCCTGAAAAAAGACCATTCTTTTCAGGCTCCCTTAAACGGAGATTCCCCTTTGATTCGAATGGGTCTCAGCCATGGAACAAGGTTCCAAAATTAGATGCCCCTTTAGCCAGGATATCAAGAAAAACGGATCTGGCCTTTGATGATTTGGGGGGCTTGAAGGACCCGATGGATAAGAGAGGGGACTTGTTCAAGAGAGCTTGGGATGCCTCTTCAATAAGTCTAAAACCCGCACTAGCAGCGACTTGTGTAGCTAGAAATCTAGAATGTTGGCTTACTCAGTTGCAAACCCACATTCAGGCGGGTACATCTAGACAGGAGATATTAAAATCTTTTCCTCTTATTTTTAAAGCAGTAGGCTTTCTGGCTGATGCCTCCGAAGAATCGGTAAAGTTGGCAGCTAGATCAGCAGCCTTGGTAAATGCAGCCCGAAGATCAGTGTGGCTGAAAACTTGGACAGGTAATGCAGCCTCCAAGTTGAAACTGTGTGGGTTATCCTTTTCAGGTGACCACCTTTTTGGATCGGGCCTACAGGAAGCGCTAGAAAGGACTCGGGACAGAAAAAAGGCTTTTCCTGAGAGAAAGAAAAAAGCGGAGGGAAAACTTTTTTTTCGAGGTTTCAAACAAAACCTACAAAAGGAAGGCCAACCAAAGAAACACTGGGCAGGCCATAAGGGTAGGGGGAGAGGAGGAATATTGTTTAATCCTCCTCAAACCACCCCCAAGCCACAGTGACTCTTGCGTCCCAGTGGGAGGAAGATTGGGGCAGTTTCTCCCACAATGGACCATGGCAACTTCAAGTCCGTTCATTTTAAACATAATCAGGAACGGATACAAGTTGGAGTTCACGACAACACCCCCCCCCCCCAAGTTTTCTGGTTACCCAGCCTCCCAGGGACAGGGAGAAGGCAGAGGCCCTGGGCCTGTCTCTGGGGGAATTGGTGGACCAAAAAGTTCTAATTTAAGTACCACAAAAGGAACAAGGTCAAGGGACATATTCCCATGTATTCGTAGTAAAAAAAATCGGGAAAATTCAGAATGATCTTGAATCTTCGTCCCCTGAACAAATTTGTAAAGTACAAGAAGTTCAGAATGGAGTCGATTTTCACAGTGGCAAGGTCTGTTTCCGGGGTGCTACATGGCCACCCTGGATCACGGAGATGCATACTTGCATGTCCCAATTCATTTAGATTTCCAAAAATTTCTCAGGGTGAAGGTGAACTCGGAAATCACACTTCCAGTTCCAAGCCCTTCCCTTTGGTCTGTCCTCATCGCTGAGAATTTTTACAAAAGTCCTGGCAGAGGCTCTAGCACCGCTGAGAAACAAGGCGATAATTGTAATTCCTTATCTGGACGATCTCCTGTTCGTGGCAGGATCAGCCCAACAGCTGGAAAGGGATTTGCAGGAAGCTCAAAACTTTCTCTCCTCTCTCGGGTGGATAGTCAATCGAGACAAGTCTCAATTGACCCCATCCCAGGAGGTGCTGTACCTAGGGTACAGGATATCATCTGTAGAGAAAAAAAATTTCTCCCGAAGGAAAGATGGTAAAGGTAGATCAGGCAGCAGCCCAGCTGCAGTCCAACCAAGAGGCTTCAGTCAGACAAGTCATGAGGGTGCTGGGGTTTATCACTGCATGTTTTCCAGCGGTACCCTGGGCGAGGTTCCATCAACGTCCTTTGCAGCAACTAATGGTTTGGAGTGGCAAAAGTCAAGACTTTTAGAGGTCCAGGTTCCAATCTCATCCCGAGTCCTCTGTGGTGGCGGCGAACGCGCCACAATCTAAGCAAGGGTCTAGCCTGGACCTTGCCGGTAGAAACAGCGGTAACTACAGATGCCAGTGCCTGGGGAGCCCACCGGGGGAGGCAGTGGCCCAGGGAACATGGTCTCCAAGAGAGGCAGAACGTTCCTCAAACCAGAGAGCTTCTGGCAGGCAGTGGCCCAGGGAACATGGTCTCCAAGAGAGGCAGAACGTTCCTCAAACCAGAGAGCTTCTGGCAGTCCTAAAAACAATCGGTGTTCCAAGCAAGCCTGAAAGGCGAACATCTGCAAGTTCGCACAGACAATGCAACAACTGTGGCATACGTGAACAAGCAGGAAGGGACGAGAAGCCCTGCTCTTCAGGACATAGCAAACTAATTTTTTTCCTGGGCAGAAACAAATCTGGCTTCACTGACAGCGGTCCACCTAAAAGGCACCCAGAACTCTCTAGCGGATTATCTGAGCCGTCAAAGGGTGAGTCAGGACGAGTGGGCGCTCCACGAGGAGGTTTTCGCTCAAATAGTACAGAAAAAAGCATCTATTCCCACCCAGGAGACAGGGCTACAGGGATAGATGCTTTTTCCAGAACATGGAAATTCAACAGCTGCTACGCCTTCCCTCCAATAAGAATGATCGCAGCAGTCCTTCAGAAGTTTCGATCGGAAAAAACGGACCTAATATTGATTGCACCGTTTTGGCCGAAAAGACCCTGGTTTGCCTTTCTGAAAAATCTGGCCATTCTCTCCCCATTTCGTCTTCCCAGCAGGAGGGATTTAATATCGCAGGGTCCCATTCTTCATCCGCAGGTAGACAGACTAAACCTAACTGCGTGGTATCTGAGGAACAGTTGCTGAGGACACAGGGCTTCTCAGAGAAAGTAATCAAAACCCTGATACAATGCAGAAAGCCTGTTACTAGAACAATTTATGCCAAATTCTGGAAAAAAATTGTTCCTGGTTAGAAGAGCAGGGAATTGATCAACCAGGGGTCCCAGCCATTCTAGATTTTCTGCAGGCAGGGGTAGATATGGGTCTATCCCCAAGTACCCTAAAACTGCAGGTTGCGCCCCTTAGTGTCTTTCTTCAATGTTCCCTTCAGCAGAATTCTTTTAATAAGAACTTTTCAAAGCCTTGTCTAGATCTAGGCCAGTGAAGGTCTCACCCTGTCCTCCTTGGGATCTCTCCTTGGTACTTAAAGCATTGTCAGCTAGTCCATTTGGAGGAATCTATCTTAAAATGGATAACCCTTAAGACAGTTCTGTTGGTAGCAGTCACTTCCGCCAGGCGGGTAAGTCATCTTCAGGCGCTTTCTATCAGAGAGCCATTTATGTTAATTTGAGGATAGAGTTGTGTTGAAAACAGACCCCAGTTTTCTCCCCAAGGTGGCGTCCTCATTTCACAGGACACAGGACATTGTCCTTCCGACTTTTTTGTCTCCCTCGAGTTCAGAGGGGACATCTCTAGATGTCAAGAGATGTATTTAATTTATTTAGAGGTAACCAAGGAACTCAGAAAATCTGATTCTCTTTTTGTTAATTTTTCGGGGATTAGGAAGGGGCAAAAAGCATCTGCCGCGTACACACGGTCGTTTTTTGCGATGAAGAAAATGACGTTTTCTGTGAAGTAAAAAACGACGTTTTTGAAACGTCACTTTCAAAGACAATTTTGCATACACACCATCGTTTTTTCACAAAAAGCGAGGTTACGTTCACCACTCTTTTCCATTGAAGCTCGCTTCATAACTAGCTTCTGGGCATGCGCGGGTTGAAAAACGTTGTTTTAAAAGACGTTTTTGCTACACACGGTGACTTTTTGTGAAACAAAAAACGACGTTTTGAAAAACGACACAAAAAATTCAAGCATGTTGGAATTTTTTTTTGGTCGTTTTTTTGAAGACAAAAAACGACGTTTTGCCCACACGATCAATTTAAATGACGTTTTAAAAAACGTCTTTTTTCATCGCAAAAAACGACCGTGTGTACGCGGCATAAGTCTTTCATTGCCAGGTGGATCAGGTTAGTGATAGCTAAAGCTTATGAGTTAGAGGGTAAGCAAGCCCCATTTGTCAAAGCACTCTACTAGAGCGGTTTCGATTTCTTGGGCGGAAAAGGCCGGAGCCACTCCAGAAGAAATTTGTAAGGCGGCAACATGGTCAAACTATACAACCTTTGCACTATCGCCTGGACTTAATGTCTGAGAAGGATCAGTCATTTGGCCGAAGGGTCCTCCAGGCGGCTACCCCACCCTGACAAGTTTCTTGTTTATCATCTCAGGGCTGTCCTGGAAGACGAGGGGGGAAAACCGGAGTTAGGCTTACCGGTAACTCTTTCCAGGAGTCTTCCAGGACAGCCCGGTTTCCCACCCAGAGTTTATAGTTTGTAAACAGGAGTTGGATATGTGTACTGACGATGTGTTAGTATGTTATGTTTTTCAGAGCCTTCAAGAATTCTTGGATGAACTGAGAAGGCCTGGAGGACTTCCTTTTATAATTTGGGTGAATGTGTTTCCTGTCCCGGAGGGAGGAGCCATATATCTCAGGGCTGTCCTGGAAGACTCCTGGAAAGAGTTACCGGTAAGCCTAACTCCGGTTTTTTGAAGTGGTGCTAATTTTTTCAGCACTGTCTCCTTCTGGATCAGTTTTCTACGAAACGCATGTGATTCCCATTGCAAGCGTTGGGAAACGTCGTCCTTGTCTCTTTAAGATTTGCACCAATGTCTGGGAGAATTCTTGCACTAAAGACTCCTTAATTTCAATGACCACACTTTAGAGTTGGCAGGGTCCAAAAGGGTTTGCATGGCTGTTAGCTTGCGTAACCTCCGGAAGCAAAGATTGGGGTACTAAAATGTAATCTATCAGTCGTGCGGTTGGGAGTAGTCTTGAACGTTCCAGTGGATAATCCTCCACACATCAACCAATCTGAGATGAAAGCTCTTTTGCTTTGTCAGTGGTAGGCGCAGAAACTGAGATGGCCCTAGATAAATTGGAGGATCGAGGGGCAAATCAGCTGTGTCCGTCCCGTCCCGTCCCCACCCCTAGAATCATTGCCTCTTCCATGAATGTCTGGAGAATATTTAGTATGTCTTCAAGATTGGGCAAATGGACCGAAACCAGGGTAACTGCGCTTATCCTAGTTACCCTTTTAACATAGAATTTTTGTCCCTCGGGGTAAATTTTCTGGTCAACCAAAGTTCAGGCCACCAGTCTGGAAAATGGGATGCTCGCGCACACCCCCTCTCGATTTTTATAATTTGAGGTAGCTCTCTTTTCGGAAATGTTCAGCACCTTAGCACTCCGGTAGTGAGCGGTCAAAGGGGGGAGGAGTGAGGGGGAACGAAAAGAGGGTGGAAGGGAATATAAATGATCAATGGAGAGACAAAGCAAACAAGGGGGAAACTAAGCAGACACAGGAAAGAAATATTACCTTACCAAAGTAACCAAATCAACCCCTGCTGGTCCCTTAATCATAACCACTAGGTTTTGCCTTGGGTGGGGCAAGTAGTACACACCCAGCGAGTGGAGACAAGTTCCCCCCGCAATCAACCATATATCGCATTCTGTTCCCACCTCCACCCTGGACTTGTAGGCGCCAACAGTGGCGAGGTAGCCCACCAAGAACAAGTGAACGGGCCCAGTGGAGAAGCCATTTCTTAATCGACTGTTTACTCTTTTTAAATCATAATTGTAACGAACTACCCAAATACCCTAGTTCCTAATACTGTGTATTGCCCCCTTTAACATCAGTGGCAGCTTGGTCTTTTTGGTATTGGTGGATGAGGCTTTCTTTTCAGATGGTAAAGCTGCCCATTCTGCTTGGCAAAAAGTCTCAAATTCCTGTGAATTCTTGGGTTGTCTTGCATGACCTGCACGTTTTGATCACATGATTTTGAGATCTCCCCAGAGTGGCTCAATGATATTTAGGTCAAGGGACTGAGATGGCCACTCCAGAACCTTCACTTTATTCTGCTGTAGCAAATGACAGTCTACTTGTCCTTGTGTTTTGGATCATTGTCGTATTGGAATGTCCCATGCGCAGCTTCCTGGCTGAATGCAAATGTTCCAGTATTTTTTGGTAACATACTGCGTTTATCTTCCCATCAATTTTGATCAAATTTCCTGTGCCTTTTTGTGGGACACATAGGTCACACATCCCCCCCCCCCCCCCCCCCAAACATCAGCAATCCACCTCAGTGTTTCACAGTAGGAATGGTGTTCCTTTTCACCGTGGGCCTTGTTGACTCCTTTCCTAATGTAGCATTTATGGTTGTAGCCAAAGAGCAAAATTAGGGTTTCATCACTCCAAATGACTGTGCCAGAAGGTTTAAGGCTTCATAAAACTGCTACAATAACATTTATAACATTAGCAGCACTGAAAACATTTGTATTTGTTACAATAGTGCATAATGTCCCAAGAACCATTGACTCAAGCATCCAATGATGAGGCTTGTATAGGGTTTAGATCCGTCACCACATAGTGTGAAAATCCTCTATGGTAATAAACTCACCAGATAAACCTAAAGACTGTGCCTGTATTTGTCTTTGTAACAGAGATGCGTCCTTCCATCTATAGGTCACTAGTAATAACAAAATTGGATCCACATAGTGTAATTCCGTAAAGATTTATTAAAATCCCCCTCTTACAGATGTACACTTACAAAACTTCCAATATATAAAAACCGTGTAACATTTCAAATCCTGTATCTTTTGCATGCCTGTCTCTCATCACTTGTAGATCAGTGTCTCTGGGTTTAGACTACTGCTAACAGACCGCATGCGTGGGAGCTTTGTTAAATTGGGAAACATCAGTCAAGTATTTAGGTCATCGCAATGAACACATTTCAATATTGCTACAATGCTTGGATCAGCTTATGCGGCGCTCATTCAATGTTTGAATCCTGATCGATGTTATCAAGTCGCATTCTGTATGGCCACCTATCATTAAGAAATGGAAGAATTAAAATTTGTAAACATGCTTCAAATATTATAATAAAACTGCTTTAAACATTGAAACACAAACATGTTTAAAATTGTTTAAAAACCGTTCATGCTAAACTGCATCCAAAAAAATTAATCCAACATAAAAAAAGTAATCTACCTTATTTTGATCACTAATATAGCAGTTAAGATTCAATCCATGAGCTCTCTATCCACTTTTCCTGTTCACCATAATGCACCATTCCCTTGAATGTAGACCCGTATGTTTTTTTCACAATTGCCACTAGAATGCATTCTGCCACTAGAATGCATTCTGCCACTAGAATGCATTCTGCCACTAGAATGCATTCTGCCACTAGAATGCATTCTGCCACTAGAATGCATGCTGCAGCCCATCCAAGAGGGGATGTAATGCCCAATTTATAAAGCCATTCACAGATTCCCAAAAATGAGAACCATGCTTCTCTTGGAAATGCAATGGATCCACTCGCTTCTGGGAGGCAAGCTCCAGACATGGACAGCTCTTCTGTGGAACATGGCCCTGGCTGCACTGCTGTACGTGGGGCACCTGATTTTTCACCCCAAAAGATCCACAGAAGGGGCTCCTTGCCTTATCGGACCATTTGGCATCCCAAAGTCGGGGAATGCATTACATGAGGGGCTTTAACTGTGTGGGAAAACTACTGGCTGTGAGGACAAAAAGGGTGTGTGTGTGTTCAGTCAGAAGCTGGGACAGGTTTGTGAATAAACGATTAAGGATAATATTGAGGTTGTTGCTTCACTCCTTTGATTCTTGATATGATTGCCTTCTATTGTTTATGGATACATGAGTGGAAATATTCAACTTGTAGATTTGCATTAAATACTGTTTAATAAATATATCTATTTTAGTTCTTGCAGGAGCTTTACTGGAACAAGCTGAGCAGTTGCTGGATCGTGGTATTCATCCTATAAGAATCTCGGATGGATATGAGCAAGCTGCAAGATTGGCTATTGAGAATTTGGATAAGATCAGTGATAGTTTTCCTGTGGATCCCAACAACATAGAACCTCTTATCCAAACTGCAATGACCACACTTGGCTCCAAAGTGTAAGCGGCTGTTTGTTTCATATTATATTTTTATTTTAACAAGTCGCTTTTGCAAAAGCGAACACATTTTAGCACACCATCAACCATATATGCATGCAGGTTGGCTTAAAAGATTCACGTACAACATCCCTGCTCGATTTACACTCAAAGTTGCCAAACGGCGCTTACAGTGCTGAGAACTTTCCACCTAATCAACAAGCCATTGTGCATCCACACAAGGGGGCGGCGCATGAATGACATACCAACTATAGCCAAAGCACTGGTTCATTTCTTTGTAGAAATTAAAGTAATGAAGCTTGAGGGGGAAGCATTTAAATTAATCTGTTGCTTTGTCATGCATAGGTAAATCGCAAGCTCACTTTAAATTCGATATAAAACAAAGAACAAAAAAACATACAATTTAAAAATTCATATATTCTAATCCTAAACCTACCGACACACCTATGATCCCATAGTAAAGGGGTTGTAAAGGTACAATTTTTTTTTTTTTTTTTTTTTTTTTTTTTTTTTTACCTTAGTGCAGTCTTCCTTCACTGTGCTTAAATGTCCTTATTTCTTCATAGAAATCCTCACTTCCTGTTCTGTCTGTAACTCCAGAGTAATGCAAAGCTTTCTCCCTGGTGTGAAGTATCGTGCTTGCCCCCTCCCTTGGACTACAGGAGAGTCGGGACGCGCTCTACGTTGCAGATAAAGGAGCTGTGTTGGTGGTCATCCTGACTCTCCTGTAGGGGGGGTGAGCACGACACTTCACGCCAGGGAGAAAGCCTTGCGTTACTGTGTGGAGTTGGACAGCAGGAAGTGAGGATTTCTCAGAAGAAATAGACATTTAAGTGCAAAATCGAAGGATGAGGTAAGCGACGGAGGACTGCAGTAAGGTAAAGGAAGCCATTTAGAAAAAAAAATTGTACCTTTACAACCCCTTTAATGAGGGATCAAAACATAATAAATCGTAAACGAATTTCCAGATCTAATGTGGTTTCTGTTTACAAAAAGTTTTATTTGGAAGACATGAAATGCAGTTCAGTACAAAGCATGGGGTTACAAAATAGATGAGGTGTAGAATAGTGGATTAAATGGGTAAGGATATAGACATAGACCAGTAAGGGGATATACAAAATATGGGTGATATCGGGTGATACAACCGTAGGGTAGTATGGTTTACAGAGATAATGTGGGCAAAGATATATATATATATATATATTATTCCTACACAAGTAAGATAAAAATGGGTCAGCAATGAGAGAAACAAGGTTATACAGTGTGACAATCTGGTAAAGTCCAGTAAATCCATTTTGCATTAAAAACATGAATGCTGTCAAATAGTGTGGTAAATAGCCCTTCAGAGGATACTCAGTTGGCGATTTCATGCTCACTCAAAGCTATGGGTTTCGCTAGAAAACTGTTTGGCGGCCAGGAATTTATCCTATCAGCCCTGGCTGCCCCGGGTACACAGGGGGTTGTCTGAGACGACCTCCCCTCTGACGGCCCAGGTGCTATCAGTTTGGGATCGGACCAACTCGTTGCTGAAGCTGGCTCCCCCTGTGTCCCCTCTGGCTCCCCTGGGTGGGTTCCTCTGGTTCCCCCTGGGCGATCGTATGGGCTTTTTTGGGCCCTGGGATGATGGACACGCCAGGTGTGGTAAACTTATGAAGGGTACATTCTCCCACAAACAAAGACAACAAATTCTAACATTCACGCATAAATCCTCTGTTTGTACGAAAATCCAAGAGACTAACTACAAAATTCTGACCCGTTGGTACCGCACCCCAGCCCTCTTACACAAACTGTTCAAGACGACGCAAGATGTCTGCTGGCGCTGTCAGAGTGAAACGGGGACAATGCTTCATATTTTTTGGTCCTGTCCGAAATTGAAACCCTTCTGGACAGAGGTGAGGAAGATCATACAAAACTTCACGGACAGACAGATCCCAGACGACCCGGCGTACTTCCTGTTACACGCTAATGACATCCCCACGCGCACATATAAAAAATCGATCATTCGCAGCCAAGGCCTGCATCCCCATCTGTTGGAAGTCGCCAGACCCACCGACTGTAGCGATGTGGCTACGGAAGGTAGACGACGTTAGCAGACTGGAAGACCTGATTCTTACCAACAAAGACACAGGAAACCTATACGCAGACCTGGCAAATATGGACTATCTTTACCTACTCGGACGAGGGACAAGCACTCAGGAACCCCACCTGAACCCACAGACGGTACCCCCCCCCCTTCTCAACTGGAGACCAGTCGACGGATATGTTGACTGCACCGGTCCGTGCTTGCGAGCTCCTCCCTCCCCCCCCATTAATCCTCGAGCCACCCCCCGAGGTGCTCTACTTCCCCCCACTATCCCGTGCTAGACTCGGGAACTCTCTCTCTTTGACGCTTTCCACCCTTTCTCTTATTTCTCCTTTGGAAAATGGGAACACATCTGCAGGTCCATGTCTCACGATACATCTTTGGGGTTGAGGTTGTTTGATGATATACACCGGACTGAGCCCAACAATGGGAAAGCTCGATGAGGTCAAGGCGAGACCACCTACCTATCGCTCATAAGAGCTGACACCTTTGCTTGGATGGCCAGATTGCTCATCAAACACTGTGAATGGACATACCACACCTGTATATGTTTTTATAACGTGTATTTCCCTGTAGATGTTACTTTTTTTTTTTTTTTCTCTCCCTTTTCATAACGCTGGGATTTATGTGGATGTGTCTCCTGTTATGTGTAAATAAAGGTTTTGAAAAAAAACTTATGAAGGAAGGCAGGCTACGATGCTTTGCCCATGGGGCTACACAATTCTCGCCTGAACTTTTGGAAGTACAGACAACTACATCACTTTTTTTTAGGTACACGGCCGCTCGATTCGAGACCTCTCCTCTCACCCCATTCGAACGTCTTTTCGTTGCGTATGAACCAATCCCCCCACCTTGTGTCGGAACTATATCACCTCCTAGGTGCGGCTACCCCCTCGACCACTCCGCCATATGTTCGGCGTTGGACTTGGGGCTGACTTTCACCGACCAGCAGTTATCCCACTTATACTACCTCACCCACTCGTCCTCGGTAGACTCTAGGACACAGGAGACAGACTTTAAGGTATTAACTAGGTGGTATCGGGTGCCTGCGGAGCTGGCTACTATCTACCCCTCAGCGTCCGAGTTGTGTTGGCGGGGGTGTGGACACCGAGGTACGCTAGTCCACATTTGGTGGGATTGGCCCTTTTGGGAGGACCTGCAGGGCCAAATAGAGATAGTGACTGGTATAGACGTTCCTCTCTCCCCGACACATTTCCTCCTCCATGTCCCCTTGATACCGCTCAGTCAATACAAAAATAGTGTGCTACCCCATCTTTTGAATGTAGCACAACCAGAGCTTTTTTTCTCAGAAAATAGGTGCAGGAACTCAACCACGACCCGTTCAGATTTCACAAACAGTAGAAGGGTCTTAAAGGGCATTCATTTCCAGAATTCATTACATACAGTGTGCAGAGTTCAGGGGGTTACAAAGCAGTCACTTGTAAACACAGAAACCAGACTTCTGTGTTCACAAGTGATTGTGGTGAGCGGGCACCAAAGGGTCTGAGCCAAAGGTGGTGGAACTGAGTTCCCCCAAGTTCCCCCAGAAAAAAAGCCCTGAGCACAACGCTTAATACCGATCCATTTGAAGACGCCCAGGAATCCCTCTCGGGAAGAATGGATTAAGGGAGTGAATGCGGTTTGTGAGGCTGAAGACTGGGTTGCTACTTGTAAGTTGACTGAGGAACGTTTCCGTGCTGTTTGGGCGCCCTGGTCCGACTATGTGTCGGATCCGATTCTCGTGCCCTCGAGCTTGGATCTCGCTCTATTGAAATTAGCAGATCCCACGCTTAAGGCTCTGACTGGCTAGAACGTGAGGGACAACGATCTGACCCAATAGTGATTGCTGTGTACTTGGGGGACCCTGGACCCTCATCGCGGTGCGCTCGGTACGGACTCGAGGATGCTCACCTTTAACATGCAGGTAACCTGGTTCTTGTGATCTTCGTCTTTTTGTCTGTCTTCTTCTTTGCTTTTCTTCCCTTCTCTCTTCACTTTTGTTCTCTACTGTGAGCTCGTACCCTTTTTTTTTTTTTTTTTTTTTTAAATACTATGCCCCCCCTTCCCCCTTGTTCCATGCTTTCTTGTGGATGGTAATTGACAAAACATGCTGACCTGTTGGGAGTGGCTGACCCATGTAGCTCCACAACCTGCGGGTCAGCCCTATATCTCTTGGGGAGATGTCGTCCCAGTCTGGGAGCAGGATTATACGCTTGGCCAGCCTTGGTGCGTGTCGTGGTACAGGGTGGTTTAGATGGAGGCGATTTGCCCCCCCTTTCCCCATCGTGGACCGTTGGGCTTACCCCTTACTGGCGCTCCTCTTTCAGTTGGAGTCCAGCCCCTCCCTCGAGCCTTATTCCCCCACAAGTGAAAAAGATATTCAGCGCTGGAAAATAAATTATTAAACTAGAACCTAAACTATGCAAGCCAGCACTGGAGATAATTCATAAAAAATCCCAATAGCAAATATATAGAAAAAGTGCAGCGCAAATATAAACAAATATAAATACTGTGACCAGTATATAAACTAAAAAGTGCATAGAAAATAATCGTGATAATAAGGTCCATGTGTGGAAAAAAGTCCATAAATCAATCAATCCGCAGCAAGACCCAGCAGACAAAGGATTCCAGAATGGAAGTGAAAAAGATGACACCAAAAGATATCCTCCACCAGTGACAGATGGACCCTCACCTCATTACTTTGACCCGTATGGATCTCAAAGCTTAATCTGTGTAATCGGAGCTTCAGCTGCCAGCTCCCATAGGAAACGAATGGATGAAAATGACACCTTGGATCCGGACCCAATGGCTTAAACTGATCATAACATCATATGGAAAAAGGGAAAAATCTAGTGCTCTCCGGTAGAAAGACTTTTAATCAAGCAATAAAAAAGTTGCACTCACATGTAAGGACACTCTGTAAGCCGAGTGTCAGCATAACAGCATGTGTACAGGACCGTCTCTCTGTACTCTGCAGCGATCGTGGGTGACGTTCTGCGTGGCTCCTTCCCCTGTACGCGTTACATCCCGTGGGGGGACTTCCTCAGCGCGGGTTACAGCGGAGCTCCACCCGCATTTATTTATTTTATTCTTTCAAAGTCGGCAGCTACTAACAGTGTAGCTGCTGACTTTGAATAAGGACACTTACCTGTCCTAGGCGCCCGCGCTGACGGCCCCCGCCAATGCCGATCCTCGATCCCGGCACCGCCATCCACAGTCAGGGAAACAGGCAGTGAAGCCATGCAGCTTCACTGCCCGTTTCCTACTGCGCATGTGCGGCGCTTTGTGAATGGTCCGGCTGCTTTCTGGGATACACACAGTTCCCAGAATGCAGAGTGCATTCACAAGAAGACACCCAGAAGAGGAGGAGGAAGAAAACAGCACCGCGGATCGTGAGGGCAGATTCGGGACTTCCGCATAGCAACAGCCTATTTAGGGTGAGTTTTTTTTTTTTTTTCCATTTCATTTTTATTTTTATTTTTTCAGATTTAAAAAAAAAAACTCAGGGTGGAGCTCCGCTTTAAGGGAACGCCTTATGATTTGCTTTTTGTCGAAATGTGTTCTCAGAAAATACATGTCTATGTCTGACGAGATTGCTATTCACTGTCTATTCTTAGACCCTGCGCGGTCCATGGCTCTACACTTGGTTTTATTTGACGTGTCATGTCCTCGGTTGTTATATAATAAAAACTGATTATACTAAATAGTGTGGTAAATTCTCTCCGATAATCTCTAAGATTCTATTCTGGATTCAACCTGAGGCCACAGTAAGTTTTGTGATCTCCAATTGCAAGCCATCATCCATTGTATGGAGGTGATTGCAGGAGTGGACAAGTCTGCTGCATGGAGGGGGAACAGTGGCATACAGGAGACAAATCTGTGGTGTAAGGGTGATTATCTTGTTAAGGGATTTTTCAAGTCTACTGACAAGAGCCACCCAAATCGGATCTAATAGTTTACAATTGTAAAAAAATATGGAGGTAGCTGCCCACCTCGGGGCATCCTCTATAACAGTTTAGGGAAGTTGTGGGGTAGGAGTGAATTTTGGTTGGTCATGTACCATCTAGTGAGCTTTTTTTTTTTTTTTTTTTTTTAAATGGGGATTCCCTTAAAGCAGCAGCAGGGTTGCATTTACATAGATTCTCAACCATCTGACCAATGATCTACAGAAAAGGAGAGCAATCTAGTTCAGTTTCCCAACGTAATATCAGACCAGATCTTTCAGGCTGCTGAAGCCCATTAAGGTTGTTGTATAGCTGGGAAATCAGGCCTTTGTCTCTAGAGGCGGATATGCATATATGTTCAAATAAGGTGCTCGGGGGAGGTTGATGAAATAAAATAGTGTGCCGCATAGAAATCATAAATTAAGGAATATTGAGGAAAGTCTGAGGGGGAGGTTTAAATTTGGCTTGTAGTGAGGTAAAGGAGGAGTGATCTTAAAGTGGTGATCACTGTTGATCAGTTTTGAAATGGGGTCCTATCTAGGAATGCAGAGAGGAATCTGGGGTTTTGCAAGATATGAGGCCAAGGGAGGGGTCTGAGAGGAGAGTACGTATACACCTTTAATGCTGTTCCATAAGGTGGGAAACTATTTGAATTTTGTTTGGGAAGAGTGTGTGGTTTTTATGTTTGACCACATCAAGCTCTTTACATTTAATAATAAAATAGAAGTGGATTTGAATCTTAACCAAGGAATATTGGTGTCCAGGGAATACCATTGGGCTAATTGTACAAGTTTAGCAGCTAGAAAATGGAGACAGAGGTTCGGAAGTCCCATTCCACCGCTATGTTAAGATCTGTGCATGAGAGAGTAACTACATCTGGGTTTTTTCTCGTTCCAGATGAATCTATTACTTTCCCAATGGAGAGCTTCCAAACAGGTTTTAGGGACATTGATAGTGCTCTGAATTAGTACAATAATTTGGGGACAATGGTCATCTTAAAGGCGCATATCCTACCTAGGTAAGAGATATAAGATGACCACACTTTTATTAATGAGCGAATAAGGGGGAGACAATTTGCTTTAGATAGTAAATATAGTAAGTTATGTGAGGCTGTAATATGAACTCCAAGATTATAAGCGAGTGAGGGGTCCATATAAAAAGTCCTTTTTCAATAATGATACAAGATCAGGGGGGCAGTTAATGTAAGGTGACCAGATTTTTAAAATGGAATCCGGGGACATTTTTTTTTTTTTTTTTTTTTTTTATTGGCAAATATTTTATAAGCATATTTTCCTTCAATGATATATGCAGTGTATGTGCTATGTGTTTATAAGATGATTGTATGATATATATAGGTTATTTCACACATTTCCTCCCCGAGACAAATAAAAGAAGCCTCTTCAAATTTTTTGGGCTATGACTACTAAATGTTAAGAAAATAAGATGGAGGAAAAAAAACTTGGAGGAGGGATGGGTGGCAAAATTCAAATCTAATCCAGGCAGGGGCAGCTCCAGACAATTTATTTTTGGGGGTGCTATGGTGGTGCTTGAGATAAAAGTGGGGGTGCTAATGGGGCGGGCTACCGCACACCCTTGGATGTGGCCAAAAAGTGGGTGTGCCTGGCAAGTGGGCATGGCCTGCAAGGTTTCGTCATGTCCTGGCCTCTGTATACCAATACACAACCCTACACTTCCTTTATACAATTCTACAAATGGACTTGTTAGTGCAATGGCAACCTATAAATGAATATCCAGTGCAGAATATCCAGTGCAAATCAACCAATGTATTGCAATATAGCAGTGATGGTGTCGCCCCCGCTGCAAAAATATTTAGATAAATTGCAGAGCTCCAATGTGCAAATAATGGTGAAACCCCCTACATACAATAATTATAACAGATGCAAATCAACCCATGTATTAGGACATAGTAGTGATGGTGTCACCCTCTCTGCAAAAGGTAGGACTTATTGCAGAGCTGCAATGTACAAAATCATAATAAAATATACAATTGATGTACATATTTAAATTTTTTAGGGGTTTTCACCATTATTTGCACATTGCAGCTCTGCAATATTTCATACCATTTGCAGAGGGGATGACCATCACTGCTATATTGCAATACATTGGTTGATTTGCACTGGATATTTATTTTTGGTTTTGCCATCACACTTATAAGTCCATTTGTAGAATTTTATAGATGAAGTGTAGGACAGCGCTGCATTTTTTGCTTTTTATTGATTTGCGTTAGATAAGGGAACCAGTTAACAAGATTCTCTTATTACTTTGAGA
The DNA here is from genome assembly GCA_029574335.1 of Rana kukunoris. Classification (NCBI taxonomy): domain Eukaryota; kingdom Metazoa; phylum Chordata; class Amphibia; order Anura; family Ranidae; genus Rana; species Rana kukunoris. Next base: position 200,425,912 of record CM056053.1, read on the forward strand.
TTGGTTTTGGTTGTATGGTAGTTGTTTTACTTGATTTGTTATTTCCTCGGTATACTGGTAACCACTCGGCCAGCATATTGGTGGTCAGTGTGCCCCCTCTATGCTTCTGGTCCTACGTGCAGGGCTCAGGGGGATGCTAGGCACAGAGTGCAGGGCTCAGGGGGATGCTAGGCACAGAGTGCAGGGCTCAGGGGGATGCTAGGCACAGAGTGCAGGGCTCAGGGGGATGCTAGGCACAGAGTGCAGGGCTCAGGGGGATGCTAGGCACAGAGTGCAGGGCTCAGGGGGATGCTAGGCACAGAGTGCACATTCAGGAATGCATTATGTACAGAGTGCACATTCAGGAATGCATTATGTACAGAGTGCACATTCAGGAATGCATTATGTACAGAGTGCACATTCAGGAATGCATTATGTACAGAGTGCACGGTTAAGAAATTAGTTAAATAGCACACTTATCTGCTAAAATCTTGATTGCCAGCATGCAGGAGCCGAAGCAAGAATGGCAGCATCAGATGGATCCCCCCACAGAAAATATTGAAGCAATATTTTGCTAAAAATACATTAAATGCATTATTGGCTGACACAAACACAACATAACTTATAACATTTCTGCCAAATGTTAAATTTAAAACTGTATTGAGGTAATAATTAAAGCTCTATGTGGAAATGAGGTCTTGGGGCTCATTCACTTGGGCCACGTGGCCTGTACAGTATGAATCAGTGGGTTGTTTATGTACCTGGAGTTGTGCGCAGGCAGCCTATGTTACACTATGTGGCTGTATGAACACATCTGCAGGTCCTAATTTGAAAGGTGTGTGGGTGCAGGTGTTTTTACTATAACATTTTTAATAATGCTGTTGAACAGATAAATGAACATGAAGTGTTATGAATTGAACACAGTGAGTGATTGGTACCAATCACTCGCTATGTTCACTGAAGGAAGGGGTTGGTAAATAAGATATATTTACCAACCCTCACCCCCATCTTGAAACGATCCCCCTATGTGCAGAGAGCGGAGAAGAAGCCGCTGCTGCAGTTGGCACAGAGGGATTAAGTCTGCAGGGGGGGGTGGTAGATCCTGGACCGGGAGAATGATCATGGCTTATTCACGTTTACATTGGAGTGATTTGGCATGCGATTTCACAAGTCAAATTGCATGCTAAATTGGCAGCAATGGCCCTGTCTGAATCGCTGTGATGAGCTGCACTGATTCCCAAAAGTAGTTTCTGTACTTTTGCAGACTTCGGGGTGCAATTTCCATTGACAGCTGTGCCGCAACCCGCACATATGTCTCTGAAATCGCCTCTGAAGTCTGGACTGACCTATGGAAATGAAATCGTGCAAATTCAGCTCAATTCACACAATTTAATTCCCCCAGTCAGTGTGAACCTGGGCACAATATCCATTAAAAGGTTTTAAAAATTCTGAGAAAATAGAAAATATAGTTAAATGATTAAGGCTAGGTATACACTGGTGTGATGTGAAAAAGCCTGCGAATCCTGTTCCCGCATCACACCTGACTCACACAGTTCACACTGACATCTGCGAATCGCTGCGAGTGTCAATACAAAACCAATCGCACCTCCAGATCGGTTCTAGGATTGCAGTGCGAACTGTGAAAATGGTGCAGGAATCAGATCGCATGGATATTCACACCCAGAAGTGTTCACAACCAATGCGATCAGATTCTAGCGTGGACCAAAAAAGAGTCCTGCACCATTCTGGTGTAAATGCGATGTGATTGCATCACACAGACATTGCATATGATGTGCACAGCAATGCGGTGCAAATCACATGCGATGTCTGTGATCACACAAGTGTGAACCCAGCCAGAAGGTATTATAGGTGAGGGAATAGGACTGCAATGGAGTTATATGGATACAATTGGGCTATTGCTCAGACTCTATTAATAATCCTATATAATGACAGATTTAAATTGTCACTAAAGGAAAAAAATGTTGTTCTTTAAAATAACAAACATGTCATACTTACCTCCATGTCTTCATGCGAGAGAGCTTGCATGGTGTTGAGTAATTGCGGGCGCGCTCCCGTGATACAGTGAGCGGTCATAGCCGCCAACTGTATCACTAGGCCCCACCCCTCAGCACGTCACTGGATGTGAATGACAGCAGCGCCAGCCGATGGCTGCGTTGCTCTCAATCCATCCGCTCTAGCCAATCAGCGGCCAGGCTGAGCGGCGAAGAGGATCTTAGGATCGCGCAGGACTTTTGAGGGGTCAGGTAAGTATAAGGGGGGCTCGGGGGCAGTAGCATTCGATGTTTTTTCACCTTAAAGCGGAGTTCCACCCAAAAATGGAACTTCTGCTTATCCCACTCCTCACCCCCTTACATGCCACATTTGGCATGTAATTTTTTTTGGGGGGGGGGAGTGGGCGCTTCAGGAGGAGTGGGACTTCCGGCGCGTCGCTGGAGCAGGTAAGTGATTGTTTATTAAAAGCCAGCAGCTACACTTTTTGTAGCTGCTGACTTTTAATAAACATAAAACAAGGCTGGAACACCCCTTTAATGCATAGATTGCATTAAGGTGAAAACAAAATTTCCTTTACAACTGGGACAATGTCCATATCAGTCAGTAAAGGGTTACACAGTGTTGTCTGAGCAGTAATAGAGATTTGTAGAGGGGCATGGGGTGATGATAGTGTAGAGGGGGAGGATAAGTTACATTAGATAGGGGGGTGGGAATTTGTATCAAAACTGAACAGAGGAGTAGGAAGCCATGCTGAATAAGATAGGCTGTGTCTGGAGGATAGTGGAATAGGCTTGGGGCAGTGAGATGGAGGAACGAGATCCACTGTGATGTGAGATAGAGAAGGAAAATACAGGAGAGACTGCATGGAGACTGACCTGGGCACAATCACTGGGGCAAAGAAGGGAGAATCTGAGCAGGAAAAGTATCTGGAAAGGGGAGGAGTAACAAAACTTAGGAGATAAATAGAAGATCATGCAGGGAAAGAGAGCCAACATCAGTCATGCAGAGAGAGAATACCATGAGGCTGGGGATTAGCTGCTAATGTAGAAGACAGTCAGAGGGAGAGAGACGCTCGTCGGGCTCAGCTGCTGGGTCCTTCATTTCCTATTCTTCCCGCTCACTGAACTTGGCTGTGTAATCCATCCACTGAGGTGTCTAACAAAGGAGGTGGAGCTCTGAAAATAGGCCCCGCCCATCCCGACATCAACCTGACAGCTCCATTCACTCTACTACAGCTCCATTCCACTCTACCTGCAGCCATGCACCCCCGGCTTATCCCCCCCCCCCCCCCCCATCGCTGAATACATTGTCACACTGACTGCTGCATGCCCTGCTAGCTAGGCTGTCAGCAATAGATTTGGGCACCACCCCTAAATCCGGGGACACTCAGGCTCTGGGGACAGTGTCCCTAATCCAGGGACTGTCCCCGGAAAACGGGGACGTCTGGTCACCCTAAGTTAATGGGCAGAATAGAACATTTGTTTGTGTTGAGGAATAGACCAGAGAGTTTGTGGAATGAAGTTCTGATGATTAAGGATTGAGACAAGTGGATTTGTTAACAAACAAAAAGGCATCGTTGGCATATAAACTCATTTGAAGTGGTGGGGGTCTCTACAGTATCCTTGGATGTTGGAATTTAGCCTAATTGCACGTGCAAGGGGTTCTATGGCTAGAGCAAAAAGGCGGGGGGCGAGTTGGTGACGAGTCTAATGTTGTCTATTTGCTCGGGATAAAACCAGTTTGGTCTACCCTTCTCTTTTTTTTTTTTTTTTTTTTTTTTTTTGTGCGTGTAATCGAGAGGAGCCGGACTGCAGGAGTTTTGGGAGTAGGCAGACCACCCCCAGAGGCAATGGCGGGTGTGAGGGGGTCCGCCCACACAGCCCGCCCTACCTGCTCCGCTTTGAAGCCCAACGGGGCAGAGGGACTCCCCTATGAGGGAGTGAGGGGATCTAGCCCGCTCAGCCAGCCTGGTTAGTCCTTCGCCTCTTTTTTTAAAAAAATTTTTTTTTTAGACCGCGTAGCCAAAGTGCGTGCATGTTAACCCAATTTCGAGTGCGTGTAAGTGTGGTGGTTTTGTGGGAGGGGGTGGGCGTACCAAGCGCAGGCTTACCTCGCATAGCACACCCACCGGGAACTGGGCTCAGACCACCAAACTCAGTTTGGTCTACATGAATTGGGGAAGAAATAACCTTCTGCTAGTAATCTACCAAAAAGCTTAAGATCATTGAGTACTGAAATTGGGTGGAAATTGTGAGGTAGTGTGTGATCTTTTTGAGGTTTGGGTATTCAGGACAAGTTGGCCAGTAACATGTCGCCTGGGAAATGTCCACCTTGTATGATATGATTAAATAATTTGGTAAGGCTGGGGGTCAGCCAGGGGGCACATTTTTTGTAATGGGCAGCTGTGAAGCTGGCTGGGCCAAGAGCTGTGGACGTTTTAATGGATTTTTTTTTTTTAGTGATTTCTGCGTCTGTGCAAGGCTCATTTAGGGAGGAGATTTGTTGATCGCTCAGTTTTGGAAGGTGTAGAGAGTTCAACCAGTCCAGGGAGGAGGAGGGTTGAGGGTGTGTTTGAGGGCCTGAGAGAAGGTCTTTATAAAAGAAGGTAAAAAAATTTAGGACGTCTTGGGGGTGGGTTACCATGTTACCTCTTTGATCTCTTAATTTAGAGACGTGGGGGTGTTTAGCGTCCTGGTTTAGTTTTCTGGCAAACCTTGCCGAGGCGGAGTTGCCGTGTAGCAAGAAAGAGTCTGAGAATCTCAGACTTCTGTGTCTTCCGAAAGTAATGTGTTTTAGGGCTTGGCGATTGGATAAGTTTAGTCAAAACTGGGGAGGGGAATTGCTCAATTTATTGTATAAGTCATGAAGGTCTCTGGTAAGACATTTTATATCGGTAGTTTGGCTTTGTTTTTAGCTGCAGCGATGTTAATTATGTGCCCCCTCAGGACCGCCTTATGCGCCGCCCAAACAGAGGTAGGAAGTACCCCCTCTGTGGTGTTATCTAGGAAGTATTCTTCAATGTGTGCTAATTTGCTGGTGGATAGAGGGGTCTGTGAGAAGTGCGTCATTAAGGCACCACTTAAAGGTAGTAGGAGCCAGCCCAATATGGGAGGTTTCAAAGGCTGCTTAAATTGTGATCAGACCATGGGCAGGGTGTATCGTCGCTTTAGATGAGTTTGCCAGAAGGATAGTGTT